>CM040422.1:10190319-10546074 GCA_022702705.1 Papilionanthe hookeriana x Papilionanthe teres
CCGTGTGTCTTTAATATTTTAATTAAAACAGATCTTAAAGTTGATTAAACAGAACCGATTAAGATCCCACGGTTCCGTCATCCCGGCACCGTTATTTTCATCGAATTCACTTAGTCCAAGATGAATTTGCTAAACTCAACTAAATGAGTTCCGCACTTTCATTTAGACCGTGGGAAATCCCGTTAGCAACACGTGGTTTACATCATCCGAGGTATTCCCGATCATTCAATGAGACGTTTTAATTTAGTTGTAGTTGTAGTTTTGTTGTTTTGTTTGTGATTAAATTTTGAGTTATTTTATATTTTGAATGTTGTGGCGGTGAATTTTATCTTGTAGTGTCTTTTAATTTAGTTATGGGTTTCAGTTTTGGTTTCTGTCCTAAAGGTGTAGGTTTTCATGCAACTGTTGTTTATCATGCAAGAAAGGTAAAGTGCAACACGAGTAAATGAATTGCAGTAAGATAAGTTGCAATAAAATAAAAGCGTACCTGAAGGGTCTTCCCGTCATCCCAAGCTGCACTTAAAATACAATTTAGAGCATTTAAGCATTTATAGCAATTTCTTAGGTAAAGCTAAGGGAAGGGTTATGGTTTTCTACTAAAATCCTAATCCTATAGCTAGTCATTCCTATGACGTCTAGGTCTTCGATTTTGGTTTTAAGGATGATTTTCTTCACCGAAGAACAACTAAGCTCGATTTGTTCTTAAGGACATTCCATTATATTGAGGAAGTGTTTAAGACGAATCTTAAACATCTTTTCGATATTTCGGGAGTTGTCCTGAAGTCCAAATGAATTCTATTGTGCGAGTGAATTAATCATCCAGGGTGTTTTAAGTTAAGTTTTATTTCTTGCTCAGTGAATTAGGATGTTTGAATATCCTTATGAGTGAAGTGTCATTTTACTTGATACTCCATTTAGGAGTTATAATAGTAAAAGCTCCTAAGGGCAAAATGATATTTAATGATTCAAATTTAAGTTCAAATTAATGATTTAAGTTTGGAATAGTGTTCAAGTTATTTTAGATTTATTTTGAATTCTTCATGTCTTAGGTGATGTTATATTTAATTTAATTCAATTTAACTTAACTTAATTTAATTTAATGTAGTTTAATTTAATTTAATTTAATTTAAGTTAATTTAATATAATATGATTTAGCTTAATTTAATTTAATTTAATTTAATTTAATTTGATTTAATTTTAATTTAATTTAATTTAATTTAATTTAATTTAATTTAATTTAATTTAATTTAATTTAATTTAATTTAATTTAATTTAATTTAATTTAATTTAATTTAATTTAATATGTTTTAATTTAAATTAAATTAATTTAATTTTAATTTAATTTGATTTAATTTAATATGTTTTAATTTAATTTAATTTAATTTAATTTAATTTTTTATTTTAAAAGGGTTTCTTGTAAATAATTTAACCTTAACTTAATTTTATGATTAAGTCTTTTAGCATTTTAAATCTTAAACTTGGATTATCATTTTAATTAGGAATTAAATATTATTGAGCTGATTAATTTAGGGATTCTTAAATTAAAGAACAAATTTCTTCCTAATAACATCCCTATTTTAATAATTCCAATTTTATTATTCTTCCAAATTTAATTAATTACTTTAACTAAAGTTCATTTCAATTATTGTTGAATTGTTTAATAGGTTTCTACTCTTTAATTATTTAAATTTCAATCATCCAAATCAGATTAGGATCAAATATTTTACTCTTTAATTTTATTAAGCCTAAAGTTTTAATTAAGGGTTAAAATTTTAATTACCATTTTGCCCTTCAAGCTTAATAATTTCATAACTCACTAAATTGAGCTCAAATGAATTTGAAATTTTTATGTGACCTCACTCATATGTCAATAAAGACATTAGAGGAGAAAATGTGATTTTTCTATATTTAATTTATTTATGTAATTATTTTTGGTGGAAAATAAGGATTTCCAAGGAAAATTTAATAATATTACCAAGGGAAAGTTTCTGTCCTTAAGAAAATTATGGGATATTCCTAATGACTAGATGACCACTTGGACCAATTTTTGTGATTTTTTGAATTATATTTTATTTATTAAAATTATTTTAAGTTCTGGAGTATTAATTAATTTAAAAATAGAATATATATTGAAAAATGAATTTTATAATTTTTAAAATTCTCTCTGATATCAAGGATTCTAGAGAACCAAATTTTACAATTTTCTGATTTTTCCTTAATTTATTGGAATTATTTTAGTGGAAATGCTAGAAAATGTATTTTTTAATTTTAAAAATTACCCCAAGGCTTTAAAATTTAATATCTCAACCTAGAGACATAAGAAAAATATGGGGTTTGTTCCTAAGTGGTTAGAATTCAAAATGTGACATTTTGGTGAATTTTATTATTTTTGTAATTTTTATTATTTTTTAATTATTAAAATATTAAAATAATGATAAAAAATCAACTTTTTTAGAAAATTGTAATTTTAATTTTCTTGAATTCCCCTGATATCAGAGAGGCTTCAAAACCAATTTGGTGAATTTTTGAAAAGTATTTTGAAAGTTATGAAATTTTAAAGTTTAATTTTGGTTAAGTGGCTTAATCAACCCATTTGATGGGGCTAACCAAGTCCAATTGACTTGAAATTTTTCTGGTGGATTCCTCTGATCCTAGAGGTCAGTGGAGAATTGATTTCAAGTCAATTTGATCTATGGTTAACTCTAATTAATTAAAATTCAATTTTGAGTATTTAGGCCAATTGGGGTTAATATGAGTGAATTAACTCAAGTCCTATTTTTCCTAGGGTTCTCTGGTCATAAGGAACATCACCAAATTTTCCTAGAATTTATTTCACAACATGCTAATTTTTGGAATTAAAATACTCAAAACGAGTAACATACATTTGAAAAATCAATAACTTTTCACAGAGATGGCCTCGACCTTGGAAAATTCAGGGAATGTTTCCAAGTTCGGAGACTTCAAAAGCCCTATGGTCTCATGCCATGGTGAATTGTATGAATGCATGGAGAATTAAAACAATGCAGGGAGTAAATAATTAATTAAAAATAAAGTATTGGACAAAATTAATTAATTTCTTTTCCACATTATTCTCCTCGTTCACTCGAGCGAGAGGGTATTTTTATTTTATTTTTGTGATTTTTCTACACAAAGATATGGATTTTTGAAGTTCTAGGATTTAAATAAGTCGGAAAATACCCTATTTATCTACTTATCCACGCGGCGGCGACTCAACCTCGGCGGCTCCGAATCGACACGCGTCGCTCCCCAGTTCGGCGCCGCCATCCGACTCGGCTCTCCGGGGCCCCGCGGTTCACGTACCATCCGCCGGGTCGACGCGATCCAAGCCGTCCATCGATACGGGCGCGATCCGAGCGGCTCCCGGTCATCGTCTACGGCTCGCTGCGATCCCGTGACCGTCTACACTCTAACCCTAAGAACTCTCTCGATTCTCAACGGATTTTCGTGTTCTTATGCTCTATGGATTCGTCTTGAAGAGACGAACACATCCATATGGTGAACATGCATTTAAATTGACTCAAATTAAAATGAGAATCTCTGGAAGCTCGGGAAGAAGAGGGAGTCCATACCTTTGCTCAGAGAAGTGAAGCTTCGATGCGAGAGTTGTGTCACCTTCGATTGGGTCCAAGTAAGCTCCGGATGAAGTCCCTTGGCACAGTGAATTGTCTAGCTATGAAAGTGACCACGGCCGATCACAAAGCTTGGAGGCTGGAGCAGCCGGGTGGCCTTGGAGATGGGGCTTTCGGTGGGAAACTTCTCCTCTTGGTCCGGTGAAGGTGTAGGACCAATCAATTTGGGGATTGGCTCACCTGTGAAGAAGTGTCCTGGTTTTTGGGCTAAAGTTTGAGCTCGAAATTGAGCTCGATTTGGAGGGAATTGGGGCTGGAATTCAGTGGGGATCAAGTGCTCTATGTGTGGAGAGTGATTTGGAATGATTTTGGCAGAGTTTCCTTAAGGTTTGGTTCAGCACCTCCTTTGGCCGAGAGGGTGAGGGGTTTAAATAGGCATGGTCGGAGGCTCTCCCGGGGGGTTTAATGGTTGGGATCAGCTGCTTAGGTCGAGGGAAGAACAGCTACAATGGCCACTGGGGATGGGGCGGCTCGGCGAGTGAGAATTCCAAGCTTGGGCTCACATGTGAGCTCTCGGCCATGGAGTTTTCCGGCGACCCGGGCGGGCTGGCCGGCGAGCATGGGTCACCCTCGGGTCCGGGTGGGTCGGGGCTGGGGTTTAGTGCGATCAGTGGGCCTTGCAATGTGTAAAGGAGATGGCTTGGAATGGAATGGGGAAGAGGCCATTTTGGCTAGGTTTGGGTCAACCCATCCTTTTGGGCTAGGTGCACCACCCGAGGTCCGGTTTTGGGCTGAAAAGAGTCACTTGGGTCAGTTGCCATGGAGTGGTGAAGTCTCCATCCATGGTGAGGTGGCTAAGCATGGTTTAGTGTGTGACATGCTTAAGGTAAAAAAGGGTTTAAGAAGGATTAGGAAAGGGGGCCCTCCTTTTGCCATTAATGGCTTGATCACATGTCAAACCTTCCATGGCTCCATGTGGCTTGTCCATGGCTTGCATGGCTTGTCTTTAGCTTGGGAAAAGTTGAGTCAATTTCATGGAAATGGATTTAAGAAAAATTTTGGTATTTTAGGGGTGATTTGGCATGAGGCTTGATTTGGAATTATTTGATGATGTGATTAGAACTTAGGGAATGGCTTTGATTAAGTGGATGGCAAATGGAAATGTCATGTGGGCTTTAGGGTAGATTTTGGGCTCTTTGAAATGGTTTTAGATGGGCTTTTAAAATGGTTTAGGAAAGTGGGCTTTTGAATTTTAAAATGGATTTTGGGATGAAATTTTGGTAAAGGCTTGGGCCAAATAATTGTTGGGTTTAGCTCATAGATGTGTCATGAGTGACTTGGAGCAAATTGGGAGTGATTTGGGTTTGAATTGAGTTGAATTTGGGCTCCTTTGGTGAATGGCCAATATAGGTCAAATTGGGCTAACTTGGGCCAATGTTGGGCTAGGGTTGAAATTGATGTAAAATTAATGTTGGGAAATGTTTATGGGAGTGTTTCAAAGAGGTTTTGGCTTTGGTTAGGTTTTGATTTTGGGATTTGGGCTCATTTGGGTTAAGTTTGGGTTTAGGTCAAAATTGGGCCTTTTAGCTTTGGGTTGAATTTGAGTGGGGTTTGGGTCTAAATTTTGGGCAAATCATGTTAGTGTTTTGCTTGTGGGAATGTTAAGGAAGATTTAGAAAAGATTTGGGGTTAATTGGAGTTGAATTGGGTGAGTTTGGGTTAGGTTTGGGTCATGGGTCCAAATTGGGGGTTTTGACAAAAGTAGGGTAAATTGACAAAATTAGCCCATGATGTAGTTGAACAAAATGAAATTGGGAATATTTGGGATTTTCTGGAATTTTCTGGGAATTTTCTGAATTTTTGGATTTTTAGGTCAAGAGGGGTATTTTGGGTATTTGGAGGGTATTGGGAGGTATTTTTGGAATTTTTGGTATTTTTGGGTATGGATGATCAATTTGAGTAATGTGGAAATGTTTGGGATTGATTTTGGGGAGTTTTGGGTAATTTAGGTGATTTTGGAAATTTTGGGTACTTTCAAGGGCATTTGGTAGGTTAGGCGGGTGTAGGGTCCCGGGGGTCAAAAATTGAAAATTTGGAAAATTGAAGATTGGGTGAATATAAGTGGAATAAAATCATTTTGGTTGAGCCATGAAGGGACTCATTTGAGGCATTCACTATGTTGTTCCTAACCCCTTAGCTGAGGGCTTAGGGGTTAAGGACCATCCATGTGAATCACCTACATGAGTCAAGAGGTCAAGTTAGGTATGGGTGTGGTTTTAGGAGGTGTATGAAAGTGTAGTGTATGAGTGTAGTTTGTGTGTAAGTCAGCCCCTTCACCAGACCAGGCCACCTGGAGGCGGTCCTAAGGCCCGAAGAGTCCTATAGGAGCTCATCCTTTAAACTTCCACATTTGATTTCAACCCTCTAGGTGATTAAGGGTCTACAGTCAAGTTTGTGGAGTTTGCAGGGAATTAAGAAGTGGTTTGAAATTCTAGATGGTGAATCCCAATTCTAGTCCTCTAAGATAGTCAAAGGAAAAGCCTAAGGCTAGATCCTAAGTACTAAAGAGAAGAAGAGAAGACCTCATCAAAAATGAGGTCAACACTCATATGGGCTTAATATGGCTTCATGGATCAATCAAGGTGATTCCATTTCACTCACATTTGATCAATCTTCATTCTTCCAAAATTTCAATTTTTGACCCCGGAGACCCTGCACCCATCAAACCTACCAAAAGCCCTTGAAATTGCCCAAATTTTCCAAAATCTCCAAATCACCCAAAATTCCTCAAAACCAATCCCAAACATTTCCACATCACTCAAAGTGATAATCCATAGCCAAATATACCAAAATTTCCAAAAATACACTCCAAATACACTAAAAATACACTTTTGGCCAAACTTTTATAAATTCCAAAAATTCCCAAAAAATTCCAGAAAATCCCAAATATTATCAATTTCATTTTGGTTAACTACACTATGGGCCAATTTTGCCAATTTACCCCACTTTTACCAAAACCCCCACTTTGTCCCATTTTTAACCTAAAGTGAACCCAATGTCAAACCAAATCAACCCAATTGACCCCAATTTTGGTCCAATAAAATTCTAAACTTAAATTAAATATCCCTAATGTCAATCTAGACCAAATCCAAGCCCAATTTGATTGACATTTGAATCCAATTTCACTTTTGACCTTAAAGCCCAATTTGGACCCATGACCCAAACTTAGCCCAAACTAACCCAATTTAACTCCAATTGACCCCAAACCTTTTCTAAACTTTCCCTAACATCCCCACAAACAAAATACTAACATGATTTGCCCAAAATTTGAACCTAAACTCCACCCAAATCCAACCCAAAGCCAAAATTCCCACTTTTAACCTAAACCCAAACCTAACCCAAATGGGCCCAAATCCCAAAATTAAAGCCCAACCAAAGTTGAAACCTCTTTGTAGTACCCCCATAAACATTTCCCAGCATTAATTTTACATCAATTTCAACCCTAGCCCAACATTGGCCCAAATTAGCCCAATTTGACCTATATTGGCCCCTTTACCAAAGAAGCCCAAATCCAACCTAATTCAAACCCAAACCACATCAAATTTATTTCAAATTACTCATGACACATCTCTAAACCAAACCCAACAATTATTTGGCCCAACCTTTTACAAAATTCCCATCCATAAATTTATTTTAAAACCTAAGGCCCACTTCCTTAGGCCTTCCTAAAAAGCCCACTCCAAAATGATTCCAAAAGCCCAAAATTTATGCTAAAGCCCATATGACAAATTATTCTCATCATACCCTTAATTGAAATCAACCCTAAGTTCTAATTAAGCCATCAAATTTTTCTAAATTAAGCCATATGCCAAATCCTATCAAATCACCCCTAAATTACCAAAATTCCTAAAAACCTCTTTCATGAAAGTTGACTTAGCTTCTTCCAAGCCAAAGGTGAGCCATGAAGCCATGCATGAGCCACATGGGAGCCATGAGGGCTTTGGGCACCTCACCATACCCAAGATAGGAAAGGAGGGAGGCTCTTTCCATAATTCCTAAAAGTCATTAGCCTTAATCATGTCTCCCTTAAACCCAAATCTAATTTAAATATTCTTAGAAAGGGACCTCACCATCTTTGACCTGCTAACCCAACTCATTCCCTCAGCCTAAAACCAAGTCATGGGAAGGTGAACCCCACCCAAATGCATGAGTTGACCAAATGGAGCCAAAATTAGCCATGCCCCCATTCCATTTTGATCCAAACACTTTACACTTGTCAACTACCAATTGAATACACAAAACCCCAGCCCTGACTCACCTGAACCTGAGGGTGACCCATGCCTGCCGGCCAGCCGCCTGGATCACCAGAAAACACCACACCAGAGAGCACCATGTGAGCCTAACATTGAAATTCTCCCCTGCTGAGCTGCCCCATGCCCAATGGCCACCATGGCTGTTCTTCTCTTCCTCTGAGCAGCTGATCCAAGCCTTCAAACCCCCCTGGGAGGCCCTCTAGCCTCTCCTATTTAAACCCCACCTCTCTCGGCCATGGGTGAGGCTGAACAAAAACCTTGAGGAAACTCTGCCAAAATCACTCCAGACTCTCTCCCACACCTAGAGCACTTGATCCCCACTGAAATCCTCCTGCCATTTCCTCTCTGTGAGCTCAATTTTAGAGTTGAAATTCAAGCCCAAAACTAGGACACTTCACCACAGTGAGTCAATCCTCAAATTGATTGGCTCTACACCTTCACCAGACCAAGGGGAGAAATTTCCCAATAAAAGCCCTTTCACCGGAGCCGGCCATTGCTTGCGGCCTCCAAGCTTTGTGAGCGGGCGTGGTCACTTCGTACCTAGGCGATTCACCGGGCCAAGGGACTTCATCTGGAGCTTGCTTGGACCCAATCGAACGTGACACAACTCTCAGATCGAAGCTTCACTTCTCTGAGCAAAGGTATGAACTCTCTCCTCTTCCCGAGCTTCTGGAGATTCTCCATTTAATATGAATCAATTTCAATGCATGTTTACCATATGGATGTGTTCGTCTCTTCAAGACGAATCCATAGAGCATAAGAACGCAAAAATCCGTTGAGAATCGAGTGAGTTCTTAGGGTTTTAGTGTGGACGGTCACGGGTGCACACCAGTCGTAGACGATGACCAGGAGCCGTCGGATCGAGCGTGTATCGAGCGGACGGTCGAGATCGAGCCGGACAGCGCAATGGTACATGAACCGTGGGCCCCTGAAGCGCTGAGTCGGATGGAGGCGTCGAATAGGAATGCGCCGCGTGGGCGTTCGGAGCTGCCGAGGATTGCGTGGCGCCGCGTGGAAGTAGATAAATAAGGATTTTTCTTATTTATTAAATACTCAGAACTTCAAAAATGCATAACTTTGTGTAGAGAAATCCTAAAAATAAAATAAAAATACCCTCTTGCTCAGTGAACAGAGGAGAATAATATGGAAAAGAAATCAAGTAATTTCATTGAGTATTTTATTTTTAATGATTTATTTACTCTCTGCATTATTTTAATTCTTCATTTGCATAGACAATTCACCATGGCATGAGACCATAAGGCTTTTAAAGCCTCTGAACTTGGGAACATTCTCTGAATTTTCCAAGGTCAGAGGCCATCCCTATGAGAAGTTATTGATTCTTCAATTGCATGTTACTATTTTAAATATTTTAATTCCAATAATTAGTATATTGAGAAATTAATTTTAGGAAAATTTGGTGATGTTTCTTATGACCAGAGGAACTTAGGAAAAATAAGTTTTGAGTTAATTCACTTGGAATCACCATAATTGGTCTAAATACACATCAAATTAACTTAAAAACAATTCTCCACTGATCTTTGGGATTAGAGGAACATCTCATAAAAATTTGAAATCAATTGAACTTGATTAACCCCACCAAATAGGTTGATTAAGCCTCTTAAGCAAAATGGGTAAAATTAAACTTTAAAAAATTCATAACTCACAAAATACTTTTCAAAAATTCACAAAAATAGTTTTGGAGCTTCTCTGATATCAGAGGAACTTAGGAAAATTAAAATTGTAATTTTCTAAAAAAGTTGATTTTTATCATTATTTTAATATTTTTAATAATTTAAAAAATAATAAAAATCATAAAAATAATAAAAATCTCCAAAATGTCACATTTTGAATTCTAATTACTTAAGAACAAACCAAATATTTTTCTTAAGTTCCTAGGATAAGATATTGAATTTTCAAGGCTTAATGTAATTTTTAATATTAAAAAATGTATTTTCCAACCTTTTCACTAAAATAATTCTAATAAATCAAAGAAAAATCAGAAAAATACAAAATTTATTTCTCTGAACTCCTTGAGGTTAGAGAGATTTATGAAAAATATAAAATCCATTTTTCAATTTTAATTTTATTTTAAAATTAATTAATACTCCAAAAATCAAAATAATTCTAATAAATAAAATATAATTCAAAAAATCACCAAAATTGGTCCAAATGGTCCACTAGTCATTAGGAACATCCCATAATTTTCTTAAGGACAGAAACATTTCCTTGGTCATGTTATTGAATTTTCATTGAAAACCCCTATTTTCCATTAAAAATAATTACATAAATAAATTAAGTACAGAAAAAATCATATTTTCTCCTCTAATGTCTTAATTGACATGTGAGTGAGGTTACATAAAAATTTCAATTTCATTTGAGCTTAATTTAGTGAGTTATAGAATTATTAAGCTTGAAGGGCAAAATGGTATTTAAAAAATTTCAACCTTTAATTAAAATTTTAGGATTAATTAAAAAGGGGAGGGTAAAATACTTGATTTTAAACTGATTTTGGATGATTGAAACTTAAATGATTGTGGGTAGAAACTTACTAACCATTTCAAAAATAATTAAAATAAAACTTTAATTAATTAATTAACTGAAATTTTGGGAGAATAATAGAAATTGGAATTATTAAAGTAGGGATATTATTAAGAGGATATTTATTCTTTAATTTAAAAATACCTAAATAAATTACTTCAATAATACTTAATTCTTAATTAAAAAAAATTAAAATAATAATCCAAATTAAAATTAAACTAAAATTAAATCAAATTAAGATTAAAATTAAACTAAAATTAAATTAAATTAAAATTAAAATTAAATTAAAACTAAATTAAATTAAAATTAAAGTGAAATTAAATTAAAATTAAATTAAATTAAATTAAAATTAAATTAAATCAAATTAAATTAAAATTAAATTAAATTAAAACTAAATTAAATTAAAATTAAATTAAATTGAATTAAAGTTAAATTAAATTAAATTAAATTAAAATCATTTAACAACAAACCTAAAAGAAATCATTAAGAATTAAATTTAAAATAACTTGAACACAATTCCAAACTTAAACTAATTTTTTATAATTAAGTCAAAATTAAAATTAAATCATTAAGTTTAAATCATTAAAATACTTAATAATTTGATTTGCCCTTTTAAAGCTATTATTATTATAACTCTTAAATGAGGCATCAAGTGAAGTGTTACTTCACTTATAGGATATTCAAATGTCCTAGTTCGCTGAGCAAGAGAACAAAACTTAAACTCCCGGATGATTAATTCACTTGTATAATTAAATTCTCTTGGACTTAAAACAATCCTAGAGGTATTGAAAAGATGTTTAAGACTCGTCTTAAGCACTTCCTCAATACGATAGGATGTTTATAAGAATAACTGAATTTAATTGTTCTTGGGTGAAGAAAGTCATCCTTAAACCAAAACACAAGAACCTAGACGTCATAGGAGATGATTAGCTATAGGATTAGGACTTTGGTAGACAACCAAAACCTTTCCCTTAGCTTTACCTAGGTACTTGTTGAAATATTTAAATGCCTTAACATGTGTTTTAAGTGCAGCTCGGGATGACGGGAAGACCCTCCAGGTACGCTTTTATTTTATTGCAATCTACTTTATTGCACTGTACTTTACTTTTCTTGCATGATAAACAACTGTTGCATGAAAACCAAAACCTTTAGGATAGTCCCTGAACTGAAACCAAAACTAAATTAAAAGTCATTACAAGATAAAAAAAATCACCGCCACAACATTTCAAAATGTAAAACAACTCAAAATTTAATCACAAACAGAACAACAAAACTACAATTGCAACTAAATTAAAACGTCTCGTTGAATGATCGGGAATACCTCGGATGATGTAACCCACGTGTTGCTAACGGGATTTCCCACGGTCTAAATGAAAATGTGGAACTCATTCAGTTGAGTTTAGCAAATTCATCTGGACTAAGTGAATTCGATGAAAATAACGGTGCGGGGATGACGGAACCGTGGGATCTTAATCGGTTCTATTTAAACAACTTTAAGATTTGTTTTTATTAAAATATTAAAAAACCTTGGATTTTAAGAGTCTCTCTAAACCAAAACAATTCTCTCATCTCCTGATTTATGACTTCTAAAACTAAACCTCTACAACAACAAGGAGCTCTGAGCATGGTGGGCAGCACGACCATCGTCATCAACAAAACTTGAATCTCCTTCAGCAAAACCTTTCCTAGAATTAAATAACAAAACCATAGGACTTCGAGGTAGTTTTCCTAGTGCAACATAAATCCTCAACTCTTCGTTAGGCATTTGCATAATCATGTTATGCAAATTAAGCCCTAACCGGTCTTAAGACTCTGAGGTAGTCGTTCGGTACGACATAAACCCTCATATCTTCGAGGCTGTTTGAATGATTTTATCATACAAATATAAGTCCAAATTAATTAAAATTGGCAAGATTACAACATTAAGTAAATTCTCAAATTGAAGCCAAGCAATAGGATAGTCTGGGAAGTTGCCAAGATTCCTCTTGAATCCTCAGCTTCTCCTACTTTTCTTTCCATTGGATTCTCAAAACAACTGTTCCAAATTTGAGCTAATCCCTATTGAAATCTCCGAAATTTGATCCTTTAAAAACCTTAAACTTTGAAATTCTTGAGAGAAAAACCACTGATCATGATCGAGAGTTTTCTTAAGTGTCTTCTGAAATTTAAGATGTAATTAACTATAAGGGCTTGGCCTTATAGGGAACTTTAAGGTCCCAGGTAATATAAACCCTGCTTAATTCATTTATATTAAGCAGGGGAACTTGTCGGCTTATAAAATTGGTTCGCAGACCAAACGGATGTCACAAATCTTCTAGTTTATTTAATCGAGCCCCATCATCAAGCAGTGTGTCTATTCTTCGGGATATATATACAGTTTGTGGTGCGGTGCTCGTTTATATAAACTTTTTGGGATGTGAGGTCAATTTGATTTCATATCTTAAAATTTTCAAATTGAAAATTATTTTAAAAATAAAATACTACTTTCTAAATTATATGTATATTTAAATTAAATTTAAAATTTAAATTTCGCTGACAATTTTTGTAGGCGACCCCTTTTAAAAAAATAAAACACTCAACCTAAGAATATGCCGACAACACTCTCCAGGGTGTTAGTTGATCGGAGCATCAATTAATATAATGAATCTTCGAACGCTGACCTATTTAGAGATTGATGCCTGTGATCTCGAGGCAGACAAGATGATGCTAAGAGGTTTCAACCAGAAAGGAGAAAGAGCTCTCGGATCAATAACACTGTTAATGAAGATCGGTGAGTTAGCAAAGACAAGCGCAAAATTCCACATAATCGATTCTGAGACATCATTCAAAGCTCTACTGGGTCGGCCGTGGATCCATGAGAACCGAATGGTACCGTCGTCTCTACACCAGTGTATAAAATATTATAAAGGAGGATAAGAGCAGTGTATCAAAGATGATTTGCAACCATTCTCCGTGCACGAAATTAGAATCCACGAAGATGCAACTTACTACGTAACTTCGTAGAAAATAATCTTTTCCAGAAATGCCATACCAAATCAAGAAAAAGGAATGCAAGACGACAAAGAACCTGAAGTTCTTGTTCAACAGTTACTCACCACTCCCTTGCGGCGAGATAGGGAAGGTTTCTCCAGAACTCACAGCCGATGTTGAGGCCGGAGACGAGGTCATGGAAGAAATGGTGGAACAGTTGAACAAAATGAACTGTTCATCAATGTTGATTGGAGAACAGCTCCGAAGAAGAAAAAGAAATTAAGAAAGAAGGAGCGAAAATAAATCAAAAGAAACCCCAGTTCAAGATCTCTCTTGAAGATGAAAGGAATGAAGAATACAAATCAATGTACGAGAAGATTAACCACTATGTGCATACTATGACCCTGAACCCGATCCATTCTAATAAGGTTGAGGGTATGGTGGTTAAGGAAGTGCATGGTGGCAATACTAAACCGATCAAGTTCTACCGTGTTGCTTATTCTTCTAAAGTTGAAAATGATGTACAATTCGAAGATGTTACTTCTTCTGAATTAATGCAATTGCCATTTGGGTGGTACTCTCCCTGTGTTCAGAATTTAATTCAATGTGGTATTTTGCCTAAGCAATGGTCAAAAGGTCAATCACAACGCTTTGAAAAGCTATGAAATAATACTGGTCGACCGCCAAATCAAAGCATGGTCTCGGATTCGGCACAGTAGGATCAGTTGATGATACGGGATTTTGCTTGGTTGTCACCTGCGAGCCTAATGAAGATTGCTTGGAAGCTTCAGATGATCTCGAAGATCTGCCAGTCGGAGATGCTCCGCCAGAATTTGAAGAAGAAATTAAATCTACAATAGACGAGTTAATGGAAGTTAACTTAGGTACTAGCGAAGAGCCTAGGCCGACCTTTGTTAGCTCCTTGCTCAATAAAGAAGACTCCGAAGAAATAATCAAGGTAAATGGAATTCAAGGACTGTTTTGCTTGGAGTTACGACGAAATGCCAGGATTAGCTCCAGAGGTTGCAGTTCACAAGCTAGGAGTGGATCACACTGCCGTTCCAGTCAGGCAAGCTCTCAAAAGAATGTGTCTAGTAATTGAACAACAAGTAATAGCTGAAGTTAAGAAGCTAATAGGCGCTAAATTTGTCCGTGAAGGGCAATACCCGACTTGGTTAGCCAACGTAGTACCAGTCAGAAAGAAGAATGGACAGATCAGAATCTGCGTGGATTTCAAAAATTTGAATAAAGCATGTACAAATGATGAATTCCCGCTACCAATTCCAGAACTAATGATCGACATTGCTTCGACACATGAAATCTTCTCTTTCATGAATGGATCATCAGGATACAATCAGATAAAGATGGCACCAGAAGACGAAAAGCTCACAGCCTTCAGAATGCCAATTGGAGTGTACTGCTACACAGAAATGCCTTTCAGATTGAAGAATGCGGGAACGACTTACCAAAGAGCAATGACGAAGATTTTTGATGATCTCATTCACCACCAAGTCGAGTGCTACGTGGATGATGTGGTCATCAAAAACAAACTGAAGGAAGATCACTTGTATGATTTGAGAATTGTTTTCGAGCGATTAAGAAAATTTAACCTTAAGATGTATCCCTTGAAATGCGCCTTTGGCGTCGCCTCTGGGAAATTCTTTGGATTCGTTGTCCGACATCGCAG
This sequence comes from Papilionanthe hookeriana x Papilionanthe teres, assembly GCA_022702705.1. Lineage (NCBI taxonomy): Eukaryota > Viridiplantae > Streptophyta > Magnoliopsida > Asparagales > Orchidaceae > Papilionanthe > Papilionanthe hookeriana x Papilionanthe teres. Next base: position 10,205,418 of record CM040422.1, read on the forward strand.
GATTGAAATTGATCCGGAGAAGATTAAAGCTATCCTAGAAATTCCACCTCCAAGAACTTTAATACCGGTCGACCGCCAAACTCAAAGCATGGTCTCAGATTCGGCACAGTATGATCAGTTGATGATACGAGATTTTGCTTTGTTGTCACCTGCGAGCCTAATGAAGATTGCTTGTTGTCACCTGCCAGAATTTGAAGAAGAAATTAAATCTTTAATAGACGAGTTAATGGAAGTTAACGTAGGTACTAGCGAAGAGCCTAGGCCGACCTTTGTTAGCTCCTTGCTCAATAAAGAAGACTCCGAAGAAATAATCAAGCTATTAATGGAATTCAGGGACTGTTTTGCTTGGAGTTACGACGAAATGCCAGGATTAGCTCAAGAGGTTGCAGTTCACAAGCTAGGAGTGGATCACACTGCCGTTCTAGTCAGGCAAGCTCCCAGAAGAATGTGTCTAGAAATTGAACAACAAGTAATAGCTGAAGTTAAGAAGCTAATAGATGCTAAATTTGTCCGTGAAGAGCAATACCTGACTTGGTTAGCCAACGTAGTACCAATCAGAAAGAAGAATGGGCAGATCAGAATCTGCTTGGATTTCAGAGATTTGAATAAAGCATGTCCAAAGGATGAATTCCCACTACCAATTCTAGAACTGATGATCGACATTGCTTCGACACATGAAATCTTCTCTTTCATGGATGGATCATCAGGATACAATCAGATAAAGATGACACCAGAAGACGAAAAGCTCACAACCTTCAGAACGCCAATTGGAGTGTACTGCTACACAGTAATGCCTTTCGGATTGAAGAATGCGGGAGCGACTAACAAAAGAGCAATGACGAGAATTTTTGATGATCTCATTCACAACCAAGTCGAGTGCTATGTGGATGATGTGGTCATCAAAAGCAAACTGAAGGAAGATCACTTGTATGACTTGAGAATTGTTTTCGAGCGATTAAGACAATTTAACATTAAGATGAATCCCTTGAAATGCGACTTTGGCGTCGCCTCTGGGAAAATTTTAGGATTCGTTGTCCGACATCGCGGGATTGAAATTGATATAGAGAAGATTAAAGCTATCCTAGAAATGCCACCTCCCAAAACTATAATACCGGTCGACCGCCAAACTCAAATCATGGTCTCGGATTCGGCACAGTAAGATCAGTTGATGATACGAGATTTTTCTTGGTTGTCACCTGCGAGCCTAATGAAGATTTCTTGGAAGCTTCAGATGATCTCGAAGATCTGCAAGTTGGAGATGCTCCACCAGAATTTGAAGAAGAAATTAAATTTACAATAAACGAGTTAATGGAAGTTAACTTAGGTACTATCGAAGAGCCTAGGCCGACCTTTGTTAGCTCCTTGCTCAATAAAGAAGACTCTGAAGAAATAATCAAGCTATTAATGGAATTCAAGGACTGTTTTACTTGGAGTTACGATGAAATGCCAGTATTAGCTCCAGAGGTTGCAGTTCACAAGCTAGGAGTGGATCTCACTGCCGTTCTAGTCAGGCAAGCTCCCAGAAGAATGTGTCTTGCAATTGTACAATTAGTAATAGCTGAAGTTAAGAAGCTAATAGATGCTAAATTTGTTCGTGAACAGGAATACCCGACTTGGTTAGCCAACGTAGTACTAGTCAGAAAGAAGAATGGATAGAACAGAATCTGCATGGATTTCAGAGATTTGAATAAAGCATGTCCAACGGATGAAGTCCCACTACCAATTCCAGAACTGATGATTGACATTGCTTCGACACATGAAATATTCTCTTTCATGGATGGATCATCAGGATACAATCAGATAAAGATGGCACCAGAAGACGAAAAGCTCACAGCCTTTAGAACGCCAATTGGAGTGTACTGCTACACAGTAATGCCTTTCGGATTGAAGAATGCAGGAGCGACTTACCAAAGAGCAATGAAGAGGATTTTTGATGATCTCATTCACAACCAAGTCGATTGCTACGTGAATGATGTGGTCCTCAAAAGCAAAATTGAAGGAAGATCACTTGTATGATTTGAGAATTGTTTTCGAGTGATTAAGACAATTTAACCTTAAGATGAATCCCTTGAAATGCACCTTCGGCGTCACCTCTGGGAAAATCTTAGGATTCGTTGTCCGATATCGCGGGATTGAAATTGATCTGAAGAAGATTAAAGCTATCCTAGAAATGCCGCCTCCCAAAACTTTGAAACAACTACGATCCTTTCAAGGAAAGCTGGCATATCTTCAACGCTTTATTTCAAATTTTTCAGGTAGGTGTCATCCCTTCTCGGCATTAATTAAAAGGGACGCCAAATTCGTTTGGGAAGAGAAATGTCAGCGGGCCTTCGAAGACATTAAGCAATATTTAATGACACCTCCTGTCTTAGCAGTCCCAGTCTCGGGTCGACCATTGATACTTTATACCGCGGCTTTAGATGACTCCCTTGGAGCCCTGCTAGCTCATGTCAATGATGAGTGTAAAGAAAACGCACTCTAGTACCTAAGTCGTCGTCTAATTCCGACGGAGGTAAAGTATCCAACGATTGAGAAGCATTGTTTGGCCCTGATCTTCGCCGCTCAAAAGCTCAGGCATTACATACTCTCTCATAAGGTCAACCTTATTTCGAAGTTTAATCCATTGCAATATTTGATGACCCGACCAACACTTTCTGGCAGACATGCCAGGTGGTCAATGATACTATTGTAATTCGACATAACTTTCGTTCCTCTTCGTGTCGTAAAGGGACAAATCCTAGCAGAATTCCTCGCAGCACACCCTTTACCGACAGAATCTCCCCTCAACGACGACTTGACCGACGAGCAAATAATGAGCCTAAAAGACCTCGATGATCAGCATTGGTAACTGTACTTCGACGGAGCATCCTCAGCATAGAAAGACAAAGAATTGCAAACTATAGTGCCCGGCAAAGCAGGAATCAGACTAATCTTTATAACACCAGAGCGGGGGATGTTAAGGTATTCCTACGATATAACAGAACTGTGTACGAACAACGAAGCAGAATACGAAGCTCTCATAACCGGATTGGAGTTAACTATTCAAATGGGTATAATGGATATCAATATTTACGGAGATTCGCAGTTGATCATTCAGCAAGTCGCAGGATAGTACATAATTCTAAAGCCGAGACTTGAGCAATATTTCTAGTATGCAATAAAATTGTTGGAACGGATTCCGAATGTAATGATCTACAAGATTCCTAAAAGAGAAAATGCCCTTGCAGACTTGTTAGCCCACCTTGCAAAAGAATTTGCCTGCTTACGGGATGAGTCAGTTGAAATGTCAGTTCAGGGATGACAGGTCCTATCACAGCTCGACATGGATGCAATACACAAGTCAGAAAAAGAAGAAGAATCAGTTGCAGCAGTAACAGAAAATGCAGAAGAATGGCGTCAACTGCTCATAGATTACCTGCAAACAGGAAACCTACCGGACGATAAGTCATTAGCTCATCAGATTAAGAAAAGAACTCTATCTTACGCATTAATAAACAATACGTTATATAGAAGGTCTTTTGATCAGATGTGGTTAAGGTGCCTGAGCTGGTCCGAGGCTCGTGAAGTTGTTAAAGAAGTGCACTCAGGACTCTGTGGTGCTCATCAGTCAGGTCCAAAGATGAAATTAAAGATTAAGAGCCTAGGGTACTACTAGCCCTCAATGATGACTGATTGCATGACGGTCACCAAGAGTTGTCACCAATGCCAAGTGCATGGAGTGGTTCTACATCAACCTCCAAGTGTGCTACATACGACAATCGCATCGTGGCCATTTGAGTGTTGGGGCACAGATATAGTGGGTTCGATAGAACTGCCTTCTTCAAGAGGACATCGCTTCATTCTTGCAGCTACAAATTACTTTTCCAAGTGGGCAGAAGTAGTACCACTGAGAGAAGTGAAGGCACACCATGTGTTGTAGTTCTTCAAGAATCAAGTCATCTACCGTTACGGGGTACCGTGTAGAATTATTTCAGATAATGGGTCCGCATTCAGAAGTACGAAGATCAACAGTTTTGTCAGAAGACACGGGATCGACTGGTGCTATTCGACGATCTACTACCCAAGTGTGAACAGCTTGGCCGAGGCTTTTAATAAAACTCTCGTTGAAATTCTAAAGAAAACATTGGACGAAAACAAGAGAAATTGGCACGAGAAGTTTTTTAGAAGCCTTATGGGCCTACAGAATGACTTTCAGAACTCCTACTCAATCTACGCCTTACGCTCTAGTGTACGGGTCCGAGGCTGTCTTGCCTTTGGAGGTTTATCTTCCGTCACTCAGAATTGCAGTTACAGAGAAGATTACTATAGAAGAAAACGCCAAACTACGGCTAGAAGAATTGGAAAGCTTGGAAGGGAAATGACTTTCAGCGCAGTAGAAATTGGAACTGTATCAAGCCAAGATGATCCAGGCCAACGATAATTTGGTCCGCCCAAGGACATTTAAAGTCGGTGACTTGGTTCTAGTTCTCAGGAGACCTATTATTGCGCACCACAAGATAGTAGGTAAATTTGAACTGACTTGGGAGGGGCCGTTCATGGTCGAGACAGTTTACTTAGAAGGTTCTTACCAGCTTGTGAATTGTCATGGAAAACGATTTATGCTTCCAATCAATGGACGATATTTGAAGAAGTATTACGTAACCTGATGTTTCGAAGGATGGAATCTCATTCCTAGAAGCACGGGTGAAGTAATCACTTAAACTGAGTCTGAACCCAAGACATAAAAATGAACGATAAAAATCACTAAAAAACGCATTAAGAGAAAACATGTGAAATCATTATAATATTAAAATTTTGATCCTTCCTTTCGAATTGAGCTCATTCTTGATCTTTCCTTATCTTTTCCTACTCTTATTAAAATTTGAAAAAAATGAATAAGAATCTTCAATTAATAAATAATTTTTCTTATTGTTCACGTTTTGAGTACAGCCCCTGATCCTTTCCTTGTTTTCTTTTTAGGGAAATGTCGAACGGGCGGTTGTTCCTACACTTCAAGGATGGCGTAAGTCTTGCACTTAACGAAGAAGAGCTGAAAACTAGTGCTATGATCGAGGTTGGCTCAGCCTTTACACAGCTGGAGTTGGAATATGAAGAAACCGCTTGGACTACCGTAGACCTTGGGCAGTTCCATGGAAAGACAGTAATGAAACTCAGTGAGAAGATTCAACACACTGCAAATAAGAAAAGGAAGATTAGCACGATTGAGGAAAAACAAATGAAATCAGTGATAACTGCCGCAGGAGGGAAGCTTGTCAGTGCCGTCCCTACCGAAATCTAGGGGGAGAGGAGAGCTACTTTGACCCTAACTCAAAGAAGAAACAAGAACCTCTGTATCGCCAAGATGCTGAATAAACTGACGGAAGAACAAAACAAGGAAGAAATTCTGATGATCGCAGTAGTTGTCCCAAGAAGGTCAGTCCTCAGGAGCACCATAGCAGAGGTTGTTTCAGAGGAGGTTACTACAGAGTCTGTACCTGAGACAGTGATAATTCCAGGAGAGCGTGACGGTGCGGAGCCATACATCCCACAGTACTTCACTAGACCACGACAGTTGCAGATAATTTCAGAGCATGAGTTGGAAATGATCCAGAGGGTACAAAAGCAGAATTTTGAATACTTTCAGAGGATCCAAGGCAGATATGTCAATATCCTGGAAGGACTAGAGTTGTATACGGACATCTTCACTCACTACGAGCAGAGTGAGGTCATGGACTACGTCTCCGAGCTAAAAATAGGGTCGTGCATGACGACTACGCAGCAGGGCTTACTCCGAGCCTAAGAAATGGAAAAGAGGCAAGGGAAGGATTACAATCCAATTCGGATGCTGTTACAACTTCGCTGATGACAAGAAAGGAAATCCGCCAGGGATACTCCGTTACGATGAAGTGGATCCAATGCCAGTTCTAATTAAGAAGATGATAAAGAGGATGGTGGCTTGGCGAGTCTTAACCACTGACTGCATTCCAAACAGCTGCATAATCAACATCTATGCAGAAGGAGACTGCATTCCACCTCACATAGATCATCATAATTTTGTGAGGCCCTTTTGCACTGTTTCCTTCATCAACCAATGTAACATCATGTTCGGGACAGAACTCCGGATAGTCGGCCCCGGAGAATTCCGAGGGCCAGTAGAGATACCTTTACCGGTAGGCTCTGTTCTCGTACAACAAGGAAATGGTGCAGATGTGGCGAAGCACTACATACCGGGAGTTACCTACAAGCGGTTCTCCATCACTTTCAGGAGGATGGATGAGAGCAAGATTCCGGTCAAGTTCCAGCCAGATACAGAATTAGAAAACCTACAGCCATATGAGCTGTAAGCTACATAGTAGTAGCACACCTCTAAAGCACACTTACGTGGGATTCTCCTCCGGAAAGTGGCTTAGAATGTGATGTTAATATCTACGCAGTTTTATTTTCAGACATGGATGAATCAAACAGACAGTTTTGTCGGAATACATGAGGATATCAGTGCAGTCCGTGTTCAAACATACATGGATTTTGTAAAAGTTTACTTTCAAAAAGATAGCATCATAAATTTTTTGATGGAATCACCTAATGTACCTTTGACATTTTTAATGGAAATGATTGTCATACTTTGCCTTCAGTATTGTGCAATTGACTGCAAACGCCACCAAATCTGAGTTTGACTCAATTTAGAGAAAAGTTGAATGAAAAACGATTTGAATGAAATAATAACAACAAAATAAAAATAAAAATAAAAATAAAAAAAATTCAAATTCAAAGTTTGAGTAAAACACGAAACCAAAACTTAAAGCAAATCAACCTAAAACCTCAAATTGTAAACCAAATAAATGAATGAAAATCCAAATCAAAATGAAATTTTAATCGAAGTGAAACTTGAAAATCAAAATAAAATCACATCACTAAGAGCAACGAACAATAAAAAAACGAAGCTTCGAATCTGAAATCCCCAGCCCCCAGCTGTTCTCGAAACCCATTCGTCTCCCCGCGACTTCTTTCCTCTTTTAAGAAGGTCGACTGAGTCTACTGACACAGAACCACAAAATTTTCGATTTGGTTCTGATGGCATGTATTCATATCCTTCGCCAAACAATCAAACTTTGATCAACTCTCTCGAGATGTGAAGCACTCTCACATTCCATCTCAACCTTTCGCTACATTGAAATTTCCACGAAATCTTCGAAATTGAATTCCAACACTTGAGACTGGTACCTAACTTCCAGTTTTCACCCTTTCGGGGCTGGTACCTAACTTCCAGTTCCCTCTCTTTCGAGGTCGGTACCTAACTTTGGACTCTCTCCCGAGACTGGTACCTAACTTCCAGTTCTCACCCTTCGGGGCTGGTACCTAACTTCCAGTTCCCTCTCTTTCGAGGTCGGTACCTAACTTCCGACTCTCTTCGAGGCCGGTACCTAAATTCCGAGTTCTCATCCTTTCGGGGCGAGTACCTAACTTCCGAGTTCCCTCTCTTTCGAGGTCGGTACCTAACTTCAGACTCTCTTCGAGACCGGTACCTAACTTTCGGTTCTCACCCTTTCGGTCGGTACCTAACTTCCAGTTCCCTCTCTTTCGAGGTTGGTACCTAACATCCGACTCTCTTCCGAGACTGGTGCCTAACCTCCAGCTCTCACCGTTCGGGGTTGGTAACAAACTTCCAGGTCCATCTCTTTCGAGGTCAGCACCTAAGTTCTGACTCTCTTCCGAAACTGGTACCTAACTTCTAGTTCTCATCTTTTCCGGGCTGGTACCTAACTTCCAATTCCCTCTCTTTCGAGGTCGGTACTTAACTTCTGACTCTCTTCCGAGACTGGTACCTAACTTCCAGTTCTCATCCTTTTGGGGCTGGTACCTAACTTCCAGTTCCCTCTCTTTCGAGGTCAGTACCTAACTTCTGACTCTCTTCCGTGACTGGTACCTAACTTCCAGTTCTCACCCTTTCAAGGCAGGTACCTAACTTCCAATTCCCTCCCTTTCGAGGTCGGTACCTAACTTCCGACTCTCTTCCGAGACTGGTACCTAACTTCGAGTTCTCACCCTTTCGGGGCTGGTACCTAACCTCCAGTTCCCTCCCTTTCGAGGTCAGTACCTAACTTCCGACTCTCTTACGAGACTGGTACCTAACTTCCAGTTCTCACCCTTTCGGGGATGGTACCTAACTTCCAGTTCCCTCTCTTTCGAGGTCGGTACTTAACTTCCGACTCTCTCCTGAGACTAGTACCTAACTTCCAGTTCTCACCCTTTCGGGGCTGGTACCTAACTTCCAGTTCCCTCTCTTTCGAAGTCGGTACCAAACATTCGACTCTCTCCTGAGGTTGGAACCTAGGTTCCTATTCTCATCTTAAACCCTTAAAATCAATCTTCAGTCAAATTTTAACCAAAATTTAAACTCAAATCAATTCAAACTCAAACTTAAAACTTTGAACAAATTTAAAATTGAATCCCTTCAGATCTTGTGATTTGAAATCCACCTCCTTTTCCCCAACGAGAGTTCTAGAATCTTCAGTCCTGGAGATTTACCAGATACTCCCCAGTGGGAATTTTCTACACTTCAGTTTAAGTATGTCACTTGGATGTCTGTGTTGGTTTTGTTGATCTCTTCGGTCAACCCCAATACATACGGTGTGCTTGGTTAGCACACCACACCTATTGAGGGTCCATTTGTTGACCTCATTTTTGGTGAGGTCTTTTTTTTTCCTCATAGTGCTTAGGATCTAGCTATAGGACTTCTCCTTGACTATCCTAGAGGACTCGAATTGGGACCCACCCTTTAGCAATTCAGCCACCTCTTGACTCCTCTTGGTACCCCACTTGGATGGTTGTAAACCTCTAAATCACCTTGGATGGTTAAAACCCCATATGGGCAACTAATAGTGAATTCCTATAGGATGTCCAAGCCTTAGGGCTACCCTAGGTGACCTTGGGTGACTTGACCTTCTCTTGCACACACACACACCCCTAAGCCACTTAACCTAAAACTTGAACACTTGCCTTTCTACCCTTATGAAACTCACATGGTTGAACCTAAGCCACTAATCTTTGATTAATATGGCTAAGGTCAATTTGTGATGGATCATAAAGTGGTTACCATTTGGTTAGACTTGGTTCCAAAGTAGTTGGACTTAGCTAAGTCAATGGCTCATACTTCCAAACCCTAATTCCATTCCAAATTACTTTTTACTCAATCTTGAACCCACTAAAATAATCTCATTCTTACTTATTTGAAACTCCATTCATGTTGCCAAAATTTCTGGTTTTGACATTAGGTCCCCTAAGCTTACCCAAAACTACCTAAATGGCCCCCACAACCACCAAAATCATCCAAAAATTCCCAAAAATTACCCAAAATTCTAAATATTCAAAAAATTACAAAAAAATTCCAAAAAAATCCCAAATATTCCCAATTGCATATTGTTCAACTACACCATAAGCCAATTTTGCCAATTTAACCCACTTTTACCAAAATCCCCAATTTGACCCATCTTTAACCCATATGGACCCAATGTCAAACCAAGTCAACTCAATTGGTCTCAATTTTGCTCAAACTCAATCCTAAACTTCAATTCAACATCTCCAATACTAATTTAAAACAAAACCAAGTCCAATTTGACTCACATTTGAATCCAATTTCAACTTGAAACCAAAACCCCAATTTTAACCTATGATCCAAACCTACCCAAATTCAACCCAATCCAACTCAATTTCCCCCTAAATCAACTCTAAACTCTCCCTAATAAATCCCTACACCAAACCCAATATCAATTGGCTCTCAATTTGAACCCAAACCCAATTGAAAATTCATTTGAAATCAAAACCCCCAAACTTGCCCTAAAGTTGTCACCTACCCCTAAACCTCTAAATTGAATCCCCTAAACCCAAAATTTCCACCCAATTTCTATCTTAAACCCTTCCTAACAATTATTTGAAACATTTTGGACCATCAATTAGCCTTGAACCAAACTCTAGCCAAACCTAAACCAAACCTAACCCATGGTGACCGAAATTGACCAAAACCCCAAAATCCTCCAAATTGAAACCCCAAGTGAACTCAAATCCAGTTCATGTCTTCATGAAAAATCTTCCTTACAATCATCTACACAATGTTGATCAACCAATTTGATCCAATTCTAGCCCAAACTCAAGGTAACCCAACTTTAACCCAAGTGAACCCATGTGTACATGAACCAAATTGGCCCAAACCAATCCAAATTTGACCAAACCAACTTCTTGGCTGCTGACCCTAGGCCTCCTAGGGTGGGTTTGACCTAACCTAACCCATGCCCCACGAGCCATGGACCAATGGTCCACCACTTTGGACCAATGGGCTAAGCCACATGGCTAAGTCCATGTCCCATCTTTAATCTCTCCTTAAGCAACGTCCCTGCCTCAATTAATTGAGCTAAACCTCTCCTCCACTCCTCCTCAGCCTGCCGAGCCGCCTGACTGTCCTTGCCAGCCACCCCAACAGCCCGAACAGTCACGCCCAAGCAACCCATGTGTCCTTGAAACCCAAAATTTGGCCTTGGCAGTGGGCTATCCTTTCATCAGCCACCCTGCCTGCACTGCCCTCACCTTAAGCGGCCTAAACCACTCATTGCCTGGCCCTGAGCTCCCCTCTCCGGCCATGGCTATAAAATCCCAACCTTTCGGCCTCGCCAAAGGTGCTGAAATTTCTTCCACCAAACTTCCCCAAATTGCTCCCAGACCTTCTCCCAGCCTAGAGAAGAAGAGCCCCACTGTCCTCCTGCCCTAATTCCCACTGATTGAGCTCAATTTTGGAGCTCAATTCTCAGGCCAGAATAGGATAATCCTCAAATCTCCACGGAAGTCAAATTAACTCCTCTCACACCTTCACCAGTGGTAGAGAAGGAGTTCCCAAGTGAAAGCCCCCTCTCCAGACCACCCAATCTCTCCAGCCATCAAAGTCTAAAATCGGCCCTAGTCGAATTCATACCTAGGCAATTGAAGCTTCACTTCTCAGAGCAAAGGTATTGACCTCTCCTCCCTCCCGAGCTTCCAGCAATTCTCCATTTTGTTTGGATTGATTTCATAGCATCTTAGCCATATGGATGTGTTTGTCTTGTCAAGACGAATCCATCGAGCACAAGAACATGACATTTGGTGGAAAAATGAGAGAGATCTTAGGGTTTTAGTGTGGACGGCTCTCGGGACAAACCAGATGGAGACAATGACCAGCAGCCGTCAGATCACGCGTGTATCGGATGGACGGTCAGGATTGCGTCGGATGGAGCAATGGAACGAGACTGCGGAATAAGAGGGCATAAAGGTAATTAAGAATTTTAACCTTAACTAATATTTTAGGCCTAATAAAAGGGGAGGGTAAAATATTTAATTTTAATCATCCCTTGGATGATTGAAACTTAGGAAATAAAAGAGTAGAAAACCATTAATCACCTTTAAAAAATACCAAGATGGAACCCTAATTAATTAAATCATTTAAATTTTGGAAGATTAATTAAGATTTTGGATTATTAAAATTAGGGATATAACTTAAGAAGATACTAATTCTTTGACCTAAAATCCCTGATTGAAGTAATACAATAACATTCAATTCTTAAAAATTATAATTGAAATTATTAATTAAATATTAAATAATCCATAATTAATTAAAATTTAAAACATTAAACAATTTAAATGATCAACTAAAATTTAAAACTTTAAAGTAATTTAATAATTAATTAAAATTTAAAACATTAAATCATTTAATAATCAAATTAAAAGAAACTTGAAATATTTGAAACTAACCTAAAATCATAACAAATCTAAAACAAATTCAAAAGATTAAATAATCACAAAACAACCTCTAATTGAAATGTGAAAATTTAATTAATTATTAAAATTAACTTAAGTTAATGTGATAAATTCAAAAAAATTAAAATCATCAAAACTTAATGAAATTAAACAACTCAAATATCTCTTTCAATCTAGGTAACTTAGGACACTTAGAAGAAACTAAGTTGAATTTTAAAATTAAATCATCTTAAGTCAGCAATTCAATTTTAATTAAGGTTGGTTAAGTTCCTTAACAAAATAATTTGCCCCTTAAAGACTTTCATTATTATAACTCCTAAATGAAATATCAAATGAAATGTCACTTCATTTATAGGATAATCAAATATCCTGATTCACTGAGCAAGAGTAACCCGGGTGATTGATTCGTCGCCACAATTAAATTAACTGAACATAAAGTAATCCCTAAAATGTTTAAGAAGATGTTCAGAATTCAATTCCGAACACTTATCTAAATTGATGGGATGTTTTCAAAGAATAGTGAAACCTCATTGTTCTTTGATGAAGAATATCATCCTCAACAAAACACAAAATAACCTAGACGTCATAAGGATTGACTAGCAATAGGATTACGATCTTGGTAGACAACCAGAACCTTCCCTTAGCTTTACCTAGGTGTTTTCTTGCAAATATATAAATGCTCTGACATGTATTTTAAGTGTAACTTGGAATGATGTGAAGACCCTGCCAGGTACGCTTTTGTTTTATTGCAATTTTTTTACTTGGGCTGTATTTTACTTTCTTTCCTTGCAAAACATGCATGTTAAACAAGAATATCACCCTTCATGAAAACTAAAACCTTTAGGATAGCCACAAAACTGAAACCAAAACTAAATTAAAAGTCACAACAAGGTAAAATTCACCGCCACAACATTTCAAAAGATCAGAACAAAAAAACTACAACTACAACTAAATTAAAACATCTCATTGGATGATCGGGAATACCTCGGATGATGTAACCCACGTGTTGCTAACGGGATTTCCCACTGTATAAATGAAAGTATGGAAATCATTCAGTTGAGTTTAGCAAATTTATCTGGATTAAGTGAATCCGATGAAAATAATGGTGCCGGGATGACGGAACCGTAGGATCTTAATCGGTTCCGTTTAACCAACTTTAAGATTTGTTTTAATTAAAACATTAAAAATATTTGGACTTTAAGATTCCAATTTTACCAAAACATCTTTTATAACTCCTTTACGATATGTGATCGAACAATCTACTAATTGCAAAGTTTCAGTAGTTGGTGTTATTTCTCCTAGTCCGAGTCTTTTGAATATTGATAGAGGCATAACGTTAACGGTTGCACCCAAATCACATAAAGCTTTTCCACATAATCTTTCTCCGATTGCACATGGAATTGTGAAACTACCAGGATCTTTATGTTTTTCAGGAAGCTTTTTCTGAATTATCGCACAGCACTCCTCACTAAGTGCAACAAGCTCATTTTCTTCAAACTTCCTCTTTTTATTAAGAATATCCTTCATATATTTCACATAGCTTGGCATTTATTCTAGGGCTTCAGTAAATGGAATATTAATGGTAAGCTTCTTTAATATCTCCAACAATTTTGAAAATTGCTTATCCAACTTTTTTTGACGAAGTTTCTGAGGAAATGGAGGTGGTTGTTTTTCTAAATCAACCTTAGGTGGAGAAATAGGTCTTTCAAAACCTTTTGGAGCGTCCTCTTTTGGTCTTTCAATCTCTTCTTTCTCTAATTCAGTTTTATTTTGAACTCTACCTTCCAATTCTTTTCCACTTCTTAGTTGAATTGCTTTCTCTTGTTCTTTATTCTTTTCTCTTAGATTCGATTCAGTAGTACTTGGAAGCATTCCTTGGGATCTATTACTTAAGGCATTTGCAATTTTTCCCAATTCATTTTCAATATTTCTGATGGTTGGTCCTTGAATTTGTAATTGATTTCCCATATGTGATACTACTTCTTCCATAGACAACTTCTTCTCCTTATTTTGTAAAGCATTGTTATAACTTGAAGGATAAGTTAATCTATTATTATTATTATTATCTTGGTTGTTCCAATTCCCCAATGGGGGTTACTTGAGTGTTACCCCATTGTTGATTAACACCACCCTGATTATTGTTATTCCAGTTAAAATTTGAATGATTCTTCCAACATGGGTTTTAATAATTGGAATATGGGTTGTTAGGTTTGATTATTGCATTCACAGTTTCTGGTGAAGAATAAGAATAAACCATTTGGCCTAATGAATCTTCTTCAATCATGAGTTTGCTAAGAAAAATTCATCCCAAATTGGTCTATCTTCCTTGATACAGGAGCAACTTGATTTGCTAACTTTGTAAAAGCATCATTTTCATAAACACTGGCTACCTTTTCAGGATTTAACCTTTCAGAAGGCCATTGAAAATATTTAGTAGCCATTTATTCAATTAAAGCATAGGAATCCAAAAATGGTTTAGACATTAATGATCCACCAGCAGCAGCATCGATGATTGATCTAAGAGATCCAACTAATCCATTATAAAAAGTTTGAATTATTAACCATTCTGGTATCACATGATGTAAACCTTTACTGAGGAGATCTTTAAATCTTTCCGATGCTTCATATATTGATTCCCCTTCAAACTGACAAAAAGATGTTATATCATTTCTCAACTTAACAGTCTTAGATGGTGGAAAATAATTAGCAAGGAATTTTTGTGACAGTTCACCCCAAGTTCTAATTGATCCAGATGCTAACGAATGTAACCACATTTTAGCTTTATCCCTTAGTGAGAAAGGAAAAAGTCTAAGTCTAATAGCATCATCTGAAACACCGTCATATTTAAAAGTAGCACACAACTCTAGAAAATTAGCAAGATGCAAATTAGGATCTTCAGTTGTTGCTCACCCAAACTGAATATTAGACACCATTTGGATAATAACAGGTTTATGCTCAAAAGATATAGCAGCTACAGTAGGGTTTTGAATACTAGCACAAAGTTCATCTACTGTAGGGTTAACATAATCTTTTAATGGTCTTAATTCTTGATGGATGCCAACATTTTAATCTTGATTTTTGCCATTTCTTGAATATTTTTTTTCTTTTTCAGTTTTTTAAATTTTTTTGATTTTTCGGACAGTTCTTTCTAATTCAGAATCGTCAGGCACAAGTCCTTCAAAACCTGAACTACGCATAAAAAGATAAAAAAAAACAAAACACAACACACTAACAAAAAAAAAAGAAAAGTAAAAATTTATAATTTCTTAATTCTCTTTAAAATGCAATTTAATTAATTTTCCCCAGCAACGACGCCAAAAACTTAGGCCACGAGGAATATAAATGCAACGGTTGCCAAAAGCTTGACTCCGCTGGATATAAGTGTGTTGATGATTTAAGATATGAAAATTATGATTTTATAATATGGGATAATATGCAAGTATACGTATCGTTTATCAAGTAATATAGGACGTTCTGATTAAGCCCCGAGATATCGAACCCACAAGGAAAAGTTTAAAATCATTAAAGGAATTTAGAAAATTATCTTTTTACTTTCTTTAATTGTTTTTGAAATAGTATGTCTTGATTTTGAAAAATTTTAAGAAGTTGATTTGTCTTTTGAAATTTTCTTAATAAAATGCTAAGCAATGAAAGTAAAGTTTTCAATAACTAATAACACTGGATGTAAAAATACAATTAACTAAAATATTTTTTTCTTTCCATTCATGAAGTAGTAATAATTCTTAAAGTATTGTTGCGGAAGTATTTAAATTTTGTTGTGACAGTTAGAAGCAAATGTGCTCTTTACCCTTACTTGGTTCTATAAAGAACATATGTTAATTTGAAATTTATATTATTTTGAACATGGTTAGGCAGGGAAGATACAAGTCTCTCACTCTAGAGTTCCCTCGATTCTCACGACCTGGGGGCTAACATCTCATAACAAAACTCAAAACTTCAAACCAAATTAGGCGGTTTTATCCTGTCACTCTAAAATCCTCTAATTTTACTCCCTTTTATAAAAATATCTTCTAATATTACATTCAATTATATGGACTACAGTTCTAACCCATATAATTGCATGTGATTCCTACTAACATTTATGAGATAATACCGCATTGGATCTTACAGAATCTCAAGAAATTTTACAACTTAACAGGCCAAATTAAGAAGTAAACAAAGTTTTTAGAATCAATCTTCATAACTTCTTCGAACTTTTAAACACTTATACTTTCCACAACAATTCTCTTTAAAATAATTACTTCTTCATTTAAGAAAGAAAAAGATAAAGTAAACTACTCAGAATGCATTGAGAAAACATAAAAACACATTGATTTGAAATTAAAAACAATGATAAGAAAAATTATAAACGAAAGAAAATATTAATAAACTAAATAAAAGTAAACACTTATCTGAAAATCCTTTCCACAAGACTAAGGAAGTTCCTCGGAAACTTTGACTCTTCGCTAAACTAATCCTCAGAGCAAGTCTCCAAACTCTGATGACTAAGAATACAGACTTCAGACTTCAATAAAAACTAAACTAAAAGAAATAAAAGAAGTGGGAGAAGAACTCTTAACTCCAACCCTTTTCTCCTTTCTACTCTCTACTCCTACTCTAAATAAAAACTTAAAATGCAGTGGAAGAATCTCCTAAATTTCTCTCTTCGAAATACAGTGAAGAGGATCTTCAATTCTTCACTTCTTCACTTCTTAGACTCTCTATAAATAGTGAACCAAAATGTGCCTTGGTGTCTCTTCAAAATGTGTCCAGATTTGATGTATCTACCAAGGAACACACCCCTTCATTCAAATTTGCAGCCTAAAGGAAGTTATGGACGTTACCACCAAGAGTTGCATCCATTCCCTTTATAATTTGGGGCCAATCTAATTAAAGTTTGATTTATAATTGTGGCGGCTAAGCGCCGGCCCAGCGGCGCTTAGCTGCCAGTGCCAAATTTTTTATTTTTCATTTTTTTTGCTCCAAATTTGATCCAATTTTGGTCCTTTCATCATGACCATCTATTTTCATCATACCTGCAAGAAAAACACAAAATACCTTCCATTAAAATGCAATATCATTAAAAATAGGTATAAAAAGGTGCATAAAAATACTATATATTTTAGGTGTATCAGTGGACTCTCTATTTGACACTAAGTGACTATTAGAAGACCTAAATAGGACTTTTTAAAGACTCTTAGTGACTTTTAGAGGACCCAAATAGGACACCTTCTTTGGCCTAAAATGGTTCTTTTTAAAGTAGTTGAAGATTCTCCAAGGTTTTTGCAAGCATCGATTTAAAAATCTTCCCAATTCGATGTATTTAGTTGAAGAACCGTCGATCCTGCCGTCGGCGTCCTCAAACTCCGCTGTCGGCGGCCTTCTATAAACATAGCGTTGAACTGGCCCCACTGTCGGTGGCCTCGACCTCCGTCGTCGGCGGCATCCCTTGAATTATTGTCTGAACTCTTGGTAAAATCACGTCGTCAACTCCATTGAGCTCGCCGTCGGCGCCCTAGATTAAATTTTCATAATTTGGTCTTTTTTGCTCCAAATTTCATCCTTTTTGCATTTTCTCGCTCCATTGTCCTTAAATCTTCATACCTGCAGAAAAACACCAAAAATACCCTCCTTTAAAGTGCAATGTCATCAAAATTAGTATAAAATAGGCATAAAAATCGTAACATTTTTTCCTTGGGTCAAAATCCCCCAAACATAACTATTACTTGTCCTCAAGTAACCTTTAGTACTACATAAAAGTTATGATTCATTGTAGTAAAGATTTAATTCATAAATACTACAATTTTGATTTAAATAAATTTTATAACAAGAATTCTTAGAAAGATTTTCAAGTAATTGTCGGCATATTTTTAGGTTGTGTGTTTTGAAAAGGGGATTGCCTATAGAAGTTGTCGGCAAATTTTAAATTTAATTTAAATTTAAATATATATATATATAGTTTTAGAAAGAAGCATTTCATTTTTAAAAATAACTTTATGTTTAAAAACTTTAAGATATGAAATCAAACAGATCCTACATCCCAAATAGTTTATATAAACGAGCACTACACCACAAACCGTGTATCTATCCCGAAGAATAGGCACACTGCTTGATGATGAGGCTCGATTAAATAAACTAGAAGATTTGTGACATATGTTTAGTCTGCGAACCAACTTTATAAGCCGTCAAGTTCCCCTGCTTAATATAAATGAATTAAGCAGGGTTTATATTACTCAGGTTCATAAAGTTCCCTATAAGGGCAAGCCACATAGTTAATTACATATTAAATGATGGGAATCATTTAAGAAAACTCTCGATAATGATCAGTAGTTTTGCTCTCAAGAATTTCAAAGTTTAAGGTTTTCAAAGGATTGGATATTGGAAATTCTAATCGGGAATGGATCAAATTTGGAACAGTTATTTTCAGGAGTCCGAAGGAAGAGAAGTAGGAGAAGTTGAGGATCCAAGAAGAATCTTGGTAACTTCCCAAACTATCTTATTGTTTGGCTTCAATTTAGGAAAATTAATTAATGTTTCAATCCTGCCAATTTTAGATAATTAGGACTTTTATTTGTATGAAATAGTCATACAACTAGCCTCGAAGATGTGAGGGTTTATGTCGTACCAAACGACTACATCGGAATCCTAAGATCGGTTAAGGCTTAATTTGCATAACATGATTATACAAATGGCTAACGAAAAGGTTGAGGATTTATGTTGCACTAAGCAAACTACCTCAAAATCCTATGGCTTGGTTGTTTAATTCTAAGAATGGTTTTGCTGAAGTAGACTCAAGTTTTGCTGAAGACTATGGTCGTGCTGCCCACTATGCTCCAAAGCTTCTTGTTGTTGCAGAGGTTTAGTTTTAGAAGGTGAAAATCAGGAGATGAGAGAAATGTTTTGGTTTAGAGAAATCTTAAAGTCCAAATGTCTTTAATGTTTTATTAGGGGAATCTTAAAGTTGGTTATAACAACACCGGTTAAGATCCCACGGTTCCATCATTCCGACACCGTTATTTTTATCGGATTCACTTAGTACAGATGAATTTGCTAAACTTAACATAATGAGTTCCACACTTTTATTTAGACCGTGGGAAATCCCGTTAGCAACACGTAGGTTACATCATCCGAGGTATTCCCGATCATTCAACGAGATGTTTTAATTTAATTGCAATTGTAATTTTGTTGTTCTATTTGTGATTAAATTTTGAGTTGTTTTATCTTTTGAATGTTGTGGCAGTGAATTTTTTCTTATTGTGCCTTTTAATTTAGTTTTGGTTTCAGTTTTGTGACTATCCTAAAGGTTTTAGTTTTTCATGCAACAATCTAGTTTAACATGCAAGAAGAGTAAAGTGTAGCTCATATAAATAAATTGCAATAAAGTAAATTGCAATAAAATAAAAGTGTACCTGGAGGGTCTTCTTGTCCTTCAAAGCTGCAATTAAAACACATGTTAAGGCATTAAATATCTATAACAAGTACATAGGTAAAGCTAAGGGAAGGTTCTGGTTGTCTACCAAAGTCCTAATCCTATTGCTAGTCATATCCTATGACATCTAGGTTCTTGTATTTTGTTAAGGATGATCTTCTTCATCAAAGAACAATTAAATTCAATTGTTCTTCTAAAACATCCCATCATATTGAGGAAGTGTTTAGGACGAGTCCTAAACATCTTTTCAGTATTTTTGGGATTATTTATGAGTCCAAATGAGTTTTATTGCACAGGTGAATTAATCATCCCAAAATTTAGTTTAGTTTCTTACTCGGTGAATTAGGATGTTTGATTATCCTATAAGTAAAATGACATTTCACTTGATGCCTTACTTAAAAGTTATAATAATAAAAACTTTTAGGGGGCAAATCAGTTTGTTAAAGAATTTAATGATTTAAAATTGGAATTTGTGATTTAAAGTGATTTAATTTAGTTATGAAATTTTAATGGTTTTAAGTTTGGAATAGTGTTCGAGTTGTTTTAAATTTAGTTTAAATCTTTAAACCTTTTTTTAATTATCTTAATGTTTCAGATTAATTTTGATGTTTTATATTTACTTACATGTGTTTGAATTATTCATATATTTTTGATGGTTTGATTTAGGTTAATTATGATATTTTTGGTTAGTTTTGATTAGCTTAATTTGTTTTATATGCTTAATCATGAATTGTTTTAATATTATTTAAAATTTGCTTTAAGTTTGTTATTAAGTGATGTTGAATTAATTTTTCAAATTTAATTTAATTTATTTGTTAAATCACTTAATATTTTAAATATTAATTTAATTAAGGGTTATTTTCTTTTAATTTTTAATTTATTAATTTCAATTATTATTTTAAGTTTAATTAAGAATTAGATCTTATTGAAGTGATTCATTTAGGGATTTTAAATTAAAGAATTAATATCTTCCAAAGTTATAACCCTAACCTTAATAATCCAAATTTTAATATAATCTTCCAAAATTTAAATTATTTAATTAATTAAAGTTCACTTCAAATATTTTTAAGATAGTTAGTGGGTTTCTACCCCTTAATTCCCTAGGTTTCAATCATCTATGAGAAAAGTTAAGATCAGATATAAACCTAAATATTAATTAGGGTTAAAATCCTTTAATTACCTTTATTCCCTTTTAAGCTTATTTATTTCGTAACTCACTAAAGTGAGCTCAAATGAACTTGAAATTTTTATGTCACTTTACTCATATGCCAAGTAAGACATTAGAGGGGAAAATGTGATTTTTCTGATTTTAATTTAATTTATATAATTATCTTGATGAAAAATAGGGATTTCCAATGGAAATTCAACAACATGACCAAGGAAAGGTTTTTGTCCTTAAGAAAATTATGAGATGTTTCTAATGACCAGAGGACCACTTGCACAAATTATCATGATTTTTTGAATTATATTTTATTTATTATAATTATTTTGAGATTTAGAGTGTTAATTAATTATAAATTAAAATAAAGGTTGAAAATTAAGTTTTATATTTTTCATAAATCTTTCTGACCTCAATGAGTTCAGAGAAACAAATTGTATAATTTTTTGATTTTATTTTGATTTATTAGAATTAATTTAGTGAAAAGGTTAAAAAAATCCATTTTTAATATTAAAAATTGTCTTAAGCATTTAAAATTCAATATCTTTACTTTGAGAATTGGGAAAAAAATTTGGTTTGTTCCTAAGTGATTAGGAGTCAAAATATGACATTTTTATGATTTTTATTATTTTTTAATTATTTAAAATATTAAAATAAGGTAGAAAATGAAGATTTTTAGAAAATTTTAATTTTAATTTTCTTAGACTCCCCTGATATCAGAGAGCCCACAAAACCAATTTGGTGAATTTTTAAAATGTATTTTTAGAGTTATGAATTTTTTAAATTTTAATTTTACTCATGTAATTTAATTAATCCATTTAGTGGGGTTAAACATTTCCAATTAATTCCAAATTTTTATGTAAGGTCCCTCTGATCCAAAGATCAGTGGAGAATTATTTTCAAGTTCTTTTGATGTGTGGTTAACCCTAAATAATTAAAGTTCAGTTTTGAGTAATTAGGCCAATTAGGGTTATTCTTCATGAATTTACTCAACAATAATTATCCTAGGGTCCTCTGGTCCTAAGAAACCTCCCTAAATTTTCCTAGAATTTTCTAAGCAATGTGCTAATTAATGGAATTAAAATACCAAAAACAGTGACATAAACTTGAGAAATACATAACTTGCCATAGTAAAAGCCTCTGACCTTGAAAAATTTAGGGAATGTTCCCAAGATCAGAGGCTTCAAAAGCCCTATGGTCTCATGCCATGGTGAATTGTCTACGCAAATGGAGAATTAAAATACTGAAACGAGTAAATAATTAATTAAAAATAAAATACTCATCAAATTAACTCAATTCTTTTTTCACATTATTCTCCTCTGTTCACTGAGCAAGAGTGTATTTTTATTTTATTTTTGTGATTTTTCTACACAAAGATATGGATTTTTCAATTTCTAGGTATTTAAATAAATCAAAAAAATCCATATTTATCTACTTATCCACGCGGCGCTGACTCAACCTCGGCAGTTCCGAAAGCCCACGCGGGGCTCTCCCATTCGACACCGCCATTGACTCAGTGCTCCAAGGTCTGCGGTTCACGTACCGTTCTCTGGTCCGACGCCATCTGAGCCATCCACTCGATACACGCGCGATCGGACGGCGCCTTGTCATCGTCTACGACTGGTGTGCACCCGTGACCGTCCACACTAAAACCCTAAGATCTCTCTCATTTCTCAATGGATTTTTGTGTTCTTATACTCTATGGATTCGTCTTGAAGAGAAGAACACATCCATATGGTTTACATGCTTTGAAATTAACTCAAACAAAATGGAGAATCCCTAGAAGCTCTCAGGAAGGATAAGTGTCCATACCTTGGTTCAGGAGGTGAGGCGTCAACTGAATGTGCTCGACATGTTCGCTGGAGTAGGAGGAGCCTGGGGATGAAGCCGCTGGCCCTGTTGAATTGTCTAAGTACAACTTCCACCAAGCTAGATTTCAAAGCTTAGCCAATAGAGAGAATTGCTGGCCTGGTGAGAGGGCTTCCACGCTGGGAACTCCTTATCTTGGTCCTGTGCAGGTGTGGGTGAGTTTAATTTGATTTTGGTGGAGGTTCTAGGGATGTCCTGTTCTAGGCTGAGAATTGAGCTCCAACATTGAGCTCAATCAATGGGGTTTAGGCAGGTGAATAGTGGGGGATGAATTGCTCTTGGCTAGGGGCAGCTCTGTGAGGAGTTTGGAGGAATTCTGTAAAGGTTGATTTTAGCCAACCTTTTGGCCGAGAGGGGGTGTCTTGTTTAAATAACCATGGCCAGGGCTTCCCAGGGGCAATTGATGGCTGGGATCAGCTACCTAGGGGAGGAGATGAAGAGCTGTGGTAGCCATTGGGCATGGGACAACTCAGCTGGTGAGAATTGAATTTTTGGCTCATTCCAAGCTCCTCAACCATGGTGTTTTCTGGCAGCCTGGTTGTTGGCCGGCCAGGGTCAGGTCACCATCTGACTCAGGGGAGTCGGGGCTGGGGTTTGGTAAAGTCAATTGGCTTTAGACAAGTGTCTAAGGTTTGATTTAAATGGAAAGGGGGGAGGCTAAATTTGGGCTCATTTTTGGTCCAAGGCATGGTTTTGGCTAGGTGCACCTCCCCAAGGCTTGACTTTGGGCTGGGAGGAATCATTTGGGTCAGCCAAGAGAGAGTGGGTAGGTCTCTTTCCATGGTGAGGTGGCTAAGCTTGGTTTAGAGTGTGACATGAATATGGTTAAAAGGGCTTAATGAAGGATTAGGAAAGAATCCCCTCTTCTTTCCATTAATGGCTTGGTGAGGTGGAAAGTGGCTTCCATGGCTTCCATGTGGCTTGTACTTGGCTCAATGGCTCACATTTGACTTGGAAAAAGTTTGGTCAATTTCATAAAAATGGATTTTAAGGATTTTGGATATTTTGGTGGAAATTTGAATGAAGCTTTATTTAGAATTATTTAATCATTGGTTTAGGAATTAGGGATGGTTTTAATTGAATGCATGATGAAGAAGAGTGTCATATGGACTTTGGATGAATTTTTGGGCTTTTGGATTTGGTGGAAGTGGGCTTTTAGAATGGTTTAAGAAAGTAGGCCTTTAGGTTTGAAAACAAATTAGTGGATGGAAATTTTGTGAAGGATTGGACCAAACAAATATTGGGTTTAGTTTAGGGATGTGTCATGAGTGATTGAAACAAATTTGAGGTAATTTGGAGTTGAATTGGATTTGATTTGGGACTTTTTTGGTAAAGGGGCCAAAGTGGGTCAAATTGAGCTAACTTGGGCTAAGGTTCGGCTAATGTTAGATTTGATGTAAAATTAATGTTTAGAAATGTTTATGGGAGTGTCACAAAGAGTTTTCAACTTTGGTTGGGCTTTGATTTTGAGATTTGGGCCCATTTGTGTTTATGGTGGGTTTAGGCCAAAAATGAGGATTTTGGTTTTGGGTTAGGTTTAGGTGGTGTTGAGGTCCAAATTTGGGGCAAATCTTATTAATTTTTTGTTTGTGGGGATATTAGGAAGGTTTAAGAAAAGATTTAGGGTTAATTGGAGTTGAGTTGGGTTAGTTTGGGCTAAGTTTAGGTCATGGGCCAAAATTGGGCCTTATGCTTCAAATTGAAATTGGATCCAAATGTCAATCAAATTGGTCTTGGATTTGGTCTAGATTGATATATTGAGGATATTGAATTGAAGTTTAGAATTGGATTGGATCAACATTGAGGTCAATTGGGTTGGTTTAGTGGGACATTGGGTTCACTTGGGTTAAAAATGGGTCAAATTGGGGGTTTTGGTAAAACTGGTTAAATTGACAAAATTGGCATATGGTGTAGTTGAAAAAAATGAAATTGGGAATATTTGGGATTTTTTGAATGTTCTGGGAATTTTCTGAATTTATGGATTTTTTGGTTAAAAAGGGCATTTTGGGTATTTGGAGGGTATTGTGGGGTATTTTTTGAAATTTTGGTATATTTGTCTATGGGTGATCAATTTGAAAGGTGAGAAATGTTTAGGATTGGTTTTGAGGAATTTTAGGTAATTTAGGAAATTTTGCAAATTTTGGGCAATTTCAAGGGCATTTGGTAGGCTTGGTGGGTGTAGGGTCCCCGGAGTCAAAAATTGAAATTGTGGAAAAATAAAGATTGATCAAGTTTAAGTAGAATGGAATCACTTTGGTTGAGCCATGAAGCCATATCAAGCCCATAAGACCCATAAGAGGACTCATTTGAGGCATTCACTATGTTGTTCCTAACCCTCTTAGCCAAGGGCCTAGGGGTTAAGGTTCATCCATATGAATTACCTACATGAGTCAGGAAGTCAAGCTAGGTATGAATGGTTTTCGGATTTGGAATGTGTGTGAAAGTGTAATGTGTGCAGGTCAACCCTCACCAGACTAGGCCACCCAGTGTAGTGCTAAGGCCAAAGAGTCCTATAGGGAACTCATCCTTTAAAGCTCCACATTTGATCTTAACCCTCCAAGTGATTTAAGGGTTCACAATCAAACTTATGAGGTTTGCAGGGAGTCAAGAGGTGTATAAATTTCTAAGTGGTGGGTTCCATTTCTAGTCCTCTAAGATAGTCAAATGGAAAGTCTAAGGCTAGATCCTAAGTACTAAGGAGAGAGAAGAGAAAAGACCTCATCAAAATTGAGGTCAACAAATGGACCCCCAATAGGTGTGGTGTGCTAACCAAGCACAACGCACGTATTAGCGTTGACCGAGGAGATCAACAAAACAAAAACAGACGTCTAAGTGACACACTTAGAACAGAGTAGAAACAAATTTTCACTGGGGAGTATCGAGTATATCTCCAAGACTGGAGATCTCAGTACTCTCGCTGGGGAAAAGAAAAGGAGGTGAATTGCAGATCATAAGATCTGGGGAAATTTGATTTAGATTTCATTTAATTTTCTATTCCGAGTTTTTTTTAATGTGTAAGTTTAGATTTCGATTTGTTCTGAGTTCCAATTTCGATTGAGGTTTAATTTAAAATCAATTCAAGGAAATCTGAATTTGAAATAAGAATTGGAAGCTAGGCTCCAACCTCGGGATTGCGAAGAGAACTGGAATTTAGGTACCAGCCTCAGAGTGAGAATCAGAGTTTAAGTATCGATTAAAAAAGATGAGAATCAGAATTTAGGTACTGATCTCGAAAAAAATCTGGAATTTGGTACCAGTCTCGGAAGAAGAGAGTTAAAATTTGTTATCAATCTCGGGGAGAGAGTCAGAATTTGGTACCGAACTCTAAAGGAGAGAACTGGAATTTGGTACCAGCCTTAAAGGTTTAAAGAGAACTACAACCTGGTTCCAATCTCGAAGGTTTAAAGAGAACTGCAACCTAGTTCCAGTCTCAAAGGTTTAAAGAGAACTGGAATCTGGTTCCAGTCTCAAAGGTTTAAAGAGAGCTGGAATCTGGTTCCAGTCTCGAAGGTTTAAAGAGAACTGGAATCTGATTCTAGTCTTGAAGGTTTAAAGAGAGCTGGAATCTGGTTCCAGTCTCGAAGGTTTAAAGAGAGCTGGAATTTAGTTCCAGCCTCGAAGGTTTAAAGAGAGCTGGAATTTGGTTCCAGTCTCGAAGGTTTAAAGAGAAATGGAATCTGGTTCGAGTCTCGAAGGTTTAAAGAGAAATGGAATCTGGTTCCAGTCTCGAAGGTTTAAAGAGAACTGGAATCTGATTCTAGACTCGAAGGTTTGAAGAGAGCTGGAATCTGGTTCCAGTCTCGAAGGTTTAAAGAGAACTAGAATATGGTTCTAGTCTCGATGTTTTAAAGAGAACTGGAATCTGGTTCCAGTCTCAAAGGTTTAAAGAGAACTGGAATCTGGTTCCAGTCGCGAAGGTTTAAAGAGAACTGGAATCTGGTTCTAGTTGCGAAGGTTTAAAGAGAACTGGAATTTGGTTCCAGTCTCGAAGGTTTAAAGAGAACTGGAATCTGATTTCAGTCTCGAAGGTTTATAGAGAACTGGAATCTGGTTCCAGTCTCGAAGGTGTAAAGAGAACTGGAATCTGGTTCCAGTCTCGAAGGTTTAAAGAGAACTGGAATCTGGTTCCAGTATCGAAGGTTGAAATTTGCTGTGGAGATTTGAGTTTAGCGGAAGATTTGGTATGAGACGTGAAAGTGTTTTACGTCCCACGAGGTCGATCAAAGTCTGATTATTTGGCGAAGGATATGAATCCATGCCATCAGAACCAAATCAAAAATTTTTGTGGTTCTGTGTCAGTAACTTCAGTCGACCTTCTCAAAAGAGGGAAGGAAATATGGAGAGTCAAAAAGAGATTTGAGTATAGCCGAAGGGTGGGGATTTCAAATTCGGGAATTTGTCTTAGTTGGTTGTTGTAATTTGATTTTTAGCTTGGTTTTTAATTTAGAGTTCACGTTTATTTAGAGTTCATGTTTATTTGTAGTTTGTTTTGACATTCAGATTTTTTTAGAGAGCTTTCATTTATTTTTTTTTTCTTCTTTGTTCTTTGTTCGAAGTTCTTTTAATTTAATGGTGTTTCCCAGTCAATTTGCATAAAAAGAGGTGAAAGCAAAACATGACATGGTCACTTTCATTCCAATCTTGTTGAAAATACATCATAAAACTTGATCCAAAACATGATGATATTTTCCTTGAGAATTCAATATCTCATACAATCCATATAAATCCAAAATGGATTGTGTAAGATTCTTGTAAATTGTTTCTAAAAGCGTCTGCGAAAATCCATGTCTGAATAGTGAGATACATGGATAATAACATCACCTTCCAAGCCACCCTTGGCAGGAATGCCGTACGGATGTGCATTGGAGGTGTGTTATCTCCCATGTAACTCATAGCTCGTAAGGTCGGAGGCTTTCTAACTCTGGATCCAGTTTGGAAGTGAAAAGGAATCTTTACGTCATCCATTCTCCCGAAAGTAACGAGAGATTCGCTCGGCGAGCACTCACGGAATGCAATGCTTTGCGATGTCCGCTCCATTCCCTTTTAACACCATGACGGAACCTACAGGTAGTGGTATCTCCACTGGCCCACAAAATTCTCCGGGGCCTGCTATTCGGAGGTCAGATCCGAACATGATATTCCACTGGTTGACAAAGGACACTGTGCAGAATGGTCTAACAAAATCATGATGGTCTATGTGTGGAGGTTTGTAGTCGCCCTCCTTGTAGATGTTAATGATGCAGCTGTTGGGTATGCAGTCTGCAGACAACACCCTCTATGTTATCATCCTTTTTACCATTCTCTTGATAATATTCGACATCGGATCCACCTCACTGCGACGGAGTATCCCTGGTGGATTTCCTTTTCTGTCTACCGTGAAGTTGTAGCAACATCTGCACTGAATTGTAACTCTTCCTTTTCCTGGCATCCATCTTCGGTGTTATGAATAAGTTTTCTCCCTCAGACGACCAGATCGGCCCATTTTCTGAAGTTCAACAATGCAGTCTACAATTTACAATTGTTCGTAGTCTGAAAACACATTTGTATGCAGCTCAAGGCCTTCCAAGATGTTAATCCTCTTGCCACGGATTCTTTCAAAGTATTCAAAATATTTCTTTTCAACATTCTGCATTCTTTCCAACTCATATTTTAGAGTTATCTGCAACTGGCAAGGTCCAGTAATGTACTGTGGGATGTATGGTTCAACCCCAGCACGTTCTCCTACATGTCTCGGCTCCTGGGAGATAATCTCTGTCGGGACATCCTCCGGGGTTGCTTTCACAACAAGACTCTTTTAAACTGGTGCAATTATCTGGCGTCGTGGCACAGTTTCTGCTTTTGATCTCCTTGAGATTTCCTTTATCCATTCTACTTTCCTTGGAGTTGATCTCCTCTTTTCTGGTTCCTGACGAACATGCTTCTTAGAAGTGCTTGCACTGACGGTAGCAGCTGTCTCTTCACATTGATCCGCCGCTAGCTGGGTTAGCATCTTGCGGATGTGTTGGTTCTTATTTCTTCGTTGAGTAGGGGTGAGAGTAGCTCTCCTTACCTCTTAAATTTCTGTGGGCATTGCGCTGACGAGCCTGCCTTCTGCTGTAGCAACCACGGACTTAACTTTCTTGTCCTCTCCTGTTGCATGAGCGGCATTTACTTTTCTCTTCTTGCTGGTAGATGGTTGACTTGAGCCACCCAATTTCATCACTGTATGGCTGCGAAGCTCTTCCCAATCAATCGGAGTTCAATCATTTTCTTCATACTGTAGCCCGGCTGGTGTGAAGTCAGAGTCAATCTCGATTACGGCTCCATCCCTCACCCTCTTTTTATCGAGTGCTAGACTCACGCCATTCTTAAAGTTCAGAACCAACCGCCCGTTCGACATTTCCTTGCAAAAAATAAAGAAAGGATCAGGAGCTATACTAAGAACAAGAACAATAGAAAAATAATTTGTTTATTAATAAAGAGCTTTTATTTGTTTATTTCAAATTTAAATAGGAGTAGGAAAGATGAAGAAAGATCAAGAGTGAGACTTGATTTGAAAGGAAGGATAAAAACTTTATTATCATGATTTCACATGTTTTCTTTTAACATTTTTTTTAACGATTTTCTTTATCATACACTTTTTTTTTTATTTTATATTTTTGGGTTCGGACACAGTCATAAGTAATTACTGTGCCCGTGCTTCTAGAAATGAGGATTCATCCCTCGAAACATCAGGTTGTGTAATACTTCTTTAGATATCGTCCATTAATTGGAAGCATAGGTCGTTCTCCACGGCAATTTACAAGGCTGGTAGGAACCTCACGAGTAAAGCTTGTCTTGACCACGAATGACCCTTCCCAAGTTGGTTCAAATTTACCACCTATCTTGCGATGTGCAAGAATAGGTCTTCGAGAACCAAAACTAAGTCACCGACTTTGAATGTCACAGGACGGACTAATTTATCATGGGCACTGGATCATCTTAGTTTGATACGAGTTCCAAATCTCGTTGTCTTGAAAGTCTTTTCCCTTCCAAGCTTTCCAACTCTTCTAGTCGTAATTTGGCATTTTCTTCGTAGTGATCTTGTTTGCAACTGCAATTCTGAGAGACGGAAGCTGAACCTCTAAGGGTAGAACAACCTCGGACCCGTACACTAAGGCGTAAGGCGTAGACTGGGTGGGAGTTCTGAAAGTCATCCTGTAGGCCCATAAGGCTTCTAACAACTTCTCGTGCCAATTTCTCTTATTGTCGTCTAAAGTTTTATTAAAAGCCTCGACCAAGCCGTTCGCTCTTGGGTAGTAGATTGTTGAATAGCACCAGTTGATCCAGTGTCTTCTCATAAAATTGTTGATCTTCGTGATTCTGAATGTGGACCCGTTATCAGAGATAATTTTGCACGGTACCCCAAAACGGTAGACGACTTGATTCTTGAAAAACTGCAACACATGGTGCTCTTTCACTTCTCTGAGAGGTATAGCTTACGCCAGCTTAAGAAGTAATGCATGGCTACGAGAATGAAGTGATGTCCTCTTGAAGAAGGCGGTTCTATCGGACCCACGATATTTGTGCCCCAACATTCAAACGGCCACGACGCGATTGTCGGATGTAGCACATTTGGAGGTTGATGTAGAACCACTCCATGCACTTGGCATTGGTGACAACTTTTGGCAATCTTCATGCAATCGGTCATCATTGAGGGCCAGTAGTACCCTAGTCTCTTAATCTTCATTTTCATTTTCGGACCCGACTGATGAGCGCCACAAAGTCCTGAGTGTACTTCTTTGACAATTTCATGAGCCTCGGACCCGCTCAGGCATCTTAGCCACATCTGTCAAAAGACATTCTATATAATGTATTGTTTATTAATGCGTAAGACAGAGTTCTTTTCTTGATTTGATGAGCTAGCGACTTATCGTCTGGTAGCTTTCCTATTTGCAAGTAGTCTATTAATGGTTGCCTCCAATCTTCTGTATTTTCTGTTACTGCCACAATTATTTCTTCTGCTTTTCTTAATTTGTGTATTATATCCATGTCGAGCTGTGAGAGAACCTGTCGTCCCTGAACTGACATTTCAACTGACTCATCCTGCAAGCAGGCAATATCTTTTGCAAGTCGGGCTAACGCATCTGCGAGAGCGTCTGGGAATCTTGTAGATTGTTACATTCAGAATCTGCTCCAACAATTTCATGGCATACTGAAAGTATTGTTTGAGTCTTGGCTTTAGAATTATGTATTGTCCGGTGACCTGTTGAATGATCATCTGAGAATCACCATAAATGTTGATGTTTGTTATCCCCATCTGAATGGTTAATTCTAGTCCGATTATAAGGGCTTCATATTCTGCCTCGTTGTTTGTACATCGTTCTTTTAGATGGTAGGAATACCTTAACATCCCCCGCTCCGGTGTTATAAAGATTAGTCTGATTCCTGCCTTACCGGGCACTATCATTTGTGATTCTTTATCTTTCTATGCTGAAGATGCTCCGTCGAAGTACAGTTCCCAACGCTGATCATCGGGGTCTTCTAGGCTCATTATCTGCTCGTCTGGCAAGTCGTCGTTGAGAGGCGATTCGTCGGTAAAAGGCTGTCTTTGCACGGAAGTCTGCTAGGACTTGTCCCTTTATAGCACGAAGAAGAACGAAATTTATATTGAATTGCAATAGTATCATCGACCACCTGGCAAGTCTGCCGGAAAGTGTCGAACGGGTCATCAAATATTGCATCGAATTAAACTTCAAAATAAGGTTGACCTTATGAGAAAGCATGTAGTGCCTGAGCTTCTGTGCGGCGAATATCAGGGCCTAACAGTGCTTCTCAATAGGAGGATACTTTACATCCGTCGGAATTAGACAACGACTTAAGTAGTAGAGAGTATTTTCTTTTCGCTCGTCATTGACCTGGGCTAGCAGAGCTCCGAGAGTCATCTAGAGCTGCAGTATAAAGTATTAACGGTCTACCCGAGACTGGGGCTGCTAAGACAGGAGGTGTCATT
Organism: Papilionanthe hookeriana x Papilionanthe teres; assembly: GCA_022702705.1. Taxonomy (NCBI): domain Eukaryota; kingdom Viridiplantae; phylum Streptophyta; class Magnoliopsida; order Asparagales; family Orchidaceae; genus Papilionanthe; species Papilionanthe hookeriana x Papilionanthe teres. The sequence continues at coordinate 10,236,603 of CM040422.1, forward strand.
AGGTATTATTTAATGTCATCGAAGGCATGTTGACATTTAGAGTCCCAAGTAAACTTGGCATTCTTCTTGACTAAAGCAGAAAAAGGCTGACACCTTCCTAACAAATTTGAGATAAAGCATCGAAGATATGCCAATTTCCCTTGAAAGGACCGTAGTTGTTTCAAGGTTTTGAGAGGCGGCATCTCTAAGATAGCTTTAATCTTCTCCGGATCGATTTCAATTCCACTATGTCGAACAACAAATCCTAAGAATTTCCCAGAGGTGACGCCGAAGGCGCATTTCAAGGGATTCATCTTAAGGTTATATTGTCTTAACCGCTCGAAAACAATTCTCAAATCATGCAAATGATCTTATTTTAGTTTGCTTTTGATGACCACATCATCCACGTAACACTCGACTTGGTTGTGAATGAGATCATCAAAAATCCTTGTCATTGCTCTTTGATAGGTTGCTCTTGCGTTCTTTAATCCAAACGGCATCACTGTGTAGCAGTATACCCCAATCGACATTCTGAAGGCTGTAAGCTTTCATCTTCTGGTGCCATCTTTATCTAGTTGTATCCTGATGATCCATCCATGAATGAGAAGACTTCAAGTGTTGAAGCAATGTCGATCATCAATTCTGGAATGGGTAGCGGGAATTCATCCTTTGGACATGCTTTGTTCAAATCTCTGAAATCCACACAGATTCTGGTCTGACCATTCTTCTTTCTGACTGGTACTACATTGGCTAACCATGTTGGATATTGTTCTTCACGGACAAATTTAGCATATATTAGCTTCGTAACTTCAGCTATAACTTGTTGTTCAATCTCTAGACGCATTCTTTTGGGAGCTTGCCTGACTGGAACGGCAGTGGGATCCACTCCTAGCCTATGAACTACCATCTTTGGAGCTAATCCTGTCATTTCATCATAACTCCAAGCAAAAAATTCCTTGAATTCCATTAATAGCTTCATTATCTCTTCAGAGTCTTCTTTATTGAGTAAAGAGCTAACAAAGGTCGGCCTAGGCTCTTTGCTAGTACCTAAGTTAACTTCCATTAACTCGTTTATTGTAGATTTAGTTTCTTCTTCGAATTCTGGCGGAGCATCTCCGATTGGTAGATCTTCAAGATCTTTTGAAGCTTCCAGGAAACTTTCATCATGCTGGTGAGTGACAACTAAGCAAAATCCCGAATCATCAACAGACCTTACTGTGCCGAATCCGAGACCATGTTTTGAATTGGGAGGCCGACTGGCATTGTTCCATAATTTTTCGAAGTATTGTGATCGACCTTTTGTCCATTGTTTAGGTAAGACACCACGTTGAATTAAATTTTGAACACAGGGAGAGTACCACTCAAAAGGCAATTCCATTAATTCAGAAGAAGTAACATCTTCAAATTGTACATCATTTTCAGTTTTGGAAGAAGAAGCACCACGGTAGAACTTGATCGGCTTAGCACCACCACCATGCACTTCCTTGACCACCATACCCTCGATCTTATTAGAATGGATCGGGGTCAGTATCATAGTTTGTACATAGTGGTTAATCTTCTCGTACATTGATTTATATTCTTCACTCTTTTCATCTTCAAGAGAGATCTTGAACTGGGGTTTCTTTTGACTTATCGCTGCTGCTTCTTTCTTGATTTATTCTTCTTCGAAACTGTTCTCCCAATCAACGTTGATGACTGGTCTCTTCTGTCCAACTATTCCAATGTCTCTTCCTCGATCTCGTCCCCAGCCTCGACCTCGGGTGCGAGTTCTGGAGAAACCTTCACCATCTCGCCGTAAGGGAGTGGTGAGTAACTATTGGACTAGAATTTCGGGCTCTTCATCGTTTTACACTTCTTTTGCTTCATTTGCTATGATATTTTTTGAGAAGATTATTTTCTTCAGAGGCAAGTAGTAGGCTACATCTTCGTGAATTCTGATTTCATGTACGGAGAACGGCTGCAAGTCACCTTTGATACATTGTTCTCCTTCTTCGTAATACTTTATGCACTGGTGCAGAGATGACAGTACCATCCGGTTTTCATGGATCCATGGCTGACCCAGTAGAGCGTTGAATGATGTTTCAGAATCAATTATGTGGAATTTTGCGGTTGTCTTTGCTAAATCACTTGTCTTCATTAATAGTGTTATCGATCTGAGAGCTCTTTCTCCTTTTTGATTGAACCCTCTTAATAACATCTTTTCTGCTTCAAGTTCACGACCATCAATTTCCAAATATGCTAACGTTCGAAGGCTCATTATGTTGATTGATGCTCCCGGATCAACCAACCCCCTAGAGAGCGTAAACTTTCCAACAGTGACTAAAAAGTACAACGGTCGGTTGTGATCAACCGTTCCCAGTAATAGATCATTGTCCGTGAAGGTAACACCTTGCTATTCTTTTAACGAGCAAACCTCGTCGAAGGAATTACCGGCCCTTTGAGCTAAATAAATCTCTGGATCAAGTAGAGCTTTGATCAGAGTTTCCCTCATCTCCTTTGACATGATCAGAGCGTCGTATATGCTTAGTTTGGCTGGTAGCTTCCTAAAATGGGCTAGCAGGTTATAGTCCACTTTATTACCATGTTCCTCGGTTTCTTCCCAAATGGGCAATTCCTCTGCTGGGGTTGGCTCCTCCTGAGCAACCACCTGCTTTCCTTTATCCTTTGGACCCATTCTTAAATTGTCTTCAGTTATTTCTTCTAAATCTGGTGTTGAATCTGTCGGTGTCTCCTCTTGAATCGGAACGACTGGGTCTTCTGGCGTTGCTTCGGAATCTGATGACTCTAATTATATCGCAATTGGAGCTCCTCAAAATTCACAAATAGACTCGTCGCTTGTTGAGCTTTCGTAACCATCCTTGTGAACGTCTTCTCCTTCGTCATGGTCATTGAGGTTTAGTATGATTTGAGAATCGTTATTTATATCGGAATCGAGATCCAGATTAGCTTGGTTTTTGTTAGTTACGTAATCGTTAGAAACAGTCAAAACGTAGCTAACACCAAAAATCTTATCATTATAAGATTCCGCCGGGTCTAGCAAATAATCATACAGAGTCAGAGGTTCGAGGGATTTCTCCCCTGAATCGGAAACAACTATCCTAGGATAAGCAGCCCCTAATCTACTCTTTGGAGCCTCGATTTTCTTCTCTTCTACTATCTTCTCTTCCTTCTGGGGCGGTTCTTCAATCGCAAGCGATAGCACCGGCTCGGCAGGTTTCAAACTTTGAGTTGAAGTGTGTACCAAAGCATTCTGGATATGATCTAAGATTTTTTTTGAAGACTTTGTCCATACGGTACTCCATCCATCATGGGTCGTGTCAGGGTCTATCGGAACAATAGGATCCGTTGAAGTAACATTGACGGAATCTCCCTTTTGGGGTTCCTTCATGTATTCCTTCGGGATCGTTATGTTCCCTTTCTGGAGATTTTCGTCAAGCCAAATCTTAAAAGTGATGCAATCCTCTATCTTATGCCCGAGCATCCGGTGGTAAGGGCAATATTTTGGATGATCTTTCTTATTGACTTCTTCTAGCCTCTTGGGCTCTAGTAGCTGAAAATCAGGTGTCTTCATTAAACTGCGGAACATCTTCGCTACTGCTTCAGTCTTGAATGGATATTCCTTATTCAGAAAATCATTCAGGGTACACTGTGGACGAGGTGGTTGTTCATAATGCTAAGGCGACTGATAGCTCGGTCGAGGCTGTTGATAACCCTGCTGAGGTTGTTGGTAAGTACGTTGCGATGGTTGATAGCTAGGCTGTGGCAGCTCTGGCTGTATCTGCACTGTGCTGCTTGCCCTTATCAACTGCCGCGATGATTCTGGACTTCTTTTTGAATATTTTCACTAGTTTCTGTTTATCAGTCTTGTCCACGAAACTTAGCTGCTTTGCTTCCTCCTGTAAGCTCCCGGCTTTGCTAAGCAGCTTCTCGAAAGTCTTGATTGTAAATCCTTTAAGGAGAAGTGCTATCGGGCCGTGGATGCTCTTAAGCAGGATACCGACTGCATGTTGTTCTTGAAGCTGTGGTTCACACTTCATGCTTAAATTTCTCCATCAAAGTATGTAATCCACTAGAGTTTCATTCTATTTCTGGTGCTCAACCACTAGATCACCGATAGTAATGTGGTACCGAGCCCTGGCAAACCGCTTAACGAAGAGGTTTTCTAATTCTACAAAGGTCTTAACTGAACCATTTGGCAATTCTGCATACCAGTTGAAGGCGATCCCTGACAAACTGCTGACAAACTGACAGAAGAGCAGAGCGTCACTTCCACCGGCGTTGCAGCAACTAGTAAGAAAATGACATGCTGACGGGGGTTCAAAAGTCTTAAACAGAGGTGGTACGAAGCCTTTTGGGTATTGGACGACATCAAATTCTTCAGGGTAAGGTCTACCTGTCTGAATAGATGCTCCACTCTTGGATTGTGCTAAAGCTTCTCGCACCTGCTGTTCTACCATGTTTTTATTGTCCTTTTCGGGAATCATGCTCTGTGCAGAATCCTTCTTTGGTTGCTCGTCTCCGTTGATGGATGTGATCTCTTTTCCTCCATCTGCAATATAGATGATTTCTGGTAGTGTTTCTTTCTGAGGTTGCACCTGACTTTAGAGAGTGGCTAAAGCAGCAGCCATCTCTTCCATCCTCCTTGCCATTTGAGAAATTGTGACTTCTCTTTCCCGAAGCTGTGCTTTCATCGCTTCTGGTTCATCTCTTTCCGCAAGCCACCAGAGCACCTTGCGAAGCTGATGATGCTCGTGTCTCAACCATGTTGATCTCGGCATACTCTTCATCCATGAACTATGATGAATCAACTTCATTTTCCAACTTTTCTCCTCTTTCTTTCGCCAACTGTCGGATATTCCACACGGTCTCGCGGTTGTCATGTGACGACTGTTGAACTTCTTTTTCGGGAGTTTCTTTTATTTCACTAGCACTTCATTTAGATTCTGGCTCTTTGATGAGACTTTTCTTCTCAGGCCGTTGTGTTGGTCTCGGCTCGGAAATAATAGGTCGCCACACCATCCTTCTTGCAGCAAAAGGCCTAGGACCGGACGGTCTGTCGGGTATATGCTTGTAGGTGGTGTCCTCCCTAATATGATGACCCTATACAACCACAGGTGAACTAGCTCTCATCGTCTTCCTTGGTTTCTCTACAGCAATGACAGGCTCTACTCGTGGTCTGAGGCGGGATCTAGCTGGCACTCGTCCCATTCTTCTTAGGATTTCTGACACGGGGCTTCTTTCTTTCTTTGCCAATTTTTTTATCACAGCTTGTAGCCGAGCAAATGGCGTAGTCTTAACCCTTTTTCGTAGTTACTATAGTATGCAGGTCGGGGTAATGTAGCGGCAATCCTTCGGACGTCTTCTTCATCCGATGTAGCAGAGAGGGGGTGAAACCTACTCCCTTCCAACAGAGATATATACTCAGGCAGTTCAGGGATCTCTTCCAGAAAAGAAACTTCAGCGGCCTTAGCTTTCACAATCTTGGCTATCTTTCTGCTTCTATTTCTCCTTTGAGTCCGAGTTAGGGGTGTAACTCTTGAACTGGACCCAATCTAAAAAACAGATGGTATTATCGCAAAATCTGTACTCTCTACGGTGACAGGCTCATCACAGATTTGGATTTCCTTCCCCTTTTGTTTGGCAGAAGCCGGGGTAGGTGCAGAGATGACTAGACCGGTGGGGATAGAGACAACAGTCCTCCTATAAATAACAGTACTTCTTTCAGCTGGAACCCTTTGCAGGGGAGGGAATTCTTGAGTCGACTTCAGGTTAAACTCAATCAGGGGTTTATCAGTTTCTGGCGCTTTGTCCATTAGTGTAAAAAGAGTGACGTCAGTGAACTTGATTTCTGTATTGTTAAATCCTTGTCCAAAATGGATGATCCCATTGTCGGGCAGCTCATCCTTGTAAACGGCAAAGTCTATTCCGTTGGTGAAGGAGAAGATTAACTTTGGGGCATACATTTTCTGCAGGGTAGATTCTGAGTATTAGTCCCGAATTATGCTTCCTTTTGTCACAAAATTTAGGACGAATAAGAAGAAAGAGTCCAAACACATTTTCGTTTATCTTAATGCATTTGCGATCTAACAGAGTTTGTTTATTAAAGGGTTGTTTATTAGAAGATTTGTTTGTTAGGAATGAAATGTTTAAAGAACGGAGGTTTATAGAAAAAGGAAGGGACCCGATTCGGAATTGAAAATGGAGAGAAATTCTCGTATGGCTTCTCAATCCAAAGGACCGCTCCTAAGCTAACACCTATTGGGGGTCCACCCCACCTCTTAAGAGGTAAAAGGATTTCAGAACCTTTCTGTTAAGGGGTGTCTAAACAGTGGCTTCTAAATCCAATAGGGAGTCGACTATACTTGCTCAAGACAAAAAAGAGCGAGGTATGCCAACGGAAGAATGATAGTTTGGTCCACTAGGGATATGGACTCACTATCGATTTATGAAAGCAAAACCATCTGATTAAGATGGAGAGAAGAACTACTCCCCAGCGGAGTCACCACAAGTTGTCGGCATATTTTTAGGTTGTGTGTTTTGAAAAGGGGGTCGCCTACAGAAGTTAACGACGAACTATAAATTTAATTTAAATTTAAATATATATATATAGTTTTAGAAAGAAGCATTTGATTTTTAAAAATAACTTTATGTTTAAAAACTTTAAGATATGAAATCAAACATATCTCACATCCCAAATAGTTTATATAAACGGGCACTACACCACAAACCGTGTATCTATCCCGAATAATAGGCACACTGCTTGATGATGAGGCTCGATTAAATAAACTAGAAGATTTGTGACATCCGTTTCGTCTGCGAACCAATTTTATAAGCCGGAAAGTTCCCCTACTTAATATAAATGAATTAAGCAGGGTTTATATTACCTGGGTTCTTAAAGTTCCCTATAAGGGCAAGCACCTATAGTTAATTACATCTTAAATGATGAGAATCATTTAAGAAAATACTAGATAATGATCAGTGGTTTTGCTCTCAAGAATTTCAAAGTTTAAGGTTTTCAAAGGATTGGATTTTGGAAATTTCAATCGGGAATGGATCAAATTCGGAACAGTTATTTTCAGGTGTCCGAAGGAAGAGAAGTAGGAGAAGTTAAGGATCCAAGAAGAATTTTGGCAACTTCCCAAACTATCCTATTGTTTGGCTTCAATTTAGGAAAATTATTTAATGTTTCAATCCTGCCAATTTTAGTTAAATAGGACTTAAAGTTGTATGACATAATCATACAAATAGCCTCGAAGATGTGAGGGTTTATGTCGTACCAAACGACTACATCGGAATCCTAAGATCGTTTAAGGCTTAATTTGCATAACATGATTATACAAATGCCTAATGAAAAGGTTGAGGATTTATGTTGCACTAGGCAAATACCTCGAAATCCTATGGCTTGGTTGTTTAATTCTGAGAATGGTTTTGCTGAAGTAGACTCAAGTTTTGCTGAAGACGATGGCCGTGCTGCCCACTGTGCTCCAAAGCTCCTTGTTGTTGCAGAGGTTTAGTTTTAGAAGGTGAAAATCAGGAGATGAGAGAAGTGTTTTGGTTTATAGAAATCTTCAAGTCCAAATGTCTTTAATGTTTTATTAGGGGAATCTTAATGTTGGTTATAACAACGCCGTTTAAGATCTCACGGTTCCATCATTCCTGCACCGTTATTTTTATCGGATTTACTTAGTCCAGATGAATTTACTAAACTCAACTGAATGAGTTCCACACTTTCATTTAGATAGTGGGAAATCCCGTTAGCAACACGTAGGTTACATTATCCGAGGTATTCCCGATCATCCAACGAGATGTTTTAATTTAATTGCAATTGTAATTTTGTTGTTCTGTTTGTGATTAAATTTTGAGTTGTTTTATCTTTTGAATGTTGTGGCGGTAAATTTTATTTTTTTTTGAATTTTAATTTAGTTTTGGTTTTAGTTTTGTGGCTATCCTAAAGGTTTTAGTTTTTCATGCAACAATCTTGTTTAACATGCAAGAAGAGTAAAGTGTAGCTCATATAAATAAATTGTAATAAAGTAAATTGCAATAAAATAAAAGCGTACCTGGAGGGTCTTCTTGTCATTCCAAGCTGCACTTAAAACACATGTTAAGGCATTTAAATATCTATAACAAGTACATAGGTAAAGCTAAGGGAAGGTTTTGGTTGTCTACCAAAGTCCTAATCCTATTGCTAGTCATCTCTTATGACGTCTAGGTTCTTGTATTTTGTTAAGGATGATCTTCTTCATCAAAGAACAATTAAATTCAATTGTTCTTCTAAAACATCCCATCATATTGAGGAAGTGTTTAGGACGAGTCCTAAAAATCTTTTCAATATTTTTGGGATTATTTTTGAGTCCAAATGAGTTTTATTGCACAGGTGAATTAATCATCCCAAAATTTTGTTTAGTTTCTTGCTCAGTGAATTAGGATGTTTGATTATCGTATAAGTAAAATGACATTTCACTTGATGCCTTACTTAAAAGTTATAATAATAAAAACCTTTAGGGCGCAAATCAGTTTGTTAAGGAATTTAATGATTTAAAATTGGAATTGGTGATTTAAAGTGATTTAATTTAGTTATGAAATTTTAATGGATTTAAGTTTGGAATAGTGTTCGAGTTGTTTTAAATTTAGTTTAAATCTTTAAACCTTTTTTTTATTATCTTAATGTTTCAGATTAATTTTGATTTTTTAAATTTACTTACAAGTGTTTGAATTATTCATATATTTTTGATGGTTTGATTTAGGTTAATTATGATCTTTTAGGTTAGTTTTGATTAGCTTAATTTGTTTTACATGCTTAATTATGAATTTTTTTAATATTATTTAAAATTTTCTTTAAGTTTGTTATTAAGTGATGTTGAATTAATTTTTTTGTATTTAATTTAATTTAATTCTTAAATCACTTAATATTTTAAATATTAATTTAATTAAGGGTTATTTTCTTTTAATTTTTAATTTATTAATTCCAATTATTATTTTAAGTTTAATTAACAATTAGATCTTATTAAAGTGATTCATTTAGGGATTTTAAATTAAAGAATTAATATCTTCCAAAGTTATAACCCTAACCTTAATAATCCTAATTTTAATATAATCTTCCAAAATTTAAATTATTTAATTAATTAAAGTTGACTTCAAATATTTTCAAGATAATTAGTGGGTTTTTACCCCTTAATTCCCTAGGTTTCAATCATCTATGAGAAAAGTTAAGTTCAGATATTTTACCCTCCCTTTGATTAGACCGAAGTATTAATTAGGGTTAAAATCCTTTAATTACCTTTATGCCTCTTTAAGCTTATTTATTTCATAACTCACTAAATTGAGCTCAAATGAACTTGAAATTTTTATGTCACTTTACTTATATGTTAATTAAGACATTAGAGGAGATAATGTGATTTTTCTGAATTTAATTTAATTTATATAATTATCTTGATGAAAAATAGGGATTTTCAAAGGAAATTCAACAACATGACCAAGGAAAGGTTTTTGTCCTTAAGAAAAATATGGGTTATTCCTAATTACAAGAGGACCACTTGGATCAATTTTGCTGATTTTTTTAATTATGTTTTATTTATTATAATTATTTTGAGATTTAGAGTGTTAATTAATTGAAAAAAAAATAAAGGTTGAAAATTTTGTTTTATATTTTTCATAAATCTGTCTGACCTCAAGGAGTTCAGAGAAATAAATTTTATAATTTTCTGATTTTTCTTTGATTTATTAGAATTAATTTAGTGAAAAAGTTGAAAAATCCTTTTTTAATATTAAAAATTGTCTTAAGCATTTAAAATTCAATATCATTACTTTGAGACTTGGGAAAAATATTTAGTTTGTTCCTAAGTGATTAGGAGTCAAAATAAGACATTTTTATGATTTTTATTATTTTTGTAATTTTTATTATTTTTAAATTATTTAAAATATTAAAATTAGGTAGAAAATAAAGATTTTTAGAAAATTTTAATTTTAATTTTCATAGACTCCTCTGATATCAGAGAGCCCACAAAACCAATTTGGTGAATTTTTAAAATGTATTTTTGGAGTTATGAATTTTTTAAAGTTTAATTTTACTCATGTAATTTAATTAATCCATTTAGTGGGGTTAAACATTTCCATTTGATTCCAAATTTTTATGTGAGGTCCCTCTGATCCTAAACATTGGTGGAGAATTATTTTCAAGTTCTTTTGGTGTGTGGTTAACCCTTATTAATTAAAGTTCAAATTTGAGTATTTTGGCCAATTATCGTTATTCTTAATGAATTAACTCAAAAAATAATTATCCTAGGGTCCTCTGGTCCTTAGAAACCTCCCCAAATTTTCCTAGAATTTTCTAAGCAATGCGCTAATTAATAGAATTAAAATACCAAAAATAGTGATATAAACTTGAAAAATACATAACTTGCCATAGACATAGCCTCTGACCTTGAAAAATTCAGGGAATGTTCCCAAGATCAGAGGCTTCAAAAGTCCTATGGTCTCATGCCATGGTGAATTGTCTATGGTAAAATACTGAAATGAGTAAATAATTAATTAAAAATAAAATACTCATCAAATTAACTCAATTATTTTTTCACATTATTCTCCTCTGTTCATTGAGCAAGAGGGTATTTTTATTTTGTTTTTGTGATTTTTCTACACAAAGATATGGATTTTTCAATTTATGAGTATTTAGATAAATCAAAAAAGTCCATATTTATCTACTTATCCACGCGGCGTTGACTCAACCTCGGCAGCTCCGAAAGCCCACGCGACGCGCTCCCATTCGACGCCGCCATCTGACTCAGCGCTCCGGAGGCCCACGATTCACGTACCGTTTTCTGGTCCGACGCCATCTGAGCCATCCACTCAATACATGTGTGATCGGACGGCTCCTGGTCATCGTCTACGACTGGTGTGCACTCGTGACCATCCACACTAAAGCCCTAAGATCTTTCTCATTTCTCAATGCATTTTCGTGTTCTTATACTATATGGATTCGTCTTGAAGAGACGAACACATCAATACGGTTTTCATGCGTTGAAATCAACTCAAATGAAATGGTGAATCGCTGGAAGCTCTTGGGGAGGAGAAGTGTCCATACCTTGGTTCAGGAGGTGAGGCCTCAACTGAATGTGCTCGGCACGTTCGCTGGAGTTGGAGGAGCCTGGGGATGAAGCCTTTGGCCCTGTCGAATTGTCTAAGTACAACTTCCACCAAGCTCGAATTCAAAGTTTAGCCAATAGAGAGAATGGCTGGCCTGGTGAGGGGGCTTCCACTAGGGAACTCCTTCTCTTGGTCCTGTGCAGGTGTGGGTGAGTTTAATTTGATTTTGGTGGAGGTTCCAGGGATGTCCTGTTCTGGGCGAGAATTGAGCTCCAAAATTGAGCTTAATCAATGGGGTTTATGGCAGGAGAACTGTGGGGATGAATTGCTCTTGGCTAGGGGCAGCTCTATGAGGAGTTTGGAGGAATTCTGTGAAGATTGAATTCAGCCAACCTTTTGGCTGAGAGGGGGTGGCTTGTTTAAATAGCCATGGCCAGGGCTTCCCAAGGGCAATTGATGGCTGGGATCAGCTGCTTAGAGGAGGAGATGAAGTGCTGTGGTGGCCATTGGGCATGGGATAACTCAGCTGGTGAGAATTGAATTTTTGGCTCATTTCAAGCTCCTCAGCCATGGTGTTTTCCGGCGGCCTGGTGGCTGGCCGGCCAGGGTCAGGTTACCATCTGACTCAGGGGAGTCAGGGCTGGGGTTTGGTGCAGTCAATTGGCTTTGGACAAGTGTCTAAGGTTTGATTTAAATGGAAAGGGGGAGGCTAATTTTGGGCTCATTTTGGTCCAAGGCATGGTTTAAGCTAGGTGCACCTCCCCAAGGCTTGACATTGGGCTGGGAGGACTCATTTGGGTCAGCCAAGAGAAAGTGGTGAGGTCTCTTTCCATGGTGAGGTGGAAAAGCTTAGTTTAGAGTGTGACATGAGTATGGTTAAAAGAGCATAATGAAGGATTAAGAAAGAATCCCCTCTTCTTGCCATTAATGGTTTAGTGAGGTGGAAAGTGGATTCCATGGCTTCCTGTGGCTTGTACATGGCTCAATGGCTCACTTTTGGCTTGGAAAAAGTTTGGTCAATTTCATAAAAATGGGTTTTAAGGATTTTGGATATTTTGGTGGAAATTTGGATGAAGCTTTATTTAGAATTATTTGATCATTGTTTTAGGACTTAGGGATGGTTTTAATTGAATGCATGATGAAGAAGAGTGTCATATGGACTTTGGATGAATTTTTGGGCTTTTGGATTTGGTGGAAGTGGGCTTTTAGAATGGTTTAAGAAAGTGGGCCTTTAGGTTTAAAAAAAATTGGTGGATGGAAATTTTGTGAAGGATTGGGCCAAAAAAATGTTGGGTTTAGTTTAAGGATGTGTCATGAGTGATTTGAAATAAATTTGAGGTAATTTGGAGTTGAATTGGGTTTGATTTGGGACTTTTTTGGTAAAGGGGCCAAAGTGGGTCAAATTGGGCTAACTTGGGCTAAGGTTGGGCTAATGTTAGATTTGATGTAAAATGAATGTTGCGAAATATTTATGGGAATGTCACAAAGAGTTTTCAACTTTGGTTGGGCTTTGATTTTGAGATTTGGGCCCATTTGGGTTTATGGTGGGTTTAGGCCAAAAATGAGAATTTTGGTTTTGTATTATGTTTGGGTGGAGTTGAGGTCCAAATTTGGGGAAAATCTTGTTAGTGTTTTGTTTGTGGGGATATTAGAAAGGTTTAGGAAAAGATTTGGGGTTAATTGGAGTTGAGTTGGGTCTAAGTTTAGGTCATGGGCCAAAATTGGGCCTTAGGCTTCAAATTGAAATTGGATCCAAATGTCAATCAAATTGGACTTGGATTTGGTCAAGATTGATATATTGGGGATATTGAATTGAAGTTTAGAATTGGATTGGATCAACATTGAGGTCAATTGGGTTGATTTAGTGGGACATTGGGTTCACTTGGGTTAAAAATGGGTCAAATTGGGGGTTTTGGTAAAAGTAGGTTAAATTGACAAAAATGGCCTATGGTGTAGTTGAAAAAAATGAAATTGGGAATATTTGGGATTTTTTGAAATTTTTTGGGAATTTTTTGAATTTATAGATTTTTTGGTTAAAAAGGGCATTTTGGGTATTTGGAGGGTATTGGGGGGTATTTTTAGAAGTTTTTGTATATTTGGCTTTGGGTGATCAATTTAAATGGTGGGAAATGTTTAGGATTGGTTTTGAGGAATTTTTGGTAATTTAGGCAATTTTACAAATTTTGGGCAATTTCAATGGCATTTGGTAGGCTTCGTGGGTGTAGGGTTCAGGGGGTCAAAAATTGAAATTTTGGAAAAATAAAGATTGATCAAGTTTGAGTAGAACGAATCATTTTGGTTGAGCCATGAAGCCATATCAAGCCCATATGATGCATGAGAGGACACATTTGAGGCATTCACTATGTTGTTCCTAACCCTCTTAGCCAAGGGCCTAGGGGTTAAGGTCCATCCATATGAATTACCTACATGAGTCAAGAAGTCAAGCTAGGTATGAATGGTTTCAGGATTTGGATTGTGTGTGAAAGTGTAATGTGTGCAGGTCAACCCTCACCAGACCAAGCCACCCAGGGTAGTCCTAAGGCCAAATAGTCCTATAGGGAACTCATCCTTTAAACCTCCACATTTGATCTTAACCCTCTAAGTGACTTAGGGGTTCACAATCAAACTTATGGGGTTTGCAGGGAGTCAAGAGGTGTTTAAATTTCTAAGTGGTGGGTTCCATTTCTAGTCCTCTAAGATAGTCAAAAGGAAAGTCTATGTGGTCAACAATAACTAGATTAATTCTGTAGGTATAAGGCTATCTAGTCATCAAGTCTAAGAGTTCTAGTCTTCTATTTATTTCAAAAATGACTATATATTGCAATATCAATTCACTTAGAATATTTAAAATATAAGAACTTCATGAGAATACTATTAGTAAAGAAACTAGTCATAAATATAAGTTCATAAATGTTTTTAGTTTTCCCTTTATGTTAATTGAAATCAAGCAAATTTTAAGGTATTTCCTCAAGCTTCTCCTCACTTCTCTTTTTTCTTTTGGATTGTTTTTCAATCTTATATATTTTTATTTTCTTTTGTGGGATTGTTTTTCAGTCCTTTTCTTTTTCTTTCTTTTTTTCTTTTTTCAAGTGAGGATTACTATATCTGGATAGCCTGTTAATAATTTTGAACTTCACTCTTCTATTCCTAAATTTGAAACATTAAAACATTCTTTACCTTATATGAAATTCATAGTTTTTACATTATTTTATCCCAATCTTTTATTTCTCAACTAAATTCCTAAGATTGTTAATATTTCAAAAGATAATTTTCTTTACTTTAAATAGTTAACTATATTCTTATCCTCTTATACTAAATATCTTAACCTATAAGATTAATTTTCATTACCAAAAATATTTCTTTGAATCTTCTATAATATTTTGATATAATCTAAACATAGTTATGTGAATTAAATTTTATCACAAAAATCATATTATAATTTTTGACAATATTTTAATTTGAGAACACATAATAGTTAATATTTTTCTCCCCTCAAACTTAAAGTTTTCCATAATAAAAATAATAAAGGGTGGAAAGAAAAATTATAAATTTATAAAAAAAATCATACCTTTACACTTTAGGCATTTTTGTCTTTTTGAAATTTTGTAGGTTCTTCTCAAAATTTCTAACTTCAACTGACCTATAATTTTAAAAATCTTTCTACACACATAACAATTTAGAAAATTTGCTGGGGTAATGAAATGTTAAAACAAGTATATAAAACTAAAAATTAAACAACAACAACTAACTACACAGGACATATGCATTTCACAACACAGAACAAACAGTTTACTATTTTAGACTTAACAGTTCACAATTACAATAATAATCACAATCCATCACAAATATCCAGAAATGAAAATACAAAATACAAAACTAAACACATATCCTAGAAACAAAACATAGTCCATAGAATACAATTAATAAAAATGAAAGTACTACAATATAACTAAAACAAACATACTCATCACATGACATCACTATCACAATGCTCAATCAAAATCCCATTTTATGTCTTCATCACCCTGATCAGTAGGTGGATTGAACATATAACAGGGGCATTCTGGAAAAATGACATCAGGCTCTCCTATGTGGTATTCAGCATGAGCATCGAAATAAGCCATCTCAAAATCAGACTGTCGCTGAAGATACTCTCTATCATGATCATGTCTTCGCTCTAATCCTTCAATCGTGTGATCAATTCTTTCCAGTGTTTCATCTAACTTCTCAAAACTTTTCTGCTGTAGGATCATGGCATTTATCAAATCATATAAGGTAGAGGAAGTAGATGCAGGAGGGTCATAACTAGTAGAAGGAATGTCTCTAGTAATAGAAGGTGCCTTGCTCCAACTTCCAGATCTCCATTCCTCATGGGATTCATAAATTTTTATATTTTCTTTACTAATGGGTTTCACTGGGTATACCAATTCTTCATCATCATTAGCTTCAACTCCAGATAATTGACAAAGTACATAAATTAGGTTAGGATGTCCTAAATATCCACTTGACTCCGTCTTCGTAGTGGCCATAATATTCTTGTAAATTATTCTCCCCACATTTATACTTCTGTTGCTATGAATACAGAAATTCAGAATTGGTGGGTAGCAAAGCTGAAGAAATGAAATAATGCCAAGCCTTAGCAGTGGCATTCATCATGGAAAATGGAAAGTTAATCTGTTCACAATTTTTAATTTTCCAAGTTCCTTTCCCATCAGTGAGAAAGTCAATAACATCGTTTAACGGACCCTCCATTGCTCCAAAATTTTCATACTCGCTAGAAAGGTAATCGTGAAGCTCGTAAATAGATATAATGCAGTTAGCATTAAAATCGACAGAAAATTCTCTTACTTGGACAGGTTCATCCTTAAGTTGAGTCAGATTAGAGTAGAACTCTCTCACAACTTCAATAGCAGCTTTATTTGTTGTGTAACAGAAGTTCTCTCATCCTTTCTCTCTAATAAATTGTTCGGTCTCTCCTCCTGGATTATCGAAAACTTGATCTCGTATGCACTTCATACTTTGAAAGATTGAAGTGTACCTCGATTGTGCTTTAGCGTTCACAAATTGAGTCTCATCCTATTCAAGTCTTCTCTTTTGTCGTGGAGCCATTGTTTGTTCTATCAAAATCACGAAAATCTAAACTAAACTAAAAAATAATAATACAATGGCTTCTAAAGGTGGTTTAAAGCAATCTAAATCAAGTTTCGTGAATTCCTTCCAAGTCGTTTCTCCACATTTTCAAGCTTCCCATATTTTCTTAATGTGGAAGAAATTCATGGTGAAAATCAAAATTTTTTACATATGAGTGAAGCTCTTACCAAGGGAACATGAAATCTAGTGTTAGAATGTGTTGAAATTGCTGTAAATCCGAGATCTATCAAGCCCTAGATCGAAATTTACAGTAAATAGGGGAAGAAGACAATGAATAGTGGTGGTTGACCGGTCAAAATCGTGGTTAAAAGGTAATTTTTGGGATCTCTCTGTCGGCAGGGTCGTTCGCGCCGTCGGTGGGCTCAATTGAATTAAATTCCAATAGCCTCAGAAAAATCACGCCGTCGGCGGCCTTGAGCGCGTCGTCGGTGAGATTCTTAAATATTGATCATTTTTCAAATTTTTGCGATTTCGATCAATTTTAAGCCTCGTCGTCAGTCGTTTGATCACTTTAATCATATATTTTAAGTGATTAAGTGATATATTAACACAAATAAACATTCACATAACAAAACTTCACAATTATATATTTAATCCAAGTGTTTACAATCCACAATACATAACACACATAAGCAGGTATTTTCTCAACCTAAATCCATCTAATCAGCGTCGTAATCCAAACCAAAACACTCAAAACGCTGAAAACAAGTATTTCAATCATAATCTCACTATACTAAGATTTAAAAAGCAAATTAAAAATTCAAACACACAAACATAGTTCAAATCAAACACAACATAAAGAAACAAATAAAATAAAGCAATTCTACTACTCTTATGAATCTGTACTGGTTTCTCCTTTGATATCACCCATTGCTTGAACATGGACGAACGTCTTATAAAAAGGTTAGAATGGAAATTCTTCAGTTGAAGCTTCATTAATCCATCCCATCTTCTTCATTAAGCGTATCAAACTCACTTCAAATTGCCCGAGTATGATCAAAATATTATTTCATCCTCCAACGGAATATGATCGAAGAAATCGAGACATATTGTTAGGTTGTACTCATTAAATTTTGTACACTGCTTCTCTAGATTCTTGATTCGGTGTAAGATCATCGGTGTCTTATCCGCTACTAGAGGTTGAATAGGAACAAAATTTTGCGATGATTGATCCATGATCACGCCCATGTCATTCTCCTCATTATTGGCTAGGAACATATGAGTTGGGTCTAAAAGTTTCCAGGGTAGCAGTACTTTCTCCCAAATCTCGTACGATACTGGAAACAAATTGCATATTGAGAATACTTTTGAAGGATGTCTAAGCCCTTGAGATGATCCTTGAATAATCAGGCCAAACACATACTTCACAATAATTGATCCAATATCAATGGGTCATCCCATATGAATGTAGTAGTTCAATATTACACTTTCTTTCGTAACTTTGCCGATTTTTATCTTTAGCAATAACTTCACAGATATGAAAGAGTTCTAATTTTTTGAAACAGGATTTAAATGTGTTGCAGAAACTAACATACCCATTTTCTCTAACTTCCCAGTCATCGGTTTTGTCCATCAAAAAATTGGTATATTTCATTCATCTTGTCTCTTGTCGACACGAAATTCAAATAATGGCAGAAAGGAACATTCTCAAGCATATATAACTCATTAATCCTTCTAGAATTAAATATTATCCACCTACCTCGTACATAGACGCTTCCTTGGTTGATTCCATATAAATTTGCGTAGAATTCCTTCACCACTGGAACGACTACTGCGACAGTAACATAGCAAAACACTTCCCATCTTCTACTCAAAATCATTTCTTCAATTATTGATGAAGAATTACTTAATCCTCTATTGACAAATCCTCTTTCCTAGATTAGCCTTCTCTTGGACATCACCTTGTTGAAAAGTCGCTGTGCCTCAGCACTGAGGAACATTCTTCGATTGTAAACTTGAAATCTAGGGTAATCTCCTGAATTGGAAGCCATCAGAGAAGAATTGAAAGTAGTTTCTATTCATTTTTGGGAGTTGGAGTGTTTAGGAACTGTCCATGGGAGTTTATAAGGGCAGAATTCGCTAAAAACTGCCAAAATATGACATTTCAAACTCGAAAAACTGCCAACTCACCGATCCCACTGCCGCCGACCTAGATGGTGCCGTCAGTGAGCCTTGTGCAATTAAATTCTAGAGCTATCGGGAAAAACCCGTCGTCGGCGCCCTAGGCAAAATTTTGCACATTTACGCCGTAGTCAAATACGTTCCAAATTTTTTCTATGGATCTAAATTCTTGAATAATCAGAGGTCAAATACAAGCAGTAGATTTCAATATTACTACAAACTAACGATAAACTCAAACAAACACTCAAACAGATAAAGATAACTATGGGTTGCCTCCCATAAAGCGCTTGGTTTAACGTCGTCAGCCCGACCTATTCAGGTGTTATTCAGGTTGATTGAGCATTAAAACCTCTTTAAAATTTAGTTTTTTACCCTCAAAATATGGTTTTAATCTATGTCCATTTACTTTTAAATCTATTCTTAGTCTTCTAATCTTCAATTTCAACAGCTCCATAAGTGTAAACCTGAGTCACAATAAATGGTCCTAACCAAAGTGACTTCAATTTCCTAGGAAATAATTTCAACCTTGTATTGTAAAGCAAAACTTCTTATCCAGTTCAAAGTTCTTCTGGTTAATCTTTCGATCATGCATTAACTTCAGTTTTTCCTTATAAACACTATCGTTATCATAAGATTCATTTCTTAATTCTTCTAATTCATTCAATTGCAACAATCTCTTCTCACCAGCATTTTTCAAATTATAATTGAGTTCTTTAATCTCCTAATGCACGGGACTTATATTGCAAGAATTTATGAACTCAAATTTATATATTTTTAATGATTTTGATAAGTCCAAGCATTCAACGCAAGTATACATATTGTATCAAGTAACAGAGGGCTCTAATGGAGTCCTGGTTTTCGATCCCACAGGGAAGTTCTAAGTTTTAAGAAAGCATTCCCAAGATATGTAGGATGGCACTAAATCCTATATTTAAATAGCATTTAAAGTTTAACACAAATTACTACTAACACTATGCAGAAAATAGTAACAGTTAACTAAACTACAATTACTTCTAATAACTTTAAAGACAGAATTAACTAACAGTCACACTAAATTAAGTTTTTGAAAGGTTTTTCATGTATAAGATAGGTATCTTTCCTCTTGTAAGGAGAATATGATGTGTGGATTGATAAGGAACAAATATTTATATTATTGTGCCAAATAAGATCATAGATGATTCTTTACCCCTAAAAGAGGACCCCCTCTTCTAAGTAGAAAACAACATTGACATATTCTAAGTTTAGTCACTAACTCTAAGGCTAGCCAGGGAGGATACTGAAGCTCTCGCTCGGAGCTCCACTCACCCTTCACCCGAAGGCTAACCATTGATATTAATTACTAAGCTTAAAACCAATTTAGGGATTTCAGCTTGTCACCCTGAAATCTCCACATTGAAGTCAATCAAAACATATTTCCCTATTTATTTACACGCAATTCTCATGAACTACGCAATTCATCCATAGAAATTGAATGGATCTTTCATTATTGTTGTAGGACATTGAATCCTTTCAAAATTAATGTTCAACAACATATTTTAACATTTCAATTGGCCAAATTGAAAGTAAATGAAGTTCTAAATGAAAAACCGTCACAAATTTTTCATTACATTAAAACCACATCAAATCCACATAAATCCATCATCACATATCTTATGCAAGAAGAGAGATAAGGAAACTACTCAGAATTCATGGAGAAGATATATAAAAACATGGATTTTATATGTAAAAGAAAATTCATACAAACCACAAAAGAAAATACAACTTATCTCTTTCTCTTGCCCTATGCAATTCCCTTGAAGTTCCTTTGAATCCTCTTTTCTTCTTCTTTACAACACTTGATTCTCTCTTTAGAATGGAAAGGAAGAAGCAATCCCTCACTTTACCTCTTTTCCTGCCCTCCTTAGAGAAGAACCCCTCTCAAAATTTCACTGTACACTCTCTACTCCTAAACCCTAACACTTCACTCTCACTAAAACTACTCTAGAACCACTGAAGAAGCACACTATTTTCTTCCAAAAATAGTTACTTATAAGATAGGGACGAAATCCCAAGAGTTTCCATAGGCATCCCTTCAAAATGTTGCCAAGACTCTTCAAATTTGAACTCAACCGACTTCGGGCGCTGGCGACGCTCTATCGTGCCATTTAATTTTGTGCTCTCTGGATTTGGGTGCCGGTGGCGCCAGAACACTTTTTCAACATTTTGCTCCTTTTTGCTCTTTTTGCTCCGAATTCGTACCTTTTTGCTTCTTTTCACTCCAATCACCGAAAATCATCATACCTGCAGCAAATCATTAATAGTACCTTTATTTAAAGTGCAATATCACCAAAAATGGGTAAATTATATAGCAAAACCCGTATATATTTTCAGTGCATCAGAATCCCCCAAACTTAAACTATTACTTGTCCTGAAGTAATCCTTTTACAAAATAAAATATAACTCTTGGCAATGTACTTTTCAATTCTAAGACACTAAAATTGTTCATTCAAAGGAATATATTTGCTAGATTTTCATAAAGAAGTTTAGTAACTCAGTTCAACACTACAGGTATAAGAATATTTAGCAATCAAGTCTAAGTGTTCTAGTCTTCAATTTATTTCAAGATGAATCATAATTTGTCACATTAAGAGTGCCTCAAAAGATTATGTGAGAAAGGAGTTCATGTAAACTTCATTAGAATGTAATCCAATACTTAAAACATAAATTCAGAAATGAAATCAAGCTCTCCCTTTAAGGTGATTCAAGTGAAGTAAATTTTTTATTAGGCATCTCCTCAAGCTTCTCCTCATAAACATTTTTCTTTTCTTTTCATTTCTTTTTTTTCTCTTTTTGGGATTGCTTTTCAATCCTTCTTTTCTTTTCTCTCTTTTTTTTTATCGAGGACTACTATATCTGGATAGCCTTTAATGATTTTGAACTTTGCTCTCCTCTTTCTAAAGTTCAAACTTGAAATGTCTCCTTACTTAATTTTTAAGTATAAGCTTCATTATTCACTATAAAGTCACAATCTCTTCTTAACACACAATACTTTAACTCCCTTAACATTTCAAAAATACAGTTTTTTTTTAATTTAAATAGTTGACTATAATCAAATCCTTTCATACCAAATATCTTACTTCTATAAAATCAACCTTTATCACTAAAAATTTTCATCCTATCCTCCCTTAATACTCAATTGAAATGAAAAGTTTTAGTTATCTTATAATTAGGTTCAACTGCTAGAAGTTATGCTAATGATTTTTGAAAATATAATAATTGAGAACAAATAAAAGTTAGTATTTTTCTACCCTCCCCCAAACATAAATTTTTCAGTAAATTTGAAACAGTTCAGAGTAGAAGAAAACTAACCTCTCCGTCTTTGGATTCCGAAATCTTCAACAGCTATTCGGTATTAATCAAAATTTACAACTAGCAGACATGAAACAATTAGTAGCAGTGATATAACAATTTTAAATATTTGCATGTGTAAAGAGAAATTAACATTAAACATCTAAATATCCAACAGACCACTATAACATGAAACAATCTATCACACTACTATTAGTACAACTAACAGTTTTTAATGTTTCAGTACAACATAACAGTTCAACATGAAAAGTAAATAACACTACATCACACAGTACAACACAGGGTTACACATCACATGAAAAGTAAATATCCACTACATCACATCAGTATAACACAACAAAACAAGAACAATAGAAAAACAAACAATCTACCAGTCTCCATCACCAGGATCAGCAGCAGAGTCATCAACAGGGTCAGGTCTATATGGTGTGTAGCTGAGCATAATAATAAGCAATATCAAACTCAACTCTCCTATGAAAATAATCTTCATTACATCACTCCTCGCCTCAAATACATCCATCCGACTATGGAGTCTATCTACACAAGCACTCTGTAATCTCACCTACTCCATAATATCAGATAAGGTAAGCGGCTCAGAAGTAGATGGAACATCATAACTCGTAGTAGGAATATCAGTACTCCTATGCTTAGCTTTGGCTCCCACTTGAGACTAATAAGTATGGATAATATTCTTTGTAATAGGTCTCAACGGTATAGCCACTTCCTCAGAACTACTGAACTCCACTCCAAACTGAACACAGAGGGCATGAACTAAAGTAGGATGTCCTAATCCTCCAGTGGTCTCGGCTCTAGCAATCGTCTGAATATTCTTGTAAATAATAGATCCAATATCAATCTTTTTCATTTTTTGTATATAATAGTTTAGAATCGCTCTATCTCTAGTAACTTCACTATGGTGATATGATGGTAATAGTCTTGCAGAAATGAAATAATGCCATACTTTTGAAGCAACATTCAAAGTGGAGGCGGGAAAATTTATAACCTATTTTTGACTTACTTTCCATTCTCCTCGCCCATCAGTCGGAAAAGCAATAACTTATCACATATTCTCCTCCCAGTGTCAAAGTTTTTGTATTCACATATGAATGGTTCCCGAGTTTGATAGAAAGCATTGATACGTTGAGGAGTAAACTCAACCATCTCCCCTCTAACAAGCAATACTCAGTCTCAGTCCAGGGTATATTCGAGTAGAATTCTCAAACAACTCCCATAACAACATTCACAATGAAATATCAAAATCTCTCCTAGTTTCGGTCTGCAATTAATTGTTTTACAGATCCACCAGGACTATCAAAAGCTCTATCTTGGATACACTTCTTGTTGTGAAGGATAGATTTATAGCAAAATTGGGCTTTGACGTTGACAAACCTCTCCTCATCAAAATCCAATTTCCTCTTCCCTCTTGGAGCCATGTGAAATTCTAAAATTTGCAAGAAAATTCCAATAAATACCATATTCACAACGTAACAGCTACAAACACTATCTTAAATAAGTAAGAGCAAATTTCATCATGGAAATCTCAAAATTTCTTTAAAACTTCAAAAATTCCACCATGGGCAATGTGAGAGATTTCCATGGTGAAAATCCATAAATTTTAACTTAAAGTGATGCTCTTACCAAGAGAAGTGCAAATCTGGTGTAAAAAAGCCTTGAAAACTCCTTAAATCTAAGATCTAGCAAGCCCTAGATCTTTAAAATCGCGAAAATGGAGGAGGAAGATGAAAGAAATGGAAAAATTTGTGGGTCCCGGGGCAAAAATCTTGAAATAGAGGGTTTTAGGCCTTTTTCTGGGTTCAGACGCCGGCGGCGCTCCATTTAAATAAATGGCCAAACTCTTTGGATTTGGGCGCCGGCGGCGCCAGTCCAAAATATTTTTTGAGTCCGAAATTTTTTTCGTAATTTTGATCATTTCGACGTCAACAATGATGTTTAACACTTCAATAAGCATTTACATCATCCCATAAGCAATAATTGACACAAATTTTCACACAAACAATACACAATAATCTTATATATATATATATATATATATAATCCAAGATACAACATAGACACTAAATATTTTCATTCAAACCAACTATTCTTAGATGTTTAGTCCAGCAAGTACTTTACGATAGGCAAGCACAGAGATCTATGCACACAATGAAAGCAAGCGCATCCAAATCCAAGTTCAAATTTCAAACCAAATAATACACAAACCAAACATAACTAAGCAAAGCAAACTAAACACACAACATACATAAATAGAATCCATCAATTACTCTACATCAGTTTCAGAACTATCCTCTCCTCTAATGTCTCCAATTGATTGCTGATGCACAAACAGGTTATAGAATGGATGAAATGGAAATTCTTCATATGATTCCTCCGTAATCACCGCGTTCTTCTTCATCAAATTGATCAAGCCCATCTTAATTCGACCAGTGTGATTGAATTGCTCTTTCATTCTCCAATCTATATGATAGAATAAATTAGAAATGTTAATGATCGCATTCATAATGTTTTGTACCACTTTATCAACTTGTTTGATCTTCTGCAATATCATCCTGAAACCTTCAGGAAAATAGGGTTTATTCGACTGTGAAGTTTGTGTTGGTTAATCAACAAGCAAATTCATGTCATCTTCATCTCCAACTATCAGGTAGTCGTAGGGATTAGTTGGATCAATAAGCTTCCATGGAGGAAGAAACTTTTCCCAACTTTCATAAGGAACCTATGACTAACTACATAACAGAAATATGGTGGATGGGTGTCCAAGCCCATATTTAGAGCCATTCATAATTAATCCAAGTACTGATATCACAATAATATTACCAATGTCAACTGGCCTCCCAGTTTGAATATATAAATTCAAAATGGCGCTTTCCTTGGTTACCTTGCTAATCTTCAATGTCAGATAATTTTACTGAAATGAAGTAATGCCCTTTGCTTTGATACTGGATTGAGAGATGCAGATGGGAAACTCAAGTATCCATTCTCTCTAACTTCTCATTCTTCATTCTCATCCTTCAGATATCGATAAACACCATTCATATTATCCTTCGTGGAATTGAAATTAGAATAATGGAAAATAGGTACATTCTTGATCATAAAGAGATCGTTGATTCGTGCAGGAGTGATTTGTACAAATCTACCACACACACAAATACGAACCCTTGGTTGATCCCGAGAAGATTTGCATAAAACTCTTTCACGATAGGAACAACAATCGCAGTGGTGGTGTAGCAAAGCACTTCTCAACATCTCTCTTTAATAATTTCTTCAATTCTAGTATTAGGATTATCCATACCTCAATTTATGAAGCCTTTTTTCTTGGTACTCCTTCTTTTCATCATCACTTTATCAAACAAATGCTACCCTTCAAAACTTATGAACTTCCTTCGGTTGAAAATATGAAACCGCCAAAACT
This sequence comes from Papilionanthe hookeriana x Papilionanthe teres, assembly GCA_022702705.1. NCBI lineage: Eukaryota > Viridiplantae > Streptophyta > Magnoliopsida > Asparagales > Orchidaceae > Papilionanthe > Papilionanthe hookeriana x Papilionanthe teres. The sequence continues at coordinate 10,261,714 of CM040422.1, forward strand.
CGCATTTTGAAACTTAAAAAACGTCAAACAGATTTTGGGTGCCGGTGGCACTTGATAGGGTGTTGGCGGCGCTCAAACAGTCAAGTTCAGTGCAGGGAAAACGATAGGGAGCCAGCTGCCTCGGTGGTCAAAATTTCTCACGCGATTCATTTGATCCAAAATATTCTAATATCTCGATTCAATCCATCATTTATCATTTTTTTAATTATTAAGGAGTAATTAGGATTCAAAAACAACTATCTAAAAAAGGTAAAACTACAATAAACAAGCAAACACACCATAAAGTTACATATGGTTTGCCTCCCATAAAGCGCTTGGTTTAACGTCGTCAGCCTGACAAACCATTCAGTTAATCTAGATGACTCAGCATTAAAACCTCTTTGGCATCAGGTTGAAACCCGTCAAAGTAAGGCTTTATTCAATCACCATTAACTTTGAAAATATTTCCAGTATCAAGATCTTTAATATCAATAGCTCCGAAAGAATGAAATTTTACAACTATAAAAGGTCCTCACCATCTAGACTTAAGCTTTCTAGGAAATAACTTCAATCTTGTGTTGTAAAATAAAAATTTTTGCCCACTTTCCCAGTTCTTTTTCAATATCTTCCGATCATGCCATAATTTCCTTTTCTTTTTATAGATCCTATCATTGTGATAAGATGCATTTCTAATCTCTTCCAATTCATTCAATTGCATAAATCTTTTCTTTCCAGCATTCTTTAAATTAAAATTTAAATCTTTCATCGCCCAATATGCTTTATGCTCCAATTCAACTGGTAAATGGGAAGTCTTACCAAATACTAGTCTATAAGGAGACATTCCAATAGGGGGTTTAAAATAAGTTCTATAAGCCCATAAAGCGATATATAATCGAGTAGACCCGATCTAATTTATGATTATCCACAGTTTTCTCCAAAATTCTTTTAATTTCACGATTAGTCACTTCTGCTAAACCACTAGTTTGGGGATGATAAGTAGTAGAGATTCTATGAATAATATTATATTTCTCAATTAATCTCTTAATTCGATTATTCCTGAAATGGGATCCACCATCAGTTATGATTACTCTCAGCATTCCATATCTTATAAATATGTTTTCCTTTGAAAATTTTAAAACACTCCAAGCATCACATCTAGGTAAAGCAACAGCTTCAATCCATTTTGAGACATAATCAACAGCAACCAAAATATATAGATTTCCAAATGAAGGAGTAAATGGTCCCATAAAATCTAATCCCCATACATAAAAAATTTCAACTTCCAAATTATAATTTAGAGGCATTTCATTTCATCTAGAGATATTACCTACTCTCTGACATCGATCACATGATTTAATATATCTATAAACATTTCTAATTAGAGTAGGCCAATAAAATCTAGATTGTAGAATCTTAAAAGCAGTTTTATCAACACCAAAATGAACTCTAAATTCAGAATCGTGACATTGTTGAATAAGCAAATTTGTTTCTTCTTATGGCACACATTTCCTAATAATTAGATCCTTATACTTTTTATATAGATAAAACTCATCCTAATAAATAGAATTTTGCATCATATTTAAACTTCTTTTGTTGTTGCCTTGCTAAATCAGGTGGTACAATATCACTTATAATATAATTCCCAATATTAGCATACCAAGGCAAATTATTTCCCATAATAGTATAGAGTTGCTCATCAGGAAAAATTTCAGTAATTTCTTTCTTGAATTCAGATAATTTATCATAGTCTATTCTAAATAGATGATCGGCAATTTGATTATCAGCTCGCTTCCTATCAACTATCATAAAATCAAATTCTTGCAAAGAAGTATTTGTTTAATGAGTCTAGGTTTGGCATCCTTCGTTTATATTAGATATTTGATAGTCGAATGGTCTGTATGTAAAATACTTTTAGCTCCAAATAAAAAAGGTCTAAAAGTTTCAAAAGCAAACACTATAACCAATAATTCTCTTTCAGTTGTGATATAATTAATTTGAGCCTCATTAAGAGTTTTACTAGCAAAGTAAATGACTTTGAAAACTTTATCATGCCTTTCCCCCAATGCTTCTCCGATTGCATAATCACTAGCATCAAACAAGAGTTCAAATGGTTTTTCCTAGTCAGGTGAAACAATTATAGGTGCAGTGATTAATTTTTCTTTTAATAATTCGAAAGCGTTCAAACATTCATCATTGAAATCAAAATTTATATCATTTTCTAAAAGTTAGCATAAATGTTTAGTAATTTTAGAAAAATCATTAATATATTGTCTGTAAAATCCAGCGTGTTCTAAGAAACTCCTCACCTCTCTCACAGTAGTGGGTGACGGTAATCTCTCAATCACTCTATTTTTAGCAGGGTCGACTGATACACCTAAAATATATAGTATTTTGATGCATATTTGTATACCTATTTTTAATGATATTGCACTTTAAGGGAAGCTATTTTATATTTTTCTTGTAGGTATGATGAAAATGGATGGTCATGATGAAAGGAGAAAAATTGGATCAAATTTAGAGCAAAAATCATGAAAAATCAAAATTTTGGCATACGGCACCTAAGCGCCGCTGGGCCGGCGCTTAGCCGCCATAATTAAAAATCAAAATCTTCATGTATTTGGCGCCAATTTCAAAGGGGATGGGATGCAAATCTTGGTGGTAACTATCATAACTTCTTTTGGGTGGCATGTTTGAATGAAGGGGTGCGTTCCTTGGTAGATACATCGAATCTGGACACATTTTAAAGAGACACCAAGGCACCGTATGGTATACTATTTAAAACGAGTCTTAAGAATGACTAAGTGCTCTTCCACTTGCATTTTGAAGAGAGTTTTTTTATAGTATTTTACTTTTATTTTGTGAGACTTTTTATTAAGAGTAGGACTAGAGAGTAGAAAGGAGAAAAGGGTCGGAGTGAAGTCTTCTTCATCCCACTTCTTTTCTTTCTGTTAGTTTAGTTTTTTATTGAAGTCTGGAGTCTGTATTGTGAGTAATCGGAGTTGGGAGACTTGCTCTGAGGAGTAGTTTAGCGAAGAGTCGTAGTTTCAGAGGAACTTCCTTAGTCTTGTGGAGAGAGGATTTTCAGATAAGTGTTTACTTTTAATCTTTTTATTAATACTTCCTTTCGTTTGTTATTTTTCTTATTGTTTTTAATTTCAAATCAATGTGTTTTTGTATTTTCTCAATGCATCCTGAGTAGTTTACTTTATCTTTTTCTTTCTTAAATGGAGAAGTAATTAATTTATAAAGAATTGTTGTGGAAAGTATAGGTGTTTAAAAGTTAGAAGAAGTTATGAAGATTGATTCTAAAAACTTTTTTTACTTCTTAATTTGGCCTGTTAAGTTGTAAAATTTCTTGAGATTATGTAAGATCCAATGCAGTATTATCTCATAAAAGTTAGTAAGAATCACATGCATTTATATGGGTGAGAATTTTAGTCCATATAATTGAATGTACTATTAGAAGTTATTTTTATGGAAGGGAGTAAAATTAGAGGATTTTAGAGTGACAGGCTAAAACCCCCTAATTTGGTTTGAAGTTTTGAGTTTTGTTATAAGAAGTTAGCCCCCAGGTGGTGGGAATCGAGGGAACTCTAGAGTGAGAGACTTGTATCTTCCCCGCCTAACCATGTTCAAAATAATAAAAATTTGAAATTAACCTATGTTCTTTATAAAACCAAGTAAGGGTAAAGAACACATTTGCTTCTATCTGTCACAACAAATTTAAATACTTCCACAACAATACTTTAAGAGTTAATTACTACTTCACAAAAGGAAAGAAAAAGGTATTCTAGTTAATAGTATTTTACATATAGTTTTTTTAAGTTATTATAATTTTAATTTCTTGCTTAACATTTATTAAGCAAATTTCAAAAGACAAATCAACTTTCAAAACCTTTCAAAATCAACACATACTTTCAAAAGCCATAACAAAAAAGTAAAAAGATAATTTTTCTGATTTTTTTTAAGATTTTACATTTTCCCTGTGGGTTCGATATCTCGGGGCCTAATCAGAAAGTCCTATATGACTTGATAAACGATATGTATACTTGCGTAGTATCCCATATTATAAAATCATAATTTTCTTATCTAAAATCATCAGTGCATTTATCCAGCGGAGTCAAGTTTTTGGTGCCGTTGCAATTACCGGATGGTACCAAGTTTTTTGGCGCCGTTGCATTTATCGAGGATCATGTTTTTGGCGCCATTGCCAGGGAAAACAATTAAATTGTATTTTAAAGAGGATTAAGAAATTTTAATTTGTTACTTTTCTTTATTTTTGTTAGTGTGTTGTGTTTTGTTTTGTTTTATTATTGAATGCGTAGTTCAGGTTCTGAAGGACTTGTGCCTTATGATTCTGAATTAGAAAGAACTATAAAAAAATTAAAAAAAAAATTAAAAATACAAAAAAGATAAAAATATTCAAGAAATGACAAATCATGAAGATCAAAATGTAGGCATCCATCAAGAATTAAGACCTTTAAGAGATTATGTTAACCCTATAGTAGATGAATTTCATTGTAGTATTCAAAACCCTGCTGTAGCTGCTAATTCTTTTGAGGTTAAACCTGCTATTATCCAAATGGTGTCTAATAATTAGTTTGGGGAGCAACAACTGAAGATCCTAATTTGCATCTTGCTAATTTTCTAAAGTTGTGTGCTACTTTTAAATATGAAGGTGTTTCGGATGATGCTATCAGACTTAGACTTTTTCCTTTCTCACTAAGGGATAAAGCTAAAATATGGTTACACTCATTACAACCTGGATCAATTAGAACTTGGGGTGAACTGTCACAAAAGTTCCTTGCTAAATATTTCCACCATCTAAGACTGCTAAGTTGAGAAATGTTATAACAAATTTTTGTCAGTTTGAAGGGCAATCAATATATGAAGCATGGGAAAGATTTAAAGATCTCCTCAGGAAATGTCTACATCATGAGATACCAGATTGGTTAATAATTCAAACTTTTTATAATGGATTAGTTGGATCTCTTAGATCAATCATCGATGTTGCTGCTGGTGGATCATTAATGTCTAAACCATTTTCTGATGCTTATGCTTTAATTGAAGAAATGACTACTAATAATTTTCAATGGCCTTATGAAATGTTAAATCCTAAAAAGGTAGCCAGTATTTATGAGAATGATGCTTTTACAATGTTAGCAAATCAAGTTGCTGCTGTATCAAGAAAGATAAACCAATTTGGGATGAATTTTTCTCAGCCAAATCTCATGATTAAAGAAATTTCATTAGGCCAAATGGTTGATTCTTATTCTTCACCTGAAACTGTGAATGCTATAATCAAACCTAATAACCCATATTCCAATTATTATAACCCAGGCTGGAAGAATCATCCAAATTTTAACTGGAATAACAATAATCAGGGTGGTGTTAATCAACAATGGGGAACACCCAAGTAAACCCATTGGGGAATTGGAACAACCAAGGTAATGTTAATAATAGATTAACTTATCCTTCACGTTATAACAATACTTTACAAAATAAGGAGAAGAAGTTGTCTATGGAAGAAGTAGTATCACATATGGGAAATCAATTACAAATTCAAGAAGCAACCATCAGAAATATTGAAAATCAGTTGGGACAAATTGCAAATGCCTTAAGTAATAGATCCCAAGGAATGATTCCAAGTAATACTGAAGTAAATATAAGAGAAAAGAATAAAGAATAAGTAAAAGCAATTCAACTCAGAAGCGGAAAAGAATTGGAAGGTAGAGTTCAAAAAGAAACTGAAGTAGAGAAAGAAGAGATTGAAAGGCCTAAAGAGGATGCTCCAAAAGGTTTGGAAAGACCTATTTCTCAACCTAAGGTTGATTTAGAAAAACCACCACCTCCATTTCCTCGGAGACTTCGTCAACAAAACTTGGATACACAATTTTTAAAATTCTTGGAGATATTAGAGAAGCTTACCATTAATATTCCATTTGTTGAAGCCCTAGAACAAATGCTAAGCTATGCGAAATATATGAAGGATATTCTTAATAAAAAGAGGAAGTTTGAAGAAAATGAGTCTGTTGCACTTAGTGAGGAGTGCAGTACGATAATTCAGAAAAAGCTTCCTGAAAAACTTAAAGATCCTGTTAGTTTCACAATTCCATGTCTAATCAGAGAAAGATTCTGTGGAAAAGCTTTATGGATTTGGGTGCAAGCACTAACCTTATGCCTCTATCAATATTCAAAAGACTGGGACTAGGAGAAATAACCCTAACTACTGTAACTCTGAAATTAGCAGATCGTTTGATCACATATCCTAAAGGCGTTATAGAAGATGTTTTGGTAAAAGTAGATCAAATTATTTTTCCTGTGGATTTCATTGTGTTAGATGCAGAGGAAGATAAAGAGATACCCATAATTTTGGGGAGGCCTTTTCTAGTTACAGGCAGAGCCATGATAGATGTGCTAAAAGGGGAATTAACGATAAGGGTTAATGATCAGACTGTTACATTTAATATTTCAAAATTGATGAAATATCATGCTGGGGGTAAAGAAGATGAGTGTTATAGGATGGATGTTATTGAATATTTAAGTGAATGTCATTTCAAATCAACTTATGAAGAGAAAGCTGAAAGAGAAGAATTTGAATATAAGCTAGAAGAGGAGTTATTTTATTCTGAAGATTATCAAGAGGAAGATTTAAAGTATCTTCATGAAAGTTTTGAATTGTTGGATATGACTGAGAAAGATAAATCTTATGGTACATCAATTGAAAAACCTCCTAAATGTGAGTTAAAAATGCTTCCTGATCATTTGAAGTATGTTTTTGTAAGTGAATCCTTAACCTTGCCAATTATAATTTCCTCTCAATTAACTGCAAAAGAAGAAGAGAGTTTGCTTGAAATTTTGAAGAAGCACAAGAAAGCCTTTGGATGGACAATTGCTGATATTAAAGGAATCAGTCCTTCAATTTGTATGCACAGAATTCTTATGGAAGATAATTGCAAACCGCGGGGTAATCCCCAAAGGAGATTAAATCCTATCATGAAAGATGTTGTTAAGAAAGAAATTTTAAAATGTTTGGATGCTGGAATTATCTACCCTATTTCAGATAGTGCATGGGTTAGTCCTATTCACTGTGTTCCTAAGAAAGGAGGAGTAACTGTGACTGTTAATGAGAAAAATGAAATGATACCAACAAGACAAGTTACAGGGTGGCGAATATGCATTGATTATAGAAAATTAAACCTTGTCACAAGAAAAAATCATTTTCCACTCTCTTTTCTAGATCAAATGTTGGATAGACTGGCGGGCATAAATACTTTTGTTTTCTGGATGGATATACTGGTTACCACCAAATTCAAATTGCTCCTGAGGATTAAGAGAAAACTACGTTTACCAGTCCTTATGGTATGTTTGCTTTTAGAAGAATGCCCTTTGATTTATGTAATGCCCCTGCTACATTTCAGAGATGTATGATGGCTATTTTTTGTGATTTGATTGAAAAAGGGATTGAAGTTTTTATGGATGACTTTTTAGTGTTTGGAATTTCATTTGAATCATGTTTAGAACATCTATCTAACGTTCTAAAACACTGTAAAGAAACTAATTTGGTCCTTAATTAGGAAAAATGGCAATTTATGGTACAGAAGGAATTGTTTTGGGACATCAGATTTTAGAAAAAAGGTTTGGAGGAAAATTCAAGTTATATCTAATTTACCTTGCCCAACCAATGTAAAGGGAATTAGAAGTTTTTTAGGACATGCTAGATTCTACAAGCGTTACATCAAAGACTTTTCAAAGATTACAAAACCTTTATGCCGTTTACTAGAAAAGGATGCAATTTTTAATTTTGATGATGATTGCCTTAAACCCTTTGAAACATTAAAAGAAAAATTAATCACTGCACCTATAATAATTTCACCAAATTGGAAAAAACCTTTTTAAGTAATGTGTGATGCTAGTGATTATGTTATTGGTGCTGTTTTAGGTCAGAAATATGATAAAATTTTCAAAGTTATTTACTATAATAGTAAAACTCTTAATGAAGCTCTAATTAATTATAACACTACTGAGAAAGAGTTATTAGCTATAGTATTTACCATTGATAAATTTCGATCACATTTAATTGGAACTAAATGTGTGGTGCATATTGATCATTCTGCTATTAAATATTTAAAGAAGAAAAATGATGCAAAACCAAGTCTGATAAGATGGATTCTTCTTTTACAAGAATTTGATTTTGAGATAGTAGATTGGAAGGGTTCTGATAATCAAATTGCTGATCATTTGTCAAGGCTTGAAATTGAAAAATCTCTCTGTGATATTGAAGAAATTAATGAACATTTTCCTGATGAAAAACTGCTCACTGTTAAAGGATTACGTGTTCCGTGGTATGCAGACATAGTAAACATCATTGTTAGTAATATTATACCCTATGGTTTGACATACCATGAAAAGAAGAAATTTTTGTCTGATGCTAAGACTTATTTTGGGGATGACCCATTTTTATATAAACAAGGAAAGAATCTTTTATTTTGAAGATGTGTACCTTTGAAAGAGACTTATGAAATTATTCAAAAATTTTATGATTCTGATTATGGGGGACAATTTGGAAGTGAAAATACTGCATATAAAATATTATAATCAGGATTTTATTGGCCGACAATTTTTAAGGATGTGAATGTTTATATTAAAAATTGTGATAGATGTCAGTGTGTAGGAAATATTTCTAGAAGAAATGAGATGCCCCTCAATTATATGTTGGAAGTTGAAATATTTGATGTTTGGGGACTAGATTTTATGGGACCATTTACACCATCTTTCAGAAATGTTTATATTTTGATAGCAATAGACTATGTTTTCAAATGGATTGAAGCTATTGCTTTACCTCGATGTGATGCTCAAAGTGTAGTAAAGTTTTTAGAAAAGAATATGTTTTGCAGATTTGGAATACCAAGAGTAATCATAACTGATGGGGTAAGTCATTTTAAAATTGTGATTATTTGGAAGTTAGCAAAGAAATATCATATTAATCATCACATTGCTACTGCTTATATTCCGCAGACAAATGGTTTGGTTGAATTATCCAATTGTGAAATTAAAAGAATATTGGAAAAAACTGTTAATCCAAATAGAAAGGATTGGTCAATTAAACTGGATTATGCTTTGTGGGCCTATAGGACTGCTTACAGAACATCTATAGGTATGTCCCCATATAGGCTGATTTTTGGAAAAGCTTGTCATTTACCTTTTGAACTTGAGCATAAAGCATATTGGGCTATTAAAGAGTTCAATTATAATTTGAAAGATGCTGCTGAAAAAAGATTATTGCAATTAAATGAGCTTGAAGTAATAAGGAATGAATCTTATGAAAATGCTAAGATTTATAAGGAAAAGATGAAGTTATGGCATGATCGAAAGATTCTTACCAAAAATCTTGTACCAGGACAACAAGTTTTGCTATATAATGCTAGATTGAGAATATTTTCTGGAAAACTAAAGTCTTGTGATAAAAGTTTATTCTTAAGGAGTTGTAGATATTCAAGTTCCTAAGACTGGAAAAATATTTAAAGTTAACGGTCATAGACTTAAACCATATTTTTCAGTCAATAAATCTAAATCTGATAATAATTTGATGCTGGGTCACTCAGAATGAGTCTGGGTATGTCAGGCTGAAGACGTTAAAACAAGTACTATGTGGGAGGCAACCCATATTTATCTGTGTGCTTTGCTTTATGTTTGTTTAGTGTGTTTTGTTTTCTTTATTTGGTTTGTTTTTATGTTTTTAGTGATAGTAATTTGGAGTTTTTAAACTTAAGTAGAGTTTATTTGACCTTAATTGATGATTTAGAGAAGTCAGAATGAAAATTTGGACACTTAGCAAACCTGTGCTAAATTATGCACTGGTGGCTAAGCGCTGACTAGCTAGCTCTTAGGCGCCAGAGTTATAAAAAAAACGTGAAAGATGTTGATCTAGAAGCCTATACCGTGGGGGAGAAGTTTTGGGAGTTATTTTGGAGTTTCTAAACGTCTTAGGATAGATTTAACCCTTCTCAAGTCTATAAAAAGGATCTGATTCAAGAGAAACACTTGCCCCAAGTCCTATTTTTATTTCTGAGTCTTAAGAAGAGAATTTTGAGTGCATCATGTCTTCCTGGGAGAATGAGATGAAGAAGAAGCAAGATTCTGACAAAAGTATGTTCATTAGTGATAGTGCTAAAGAGTTATTTAATGGTTATCTCGTTGTTAGTATTCAGGGTATTGCAGAAGTGATTGCAAAAATTGAAGCCCGAGTGACTTCAATGGTAGCAAAGATCAATGATACTAACTTACATTTGGAACACATGGGATGGCAACTCAAGATGAAATTCAATCATTCAAGGTACGTGGAAAAAATAGATAAGGGCGATGTTTGTAAAGAACAAATGGATTGAAGAAGATGATGTAAGAATGAACAATTATCGTCCGTTCTATCTATCAAATTTATAATCCAGAAGGGTCAAATGAGAATAATAGTGGTCTGGGATATATTTCGCCTAATGGAGAATGGAATTAAGAGTGTTTTGTTTGTTTAATGTTCTTATGTGTTATGTTTAGTGTTCTTGTGAGTTCATGTTTTGTGTGTTTAGTGTTTTTATTTAAATATTAACTGAGCCTGATGATGTGATGGTTACATCCTCGAGATATATACTTATCAGTTTGAGATTAAAGTCTCTTGTATTTAGAGAATTTTATCCTCTATGTGTGGATGGAAATTCTAGTATTTTATTAAGTGTTATGTTTGTTTTAATATAAGTTTGTGTTGACCCGGCCCGCAATAACGCAGTAATATTCTCTTCTAAAAAATAGCCAAAAGTTTTGACTTAATTTATAAATAGCGGCTAGTGGGGTACTACGCAAGTATACGTATCATTTCAAGTAATATAGGGTTTTTAAACAAAGACCCCATCATCGATCCCACAGGGAAGATTTATAGAAATAAATTTTCTATGAAGTGAAAGTGAAATAAAATAGTAAAAATATTTTTATTTTATCTTTTAATTTGATTATAAATTACTATTTAATTTACTAGATGCAAATAAAGAAAACAATAATAAGATAATGATTTAATGAATTCTATATAAAATAAACAACTTTCTTTCCTTCAATTAATATGAGATTTCTAAGATAATTTAATATTCGTTGGAGAATTTAATTTATGGTATTGTGCCAAGTAGAAGCATTCCTATTCTTTACCCTTTGATCCAGGCGCAAAGAACATTGACAAATTTACAGAATAGGTCCGGATGTATTGTTAGTAGAATGGGTTAATCTAGGCTCACACTTCTTGATGTTCAAGGGTGGCTATGGTCGGCCCTACTAGTGACCTTTTCCTAGTTTATAAATCAAATTATAAGAATTTATTCTGTCACACTAAAAATTTATCAATTCTACACCTTTTAAATATTATCTTCCTATTTATTTGCACTTCACCATGAATAACCCGCTCATGGCCTACGACTACCCAAGGATTCATGTGACATTTACAAGTTAAGATTTCTTCTCCTTTAAGGTTTCAAAACTCTTCAACAGCTTTTAACAATTCAAACGGCCAATTTAAAAAGTAAAGTAAGATCACGTATTAATGTCATCACAATGTTTTAAAATTATTTTGAATTTTAATTCTCCATCGAATCTTTATATTATCTTATCTATCTCTTCATAATTGAAGTAAGAAAGTAACTAACTACTCAGAACACATTGAAAATAAATAACAAAACATGAATATTAAACTTTGAATCAAATGTAAAAAAATACTTATCTCAAATATTTCTTCTACAGATCTACTGATTCCTACTGACTCCACAGTGAAATGAACTCCAGATGCAATAACTTGAAAATAAACTCACTAAACTAAACCAAAGTGGCCCAAAATTTCTCTCTCTAATTCTCTCTCTAAGGATGAGAGATCCTAAAGTAGATAAGAGAAAGAGGTACAATGAAAGGGGCCCATTTTCTGAAGAAATGGACCTCTATTTATAGGCTTCAAGAGTTGCATTGAGGCACCTCTTGAAAACATGTCCACATTCAATGAATCTTCTAGAAGGTCGGTCTGGCGCCTAGGCGCCGGAATCTGGAGCCTAGGCGCCGGACACCGCGTCTAGTTCTTTGTACCTCTTCACTTTGGCTCGCACCTCTTCACTTTGGCTCGCACCTCTTCACGATTAAAACCATTTTGGAGCGTCCAAATTCAATTTATCACATGTCCTATTATCAAGGAACAACTGCCAGCCTTCTAGAATGTCCTATAACTGCTCACTCCGTCAAAATAACTGATCAAACGTTGTAAAAAACATGATAGTTTTCATATCGAGTCAGGCGCTTAGGCGCCAGTTTTTGGCGCCTAGGTGCCAGGCCATATTTTTTTTTTTCAATTTTGGTATTTTGCTCCATTTTTGCTCCTTTTTGCTCCTTTTTTCCTTCTTAGACCTTTTTACATTACCTACATCCAAAAACACAAAAAATACCTTTCATTAAAGCATAATATCCTTAGAAATTAATAAGAATTAAGACATAAAGAAATAGGTATTTTTTTTAAAGATCAAAATCCCCCAAACTTAAATGTTACTTGTCCTCAAGTAACTCTTTTTACTACATAAAATATAACTTTTTGAAATAAAAGATAAATATTTAAGATTCCTTATAATTTTTTATTTTATAAAGTCTTTAGAAAATTATTAACCCAATTTCACTAACTAGGTTTAATTTTAAGAATTTAAAGAATATTTAACTACCAAATCATAAGATTTCAAACTTTTCATTCACTTTGAAAATAATAGAAGTCTATTATATAAAGCTTTCATAGATTATTTACAAGAAAAATATCTTCTTAAAAACTCTTTTCTAAATAAATATTTATGTATAAAAATCAAGTAAAATATGTAACTAGTTTTCTTCCTATAAGATAATTCAAGTGAAGCCAATTTTTGATTAGGCATTTTCTCAAGCTTCTCCTCTCTATCCCCCTTTTTTTTTCTTTTAAGAGAGGATTACAATATCTGGATAGCCTGTTAATGGTTTTGAACTTCACTATCCTTAACTTTTATTTTTCAAAACTTATACATTTCCACTTAATTATTATAACATAAATAAAAATTCAAAAAGAATTCCAATCTTTTCTTTTTCAAGTGATAATTTTTTATTACTTAATATTTCTAAAATTCTATTATTTCTACCATGAATAGAAAAATTCTTTGTCTCATTCTTCTTTAAGATAAATAATTCTATTCTTAAAATCAATCAAAGTTAGTAAAATTTTGGTTAATTTCACTAAATTGTTTATAATTTCAAAAATAAAAGTGATCTCAAATAAATTCTTCATTCCTTAAGTTATGTTAAAAAGTTTTTTTTTATTTTTATGAAAATATTAGCTCTTTAAGGACAAATAAAATTTTAATTTTGAATGGATTTTCCCTTCCCCCAAACTTAAGTTTTAGTATACTATGATAATTTGAGAGTATGAGAGAAAGAAAATCATAAGAGTTTTTAATAAGTATGTAAAAACAATCTTAAAAAGAAAAATTAACTTCTAATCATGCTTTTATGAATAATTAAGAATAAAATTGAAGCATGTATATAAAAAGTAAGGAGCTAATTGATTTGAAACAGAATTAAAAAAGAGCAAAATAATTAAATACTAAACATTAAACTAAAACAACATATAAATTAAGTCTAAATTCAATCTCAACACAACAGAATCCTAACACTAAACAGTCAACATACATCAAATACAAAACTAACAAACAATCCAAATAAAACAAACTAACAGAGTAACACATCAAAGAAATGTATAACTACTAATCACTAGCCGTAGCCTCATCATCATCTTCATCACCAAAGGAAAATTCTACTTCCTTAGGATCTACGAAGGGTGTGAATCTAGGAAAAGTAGGAAAGCTAATATCATGTTCACCCTTCAGAAATCTGACTAGGGCTTCATCATATTCGACATCGTAATTACTCTTCCTCCGGGTATAATCGGATAAATGATCTAGTTTTCCGTCAATAGTATCAATCCCGCAGATGAGTTTGAAATAACTCCTCGCTAGTGCTCTAAAAACCGATCATGCATTGATTCCCGTAAATCGATGGTGGCTCGAGAGAAGTAGAGGGTCTAGAAGTAGAAGGTCTACCTGAAGTATGTGCAGAAGTAGGAGCGGTCGATTTTTTTCCTAAAAGACGATCATAGATACAAACACTCTTCTGCCCAATTGGCTTAGTAGACTTCAGCTTCTCCTCAGAAATATCAGCTGTGACTCCATTTCTAACACATAGTGAGTAGATCAAAGATGGTAATCCCAATCCAACAGAAGTGCTGGACCTCACAGTAGACTCCACATAATCATAAATAATGCTCCCGACATCAATAGGCTTCCTCTCCTGAATGCAGTAATTTAAGATCACTCGATCTCTAGTTACTTCACTCAGGTGGTTGGAAGGTAACAATCTTGCAGAAATAAAGTAGTGCCATGCTTTAGATACACCATTTAATTCAGAGGATTTGAAGTTTACCCTCTTTCCGTTCCTGATCTTCCAAGATCCAGTATCGTTAGTCAGATAAGCAATAATCATATCCAAATCTCCCTCAGATGGCGATAATCCAGAATAATGGCACTCAATAGTTGGTGGCAGGCCATAAAATATGTTGATTCTTTCTGGACTAAATCTTACTCTGATACCTCTGACAAAGACTTCATAATCCTCGGCATCCAGAAAATTTGCATAAAATTCTCGAACAAATGGGATAACAGCAATAGCAGTAAAATAACAAAATCGTTGCCAGTTGTGCGCAACAATAGTGTTTTCGATCATTTCTCCAGGATGGTAGAAACTTCGTTCAGAAATGAACTTTCTGGACGTCGCAAATTCATGGAAACGAAAATGCGCAGCCGCAGTAGAGAATTTGCTGCTATCAAAGTTATCTCGTGCCTTCCCGCGTTTAGATTTTGGAGCCATCTAAACGTGAAAGAAAACAAGAACAAATTTAGGAATCAAAGATTTAAACTCTTTTTAAGTTTATAAAACATAAAATAAGTTTAGAAATCCAAAGAAATCACTAAAAATTGAATATTTTTTCAAATTTTTGGTTCTTAGCAAAACATAGGGAAATCTATGGTGAAAATAAAAAATAAATGGTTTAAAGTGTAGATCTGACCTTGAGACGAAGAAATCGAGTGGTTTCGTGCTCAAATCCTTGATGTTTTGACCTCAAAATGGATCTAGAGGATGTATTTTCGTGAAAATGGGGAAGTAGATGAAGCTTAGGCGTCAAAAATGGCTTTTAGGGGTTATTTAAGTAAATTTTCGGGTTCAGGCCGAACTGGCGCTTAAGCGCCAAATTATGACGCCTAGGCGCCAGACTCGCCTTTCACAAAAAATATTTTTTTAAAATTTATTTTTCCACCAAAATTCATAAATTCAACTTCCAATTACTCATATCAGAGTAGAGCTTCAGTTTCTAACTTCCACAACATTTTTCAAAAATTTATAAAAATTAAATATTAAATCGACCAATCAAACATAAGTTTTTCAATCAAACTCACTAATTTCTATTTAAAATCTTCAATTTTGACTCAATACATTCAGATAAGTACTACATTTGATTCAAGTTCCTAATACACACTCAATCATAACAATTTCAAAGCAAAAACAATACACATTGAACATGAAAGCAAATACACAAACAATCACAATCGATTCTCTAAATCGATACAATGACTCAACAAACCTTAATAATTATCTCGATACCAAAATATTCTATTCTTCACAAGTGAAATTGTGTATTCCACTTGGAAATAATACTAACGCTCTCGGAAAATTCGTAGCCTTCTTTTCATCAATTCACTTGTTCTTTGCATACATTTCAACTTGAGCATCTTCATAAGCCGCAAAATCATCAAATTGAAGTTTCATTTGCCATTCTAGATGTTCAACTTGATGAAACATCTCATGAAGGCGATCTCCAATCCTTTTAAAATCTTCTTCAAACTTATCCAAACGACTAGAAATTTTCTCTAAACTTACAACGATGAAACCATTGAAGTAGGGTTGAGGATCCCTTGATACCTTGTCCCTAGCCTATTCTCCATGATTTCTCCTTCCCATTTCTTCAAAAATTTCACAAATCTCTCAAGAATGAAATGTAAGGGACGTAATTTTGATTGTTTGATGGTTAGGGAAGAAGATGGGTTGATTTAAAGGGGAAAATTGGGTGAAAAACTGAAAATTTTTTGTTTTTGCACGACCCAGTAACCGTCGCGCTTAGGCACCAAATCTGGCGCCTAGGCGCCGGACCTATTGAAACATAGTTGATTTTGGTGCTTAGGCGCCGAATTCTGGCACCGATGCGCCGGAACTATGTTCAACTCCGTTTCTCCTAATCGTCAAATTTTCAAAATTTCGTTCTCCAAGATAGGTAATTTATACTGGTAAGAGTAATTTAGACTCGATAACTCACATTGTAAACTATCATAATGAAGGTTAACTTGATCTCCTTTTTACTCATATTCAAAATAGAGTGATCCTATTTTTAATTCTGACATACTTCAAAATAAATTTCGGCCTAAGTTAACCAAGACTTATGAGCATCAAATTCTTCTAAAGTAATATAAAATTAATCAAGATCGAGGCATAATCTTTCATCAAAATACAAAAACACAAGATAATTATGGGTTGCCTCCCACAAAGCGCTTGGTTTAACGTCGTCAGCCCGACTTAAGTAAATCTTTAATCAGGTTGACTCAATTCATAAGCCTCTTTATAAATATTCTTAATATCTCCCAAATAAGGCTTCAATCTTAATCCATTTACTTTAAAAATTTTTCCAGTTTTGGGATCTTTAATATCCACAGCTCCATAATGGTATACTTTCTCAACTAAATAAAGTCCAATCTATTTAGATCTTAATTTTCCAGGAAAAAGTCTTAAACGAGATTTAAACAATAATACTTTTTGTCCAGGCTCAAAAGTTTTTCCTGAAATTTTCTTATCATGCAACATCTTCATTTTCTCTTTATAAATTCTCGCATTTTCATACGATTCGTTTCTAATTTCTTCCATCTCATTTATTTGCAATAATCATTTTTCTACTGCATTATTCAAATTAAAATTAAACTCCTTTATTGCCCAATAAGCTTTATGTTCAAGTTCTACAGGTAAGTAACAATGTTTACCATAAATTAACCGGTAAGGTGAAATTTCGATTGGTGTCTTATAAGTTGTTCTATAAGCCCATAATGCAGAATCAAGTCTATCAACCCAATCAGTTCTTTTAGGATTAACAGTCTTTTCTAAAATTCTTTTAATTTCTCGGTTTGATACTTCAGCCATTCCACTAGTTTGAGGGTGATAAGCAGTTGTGATTCTATGTTTGATTCCAAATTTTTGTAGTAATGATTGAATTCTTATATTCCTGAAATGACTTCCACCATGAGTGATAATTATCTTAGGCATTCCAAATCTTGAAAATATCATTTTCTTTAAAAATTTTGAAACACTTTTGGAATCACAGTTTGGTAAAGCAATAACTTCAATCCACTTTGAAACATAATCAACTGCTAATAAAATATAAATTTTTCCAGATGAAGGAACAAATGGTCCCATAAAGTCTAATCCCCATATATCAAAAATTTCAACTTCCAATATATGGTTTAAAGGCATTTCATCTTTCCTAGATATATTTCCCATCCTTTGACATCGATCACATGTTTTCACATATTGTCTCACATATTTAAATAAGGTAGGCCAATAAAATCCAGAATTTAAAATTTTAAATGCAGTTTTATCTATGCCAAAGTGTCCTCCAAAATCAGAATCATGACATTTTTGAATAATAAGAAAAGTTTCCTCATAAGGTACACATCTTCAAATCATAGAATCTTTACCAATTTTAAAAAAATGAGGTTCTTCCCAAATATAAGATTTAGCGTCATATTTAAATTTCGTAATAAATTTGTTATCCAAGTCATAAGGCAAAATATTGCTAACTATATAATTAACAATATCAGCATACCACGGTGTTTTGTATCTTTGAATAACATATAAAGATTCATCAGGGAATTTCTCATTTATATTTTCTTTCGAAATAATATCATTTTTAATTCTAGACAAATGATCAGCAATTTGGTTTTCAGTTCCTTTTCTATCTACTATTTGAAAATCAAATTCTTGTAGAAGTAAAACCCATCTTATAAGTCTAGCTTTAGAATCCTTCTTAGATATTAGATAATTAATAGCAGAATGAGTATGAACTATGCATTTAGTACCAAGAAGATAAGGTCTAAATTTATCAAAGGCATATACTTATAGCTAGAAGCTCTTTTCGGTGGTAGTGTAATTTCTTTGTGTTTCGGTGAGAGTTTTACTAGCATAATATACAACTTTGAAAACTTTCTCATATTTTTGTCCTAATACAGCTCCAATTGCAAAATCACTTGCAACACACATTAATTCAAAAGATTTATTCCAGTCAGGTGCAACAATAATAGGTGCAGTTATTAATTTTTCTTATAGAAAATTAAAAGCATTAATAAATTCTTCATTAAATTCAAATTGTGCATCTTTTTCTAATAAATGACAAAGAGGTTTAGCAATTTTAGAAAAATCCTTTATATATCTTCTATAAAATCCAGCATGACCTAAAAAACTTCTCACAACAGTAACAGTAGTAGGTGGTTGCAATTCAGCAATAATTTTCACTTTTACTTGCTCTACTTCCATCCATTTTCGTGATACTTTGTGACCAAGTACAATGCCTTCTGTGACCAAGAATTGATATTTTTCCCAGTTAAGAACTAAATTTGATTCTTCGCATCTTTACAAAACTTTGGCTATATTTTCCAAATAAGATTCAAAAGAAGTTCCAAAGACTGAAAAATCGTCCATGAATATTTCAATTCCTTTGTCAATCAAATCACAAAATATTGACATCATACATCTTTGAAAAGTTGCAGGTGCATTACATAAACCAAAAGCCATTCTTCTAAAAGCAAATGTTCCATAAGGACTTGTAAATGTTGTCTTTTCTTGGTCCTCAAGAGCAATAAGTAATTGATGATAACCAGAATATACATCCAGAAAACAGAAATATGAGTGTCCTGCTAATTTATCAAGCATTTGATCCAAGAAAGGTAAAGGAAAATTATCCTTTCTAGTGGCTTTATTTAGTTTCCTATAGTCAATACAAATTCGCCATCCAGTAACTTGTATTGTAGGAATAAGTTCATTTTTATCATTAACAATGACAGTTACACCACCTTTCTTCGGAACACAATGAATAGGACTTACCCATTGACTATCCGAAATAGGATAAATAATACCAGCATCTAACAACTTAATAATTTATTTTTTAACAACCTCTTCATGATAGGATTTAATCTTCTTTGAGATTCTATAGTAGGTTTAAAATTTTCTTCCATTAAAATTCTATGCATGCAAATGGCAGGGCTTATTCCTCTTATATCAACAATAGTCCAACCAAAAGCTTTATTATAATTCTTTAACACACCTAGTAATTTTTCTTCTTGATCTTTACTCAGTTCAGAAGAAATAATAACAGGTAAAGTTAACGAATTTCCAAGAAACGCATATTTTAAATGGGAAGGTAACATTTTTAATTCCAGTTCAGGTGCTTTTTTAGTTGAGGGTAAAAGTATATCATTTTGAGTTATGTCTAAAGTTTCCCAATTATCTTTAATAAAATGAGTCTCTTCTTCTTCTACTACTTCTTCTTCATCAGTTAAAAATTCAAATTTTCTTCAGAAATAACTTTATAATTTTCTTGATAATGTTTTTCAATTAAATAATCAGTTATATCCATTCGATAACATTTCTCTTTATCAGGGTACTTCATTGATTTAAGAACATTGAATTTAATTTTTTGATCATTGACTTTTATGGTTAATTCTCCCTTTTGCACATCAATCATAGCTGTCCGGTAGCTAGAAAAGGTCTTCCTAAAATAATAGGTATCTCTTTATCTTCTTCCATGTAAAGTACTATGAAATCTACAGGGAAGATAAATTTATCCACTTTAACAAGGACATCCTCTATAACTCCTTTAGGATAATTGATAGATCTATCAGCTAACTGAAGAGTTACAGTGGTGGGAGTAATATCTCCTAAATCCAATCTTCGAAAGATAGAAAATGACATGAGATTAATACTTGCTCCTAAATCACATAAAGCTTTTCCGCAAAATTTTTCTCCAATAGCACAGGGTATAGTGAAACTTCCAGGATCTTTAAGCTTTTCAGGTAATTTCTTTTAAATTATTGCACTGCATTCTTCACTTAATGCAACAGTTTCAAAAGCTTCAAATTTCTGTTTTTTGCTTAAAATATCATTCATAAATTTTGCGTAAGATGGCATTTGTTCCAAAGCTTCAGCAAAAGGTATATTAATAGTAAGTTTCTTAAAAATTTCAAAGAACTTAGAAAATTGATGATCAAGTTTCTGTTGTTTAAGTTTTTGAGGAAAAGGTGGTGGTGGTTTTTCAACTTCCACATTAACAGGTATAACGATCGATCTTGACTAGGAGAGAGGGTTTCTTTAGGTTTTTCAATCTCTTCAACCTCAATCTCTTTTTCAATTTCATTCTGCAATTTTTCTTTTAATTCCTTTCCACTTCTAAGTTGCACAGCTTTAACTTGTTCATGTTCTTTTTCAGTTTCCTTTGGATTGATTTCAATATTACTAGGAAGTGTTCCTACAGGTATGTTACTAATTTGTTATTGATTATTCATTTGCATAATTAATTCTTCTATTGATAATATTTTCTGTTGATTATTAAATCCAGGAGGTTTATAGCTTGAATTAACTTTATTATTCCAATTTCTAGTGGGATGAGATTGATTATTACCCCATTGTTGTTGTGAATTATTCCAGTTAAAATTAGGATGATTTTTCCACCCAGGATTATAATAATTTGAATAAGGATTATTTTTACTTGCAATAGCTTGTAAAGTTTCAATAGTTTGCGAATCTTCAATATTAGCAGAGTTATTATGAGAAATATTAATTGCAAAATTATCTAATTTCTTAGACATTGCTGCAACTTGTGAAGCTAAGATAGAAAAGGCTTCATTATCTTGAATACTGGTCATCTTTTTAGGGTTAATCCTTTCGGAAGGCCATTGAAAATTATTATTAGTTATTTCTTCAATTAAAGTGTAAGCTTCTTCAAATTATTTAGACATTAAAGAACCTCCAGCAGCAGCATGAATAATTGATTTTAAAGATCCAATTAATCCATTATAAAATGTTTGAATAATCAACCAATCTGGTAAAGCATGATGAGGACATTTTCTTAATAGCTCTTTAAATCTTTCCCAAGTTTCATATATTGTCTCCCCGTCAAATTGACTAAATGAAGTAATATCAATTCTTAATTTAGCAGTTTTAGAAGGAGAAAACTATTTAGCAAGGAATTTTTGTGCCATTTCAACCCATGTTTTAATAGAACCAGTCGCTAATGAGTTTAACCACTTCTTTGCTTTATCTCTTAAAGAAAAAGGAAAGAGTCTAAGTCTAATAGCATCATCAGAAACATTGTTATATTTAAAGGTAGCACAAAGTTCTAAAAAATTAACAAGATGTAAATTTGGATCCTCATTTGGTGATCCAACAAATTGATTGTTTTGCACCATTTGAATTATAGACGGTTTAAGTTCAAAAGAATTAGCGTCTACAGTGGATATTTGAATACTACTATGAAGTTCATCAACTGTAGGGTTAGCATAATCCCTTAATGGTTTATAAACATTTTGATCATTAAGTTCAATTGGATTTTGTAAAGTAGCCATTTCTTGAAATTTTTGAATTTGTTTTCCCTTTTTAATTTTTCTAATTGTTCTCTCCAATTCAAAATCTAAAGGTATTAATCCTTCAGAACCAAATCTTAGCATAAAAAAAAAGCAATAAATATAAAATTTAACTATTCTATTTCTTTCTTCTTTACTTCCTTTTTTTCCCCGACAACGACGCCAAAAACTTGACCCGACCCGCAATAACGCATTAATATTCGCTTCTACAAGATAGCCAAAAGCTTTGACTTAATTTATAAATAGTGGCTAGTTTATAAAATTAATATAATTTAGAAAATATTTTTACACACTAGGGGTACTACGCAAGTATACGTATCGTTTCAAGTAATATAGGGTTTTTAAACAAAGACCCCGATATCGATCCCACGGGGAAGATTTATAGAAATAAATTTTCTATGAAGTGGAAGTGAAATAAAATAGTAAAAATATTTTTATTTTATCTTTTAATTTGATTATAAATTACTATTTAATTTACTAGATGCAAATAAAGAAAACAATAATAAGATAATGATTTTATGAATTCTATATAAAATAAAAAACTTTCTTTCCTTCAATTAATCTGAGATTTCTAAGATAATTTAATATTTGTTGGAGAATTTAATTTATGGTATTGTGCCAAATAGAAGCATTCCTATTCTTTACCATTTGATCCAGGCGCAAAGAACATTGACTAATTTAAAGAATAGGTCCGGATGTATTGTTAGTAGAATGGGTTAATCTAGGCTCACACTTCTAGATGTCCAAGGGTGGCTATGGTCGGCCCTACTAGTGACCCTTTCCTAGTCTATAAATCAAATTATAAGAATTTCGTCTGTCACTCTAAAAACTTATTAATTCTATGCCCTTTAAATATTATCTTCCTATTTATTTGCACTTCACCATGAATAACCCGCTCATGGCCTATGACTACCCAAGGATTCATGTGACATTTACAAGTTAATTGTTCTTCTCCTTCAAGGTTTCAAAACTCTTCAACAGGTTTTAACAATTCAAACGACCAATTTAAAAAGTAAAGTAAGATCACGTATTATTGTCATCACAATGTTTTGAAATTATTTTGAATTTTAATTCTCCATCGAATCTTTATATTATCTTGTCTATCTCTTCATAATTGAAGTAAGAAAGTATCTAACTATTCAGAACACATTGAAAATAAATAATAAAACATGAATATTAAACTTTAAATCAAATGTAAAAATATACTTATCTCAAATATTTCTTCTACAGATCTTCTGATTCCTACTGACTCTACAGTGAAATGAACTCCAGATGCAATAACTTGAAAATAAACTCACTAAACTAAACAAAAGTGGCCCTAAATTTCTCTCTCTAATTCTCTCTCTAAGGATGAGAGATCCTAAAGTAGATAAGAGAAAGGGGTACAATGGGATGGGCCCGTTTTCTGAATAAATGGACCTCTATTTATAGGCTTCAAGAGTTACCTTGAGGCACCTCTTGAAAACATGTCCACATTCAATGAATCTTCTAGAAGGTCGGTCTGGTGCCTAGGCGCCGGACACCGCGTCCAGTTCTTTACACCTCTTCACTTTGGCTTGCACCTCTTCGCGATTAAAACCGTTTTGGAGTGTCCAAATGCAATGTATCACATGTCCTATTATCAAGGAACAACTGTCAGCCTTCTAGAATGTCCAATAACACTCCGTCAAAATAACTGATCAAACGTTTTCGAAAACTTGACAGTTTTCATATCGAGTCTGGCGCTTAGGCGCCAGTTTCTGGCGCCAGGCCATATTTTTTTTTTACAATTTTGGTATTTTGCTCCAATTTTTCTCCTTTTTGCTCCTTTTTCCTTCTTAGACCTTTTTACATTACCTACATCCAAAAACACAAAAAATACCTTTCATTAAAGCATAATATCCTTAGAAATTAATAAGAATTAAGACATAAAGAAATAGGTATTTTTTATAGATCATGTGTTTTTGTAAAATTTTTTGTGGAGTCAATTCTTATTAAATTTTGATTTGGAATATTGAAGATTTATGTGGGGAGAAATAATTATTTTGGAGTATTTAAGGGTGATTAACCAAGTGATTTAGTGCCTATACCATTATTATGAAAATTTCGGTATTGGCGGCTAAGCGCCAAAGTGCCGGCGCTTAAGCGCCATATTTCGCGGCTAAGCGCTGATAGTTCGTGCTTAGGCGTCATTTCGCAAAAATTGGTTCCCAACAGTTAAAACCCCGAAAATGGCATTTTTTTTAAACCGCCGCATCGTCTTCAACCTTTGGTCTATCGCGAAAGAGAGACTAGGGCAACATATTGTGGATCATTTAAGAGCCGATCTCAACAAAAATTGTTAGATTTGGATTCCTTGAGGTAAGAGTACTACTCCTAAGAAACAATTTTGATTTTTACCATTTATTTTGAGTACATTGTGGAAAATCTTAAAATCACTATTCATGGTTAAAATTTGAGGAAAAACTTGAGAAATTGCTTGGATTTAGTGAAAATATCCTTTGGAAGATAATTTAGCAAGTTTAGTTTGATTATGGAATTTATGGTGAATTTTTTTCATGAATTTTAGAGATGGCTCCAAAGTCAAAGCGTTCACGAGAAAAAATGAAGTTTGATTCTGACAAATTTCTTTGTTTGAGGGATGAGGAACGATAGTCGATGCATTGCATTCACGTATGTTGATTCCTGAGCCAGTGTTTAGCAAACCAGGAGAGGTGATTGAAGAAATGATTGCTAGAAGGAACTGGGAAAATTACTGTTGCTTCTCCACTGTTGTTGTTGTTTCTGTGGTTCGAGAATTTTATGTAAATTTGTCTGCTGCAGAAGAAAATCAAGTGATTGTGAGGAGGAATGAAGTTAACTTTTCTTCTAGGGCAATCAATACTTTTTATGGACTACCTCCTAACATGTTTTGTTTTTATTCTAACTATAGCCCTACAGAAGGAGAGTTAGATGAGATCATGGAACTTTTGACTGAGGGAAGAGGGT
Organism: Papilionanthe hookeriana x Papilionanthe teres; assembly: GCA_022702705.1. Classification (NCBI taxonomy): domain Eukaryota; kingdom Viridiplantae; phylum Streptophyta; class Magnoliopsida; order Asparagales; family Orchidaceae; genus Papilionanthe; species Papilionanthe hookeriana x Papilionanthe teres. The sequence goes on from CM040422.1 coordinate 10,286,472, forward strand.
TAAGGAAAATAACAAATGATAGAAGTGTGAACTTTCCTGCTTCCAAATTGAATTCCATTTCTAAGGCATGGCAATATTTTATCTCATCTAAGTTGTTACCTGTAAGCCACACTAGTGAAGTAACGAGAGAAAGAGCTGTTTTGAACCATTGTATTCAACAAGGGAAGCCTATTGACATTAGAGGAATAATTTATGATTATGTTTTGAACAGTGCTAGATCCACCACCACTACAGGTATGGGATTTCCTTTCTTGATTCATTCACTATGTGAACGATCTGGAGTGAAGTATAAAACCTGGGAAGAGGTACTTCAGCCATTGAGACCTATTACTAGTGTAAACGTGGTGCTTACACTGTACATTCACAGTTTGGTTGGAGAGGAGGATTTGGTAGGGCTTCTACTGCTTCTGCTTCTACTGCATCTACTTCTCGTGCTTCTACTTCACAAGCATCATCATCTACTGATTCACAGACTGGTTTATTAAGAAAAATTTTGAAAAAAGTGAGTCTTACTCGTGAGCATGTTAGAGATATTGATGGTAAGATGGATAATGTAGAAAGATATATTGTGAAACACGATGAGTATGAGGAGAGTTATCAACAATATTTGGATAGATTGACTAGAGGTGATCAGAGTGCTGAGATGCCACTTCATCCATTCTACATACCTTAAGTGCAATCCAGGGATTGGAACGAGCAAGATGATGACGATGAGGATGAAGAGTAGATGTATGTTGTTTGTTTTAGTTATTGTGTTGTTATACTGTGTTACTATGTTCTTTATCTAGTGTTTTGTTTGATGATTGCATTATGATGTGAACCTTGATAATATGTAGATTGTAGTTAAACTATTTATCTGTTATGCATATTCAAGTATTGTTGTTGTTTTATTGTGGATTTATATGTTGTTTTGTGATAGTGTGTATTAGTAAATGTTTTAATGTGTATGTTATGTCAGAGTTTTTAATAGTGTGTACCTTAATTCAAAAACTGTTAGGAGATTATAAACCACTATTGGGAACTTCTACTTAGGAAACTAAATGTTTAAAATTTTTCAAATTCACTATCATCTGTTATCTGTATCAGTGTGTTGTTTTAGTTGGTATGTATTTCCTTTGAAAACCTCCACTACTGTAGAAGTCTTTTGAAATTTTTACTTTTTTTATTATTAAAAAAAAACTAAGAAAAACTAAATTTGATTTCATTTTACTCCTGTTATTTAAATTGTTATACTTGCATACTATGATATTAAAAATTCCTGTAAGTATGATATTTTAGTTTTTATTTCTCACCCATATATCATTTCTTATGCTTTAATGTTTTATCTTAATTAAAAAAAATTAAGGTTTTGGGGGGGGGATTTTAGAACCAAAGATTTTTCAAAAACCTAAAATTTTATTTGATTCTCAAGAATATTTAAAAATAAATCTTATTTTTGATTGAAAATAATTATGTACATGAAGTTATATTAGGGGAACAAAATTATGAATATAGAAATGAATAAAAAAATTTAGTTAAAATTTATAGTAATCATGAAAAACTTAAAGTTAAAATTTTCTTAATGAAGAAGTGTTAAATAAAGTTAAACTATCTTTTCTAAGAAGTTTTGTATTTTTGGATAAATAAAAGATTTGACTTTTTTTTTCAAAGCTTAAATTTCATTTATTGATGAATAATTTTGAAATATTATTTTTATGATTTTTAAGTGAAAGATGTTTATCTGACCTTTATTTTAATTGGAAGGGTGAAATTCAAAATCATTAAAGGTCTATCCAGATATAGTAATCCTTGTCCTTATAAAAAAAAAAAAAAATTAAAAAAAGTGAAAAATAGTATATGAAAAGAGAGGAGAAGCTTGAGGATTTAAGGGCCTAATCAAAAATTGGTTTCATACCTAAAGTTTAAGATATAAGTTCAGAGAAAATCTAAAGCTTAAGGTTATAATATAGTAAGTAAAATTATTTTTCAAATAAAGATTTTTAAGTGAGAAAAATAAGTGTTTGAGTCCTATATTCTGAAGAATCTACAAATAATTATGAATTAGATAGAAACAATTATTTGTCATTTTCCTTTACTTAAAAACTTTCTAAACTTTAAGTTAGTTTTAATTAACCAAATTTTTTCTAAATCGGACTATTCCATTTCTAGAGCAAAATTTTGTTATCTTCCTAAGAAACTCATTACATAATTTGCATGCTAAATGTTCTATAAGATTAATTGTCACTTGAGGACAAGTAACATTTTGAGTTTGGGGGATTTTGATACACATAAAATATATAGTATTTTTATGCACACTTTTATACCTATTTTTAATGATATTGTACTTTAAGGATAGGTATTTTGTGTTTTTCTTGCAGGTATGATGAAAATAGATGGTCATGATGAAAGGAGAAAAATTGGATCAAATTTGGAGCAAAAATAATGAAAAATCAAAATTTTGGCACTATTAAAAATCGAAATTTTGGCACTTAACCGCCACAGTTAAAAATCGAAATCTTCATGTATTTAGCGCCAATTTCAAAGGGGATGGGATGCAACTCTTCGTGGTAACTACCATAACTTTCTTTGGGCGGCATGTTTTAGAGAAGGGGTGCGTTCCTTGGTAGATACATCGAATCTGGACACATTTTGAAGAGACACCAAGACACTTTTTGGTTTACTATTTAAAGAGAGTCTTAGGAATGACTAAGTGCTCTTCCACTTGCATTTTGAAGAGAGATTTTACAGTATTTTACTTTTATTTTGTGAGAGTTTTTATTAATGGTAGGATTAGAGAGTAGAAAGGAGAAAAGGGTTGGAGTGAAGTCTTCTTCTTCCCACTTCTTTTCTTTCTTTTAGTTTAGTTTTTATTGAAGTCTGAAGTCTATATTCTGAGTCATCGGAGTTGGGAGACTTGCTCTGAGGAGTAGTTTAGCGAAGAGTCAAAGTTTCAGAGGAACTTCCTTAGTCTTGTGGAGAGGATTTTCAGATAAGTGTTTACTTTTAATCTTTTTATTAATACTTTCTTTTGTTTGTTATTTTTCTTATTATTTTTAATTTTAAATCAATGTGTTTTTGTATTTTCTCAATGCATTCTGAGTAGTTTACTTTATCGTTTTCTTTCATTAATGGAGAGGTAATTATTTTAAAAAGAATTGTTGTGGAAAGTATAAGTGTTTAAAAGTTGGAAGAAGTTGTGAAGATTGATTCTAAAAACTTTGTTTACTTCTTAATTTGGTCTGTTAAGTTGTAAAATTTCTTGCGATTATGTAAGATCCGATGCGGTATTGTCTCATAAAATTTAGTAAGAATCACATGCATATATATGGGTGAGAATTGTAGTCCATATAATTGAATGTAATATTAGAAGATATTTTTATGGAAGGGAGTAAAATTAGAGGATTTTAGAGTGACAGGCTAAAACCCCTAATTTGGTTTGAAGTTTTGACTTTTGTTATGAGAAGTTAGCCCCGGGTGGTAGGAATCAAGGGAACTATAGATTGAGAGATTGGTATCCTTCCTGCCTAACCATGCTCAAAATAATAAAAATTTCAAATTAACCTATGTCCTTTATAGAACCAAGTAAGGGTAAAGAACACATTTGCTTCTATCTGTCCTAACAAATTTAAATACTTCCACAACAATACATTAAGAGTTATTACTACTTCATAAAAGGAAAGAAAAAGATATTCTAGTTAATAGTATTTTACATACAGTTTTTTTAAGTTATTTTAATTTTAATTTCTTGCTTAACATTTTATTAAGGAAATTTCAAAAGACAAATCAACTTTCAAAACCTTTTAAAATCAACACATACTTTCAAAAGCCATAACAAAAAGTAAAAATTTAATTTTTCTGATTTCTTTAAAGATTTTACATTTTCCCTGTGGGCTCGATATCTCGGGGCTTAATCAGAAAGTCCTATATTACTTGATAAAGGATACGTATATTTGCGTAGTATCCTATATCATAAAATCATAATTTTCATATCTAAAATCATCAGCGCATTTATCCTGTGGAGTCAAGTTTTTGGTGCCGTTGCAATTGCCGGACGGTACCAAGTTTTTGGCGCCGTTGCATTTATCGGGGATCATCGACCTCCATATCATGTTAAAAAATTTTATGCCCAAGCACAATTCCTCCTGCAACCATAATCTGACATTTCTCCCAATTCTGAACTAGATTTGTTTTATCACAAAGCTCCAAAATTTTTGCTAAGTTTTCAAGAAAAATTTCAAATGAAATCCTAAATACAGAGAAATCATCCATAAAAACATCTATTCCTTTATCTATCATACTACTGAAGATAGACATCATAAATCTCTGACAGTCAAAAAGGCATTATTCGAAAAGCAAAGGTTCCATAAGGGCTAGTAAATGTTATCTTTTCTTGATCATCAGGAGCAATAGGTATTTGATGGTAACCAGTATATCCATCTAGAAAACAGTTGTACTTGTGTCCAGCAAGTCTATCTAGCATTATATCGAGAAAAGGAAGAGAAAAGTGATCTTTTCTAGTGACGACATTTAATTTCTTTTAGTCAATACAAATTCTCCATCCATTAAATTATCTTGTGGGTATAATTTCATTACATTCATTCACTTCAACAGTCACTCCTCCCTTTTTTGGTACACCATGTATTGGACTTACCCAAGCACTATCCGAAATAGGATAAATAATTCCAGCATCCAACCATTTTAAAAGTTCTTTCTTAACTACTTCTTTCATTATAGGATTCAATCTCCTTTGCGGATCAACTCTCGGTTTATGATCTTCATCTAATAAAATTTTGTGCATACAAATCGAAGGACTAACTCCTTTAATATCTACCAAAGTTCATCCAAAAGCTTTCTTGTATCTTTTTAAAGTTTCCAACAACTTCTGTTCTTGGTATTCGTTTAGTTCCGAAGATACAATAACAGGTAAAGTTGATGATTCTCCTAAAAACATATACTTTAAATGATTAGGGAGAATTTTCAATTCAAGTTCAGGAGGTTTTATGATGGATGGAATTAAGCTTTTATTTCCACCTTCCATAGTGTATATTATTTTAAATCTCTCATGAACATACTCCAAATCTTCATTCTTCTCACTTTCTGAATTTTTTCATCTTTACTTTCTTCTTCAAACATATTTTAATATTCTTCTTCTTTTTCAAATATATTTTTAAAATGATTGTTTCTTAAGTAATCATAGACGTCAATTCTAAAATATTCATTTTCTTTTTCCACTGAGGGATACTTCATAGATTTTAAAATATTAAAGGTCACCTCTTGATCATTAACTCTCATAGTTAATTCTTCTTTTTGAACATCAATTACCACTCTTCCAGTTGCAAGGAATGGTCTTCCCAAAATGATTGGAATTTCTTTATCTTCCTCCATATCAAGTACAATAAAATCCATATGAAAGATAAATTTATCCACTTTCACTAACACATCTTCCACCTCTCCTATATGGTAAGTAATGGAATGATCAGCCAACTGAAGAGTCACAGATGTAGGATAAATTTCTCTGATTCGCAACCTTTTGAAAGTTGTTAAAGGCATAAGATTAATACTCGCTCCCAGATCACATAAAGCCTTTACGAAAAAATTTTCACCTATAGCACACGGAATAGTGAAACTACCAGGATCTTTATATTTTCTGGAAGCTTCTTCTGAATAATTGCACTAAACTCTCCACTAAGTGCATCAGTTTCATAATTTGTAAACTTTCTTTTCTTTCTCAGAATATCCTTCATAAACATAGCATAGTCAGGCATCTGTTCCAATGCCTCAACAAAAGGAATGTTAATCGTTAATTTCTTAAGGATCTCCAAATATTTTCCAAATCTATTATCTCTGTTTTGTTTCATTAATCTTTTAGGAAATGGAGGTGGTGGCTATTCGACAGTTATCTTCATTAGTTCAACAGGATAATCCAAGTTTGGATAAATCTTGTTTGAACCTTTTTCAATTTACACCTTCTCCTTTTCTATTTCAACTTCTTTTTGCACTCTAATTTGCAATTCTTTTCTACTCCTTAATTGAGTATCCTTAAGTTGTTCCTTGTTTTGATTATAACCAATTTGGAGATTTCAGCCTGTCACCCTGAAATTTCCACATTGAAGTCCATCAAAACACATTTCACTATTTATTTGCACGCAATTCCCATGAACTACACGATTCATCCATAAAAATTGAATGGATCTTTCATTATTGTTGTAGGACATTGAATCCTTTCAAAGTTAATGTTCAACAACATATTTTAACATTTCAATTGGCCAAATCGAAAGTAAATTAAGTTCTAAATGAAAACCGTCACAATTTTTTCATTACATTAAAAGCACATCAAATCCACATAAATCCATCATCGCATCTCTTGTACAAGAAGAAAGACAAATAAACTACTCATAATTCATGGAGAAGATATAATAAAACATGGATTTTTTATATAAAAGAAAAGTCATACATACCATAAAAGAAAATACAACTTATCTCTTTCTCTTCCCCTGTGCAATTCCCTTGAAGTTCCTTTGAATCCTCTTCTCTTCTTTTTTACAACATTTGATTCTCTCTTTAGAATGGAAAGGAAGAAGCAATCACTCACTTTACCTCTTCTCCTCATCTCCTTAGAGAAGAATCCCTCTCAAATTTTCACTCTACACTCTCTACTTCTAAACCCTAACACTTCACTCTCACTAAAACTACTCTAGAACCACTGAAGAAGCACACTATTTTCGTCCAAAAATAGTTACTTATAAGATAGAAATGAAATCCTAAGAGTTTTCATAGACATCCCTTCAAAAATTCGCCAAAATTCTTTAAATTTGAACTTCATCGACTTCGGGCGCCTATCGGGCGTCGGCGGCACTCTACCGTGCCATTTAATTCTATGCTCTTTGGATTTGGGCGCTGACGCCTGAGCACTTTTTCACCATTTTTCTCCTTTTTGCTCTGGATTTGTTCCTTTTTGTTTTTTCCACTCCAATCACTTAAAATCATCATACCTGCAACAAATAATAAAAATTACATTTCTTTAAAGTGCAATATCACAAAAAATGGGTAAAATTAGATAGCAAAAACTGTATATATTTTTAGTGCATCATCGCCCAATATGCTTTATGCTCCAATTCTACTGGTAAGTGACAAGTTTATCCATAAATAAGTCTGTAAGGAGTCATACCAATAGGAGTTTTATAAGCATTCCTGTATGCCCATAATGCAGTATCCAGTCTCATAGACCAATCTACTCTACTAGGATTTACAGTCTTTTCTAATATTTGTTTAATCTCACGATTAAAAACTTCAGCTAAACCACTGCATGAGGATGATAGGCAGTAAAGAATCTATGAACAATATTAAACTTTTCTGCCAATCTTTGAATATATTTATTCCTAAAATGGGATCCTCCGTTAGTGATAATCACTCTCGGCATTCCATATCTTGTTAAAATATTTTTCGTTAAGAATCTTGAAACACTTTTTGCATCACAACGAGGTAAAGCTTGTGCTTAATTCCACATTTATACATAATCAACTACAATTAGAATATATAAGTTCCCAAATGACGGAATAAACGATCCCATGAAATCTAATCCTCAAACATCAAAAATCTCAACTTCTAACATGAAATTCAGAGGCATTTCATTTCTTCTAGAGATATTACCTACTTGTTGGCATCTATCACAAGTTTTGATATATCTGTAAATATCTCTAAAAAGAGTAGGCTAACAAAATCTAGCTTGCAAAATTTTATGCAAAGTTTTGTCAATCCCAAAATGCCCTCCAAATTCAGAATTGTGGCATTTTTTAATAATCTGTTCAGTTTCTTCATAAGGCAGACATCTCTTAATAATAAGATTATTATATTGCTTATATAAATATGATTCATCCCAAAAATATTCTTTTGCATCATGAATGATTTTTTTCTATTTCCGCAGAGTTAACATAGGTCGCAAATTATCACTTAGTATATAGTTAACAATATCAGCATATCAAGGTATTTTCCACTCATTTATATTATAAAGTTTTTCATCAGGGAATCTGTCTATAATTTCTTTATCGGTATCAGATGATTCATGATATTCCAGTCTCGACAAATGATCAGCAATTTGATTGTGAGTTCCTTTCATATCAATCACCACAAAATTGAATTCTTGCATTAAAAGTATCCATCTAATTAATCTTAGTTTAGTATCCTTCTTTTGCATCAGATATTTAATAGCAGAATGATCAGTATGCACAATACAGTTAGTTCCAATTGAATATGATCTGAATTTATCAAAAGCATACACAATGGCAGTAACTCTTTTTCGGTAATCGTGTAGTTAATTTGAACATCATTAAGAGTTCTACTAGCATAGTATATATCTTTAAAATTTTATCATATCTTTGACCAAGAATAGCTCCAATAGCATAATCACTAGCATCACACATTAAATCTAATGGTTTCTCCCAATCAAGTGAAACTATTACAGGTGCTGTGATTAGTTTTTTCCTTTAATAACTCAAAGGCATTTAATGTCTTTGGTAAATTCAAATTTCTTGTATTTTTCTAAAAGTAGGAATAGAGGTTTGGTACTTTTTGAAAAATCTTTAATATAGCGCCTGTAGAAACCAGCATGTCCAAGAAAACTTCTTACCCGTCTCACTGTAGTAGGAGGTGGTGATTTAGCTATAACTTGAATTTTTGCAGAGTCTACTTCCATGCCATTTTCTGAAATTTTATGCCCTAAAACAATTCCTCCTGCAACCCCAAATTGACATTTCTCCCAATTTAGAACTAAATTAATTCTTTCGCATAACTCTAAAAATTTTTCAATATGATTTAAGCATGCGTCAAATGATGTTCCAAACACAGAGAAATCATCCATAAATACCTTTATTCCATTATCAATTAACTTACTGAATATATATGTCATAAATCTTTGGAATTTTGCAGGTGCATTACATAGTCTGAAAGAAGTTTTTTGAAAAGCAAAAGTTCCATAAGGACTAGTAAAAATTATTTTCTCTTGATCCTCAGGAGCAATAGGTTTTTGATAGTAACCAGTATATCCATCTAGAAAGCAGTAGTGCTTGTATCCAACAAGTCTACCCAGCAATTGGTCTAGAAAAGGAAGAGTTGTCGGCATATTTTTAGGTTAAGTGTTGTATTTTGAAAAGGGGTCGCCTAACAGAAATTGTCGGCGAATTTTTAATTTAATTTACATATATATATAATTTGGAAAGTAGTGTTTTGATTTTGAAAATAATTTTAAAAAATTTTAAGATATGAAGTCAAACTGATCTCACATCTCAAATATTTTATATAAACGAGCACCGCACCACAAACTGTATATCTATCCCGGAGAGTAGACACACTGCTTGATGATGGGGCTCGGTTAAATAAACTAGAAGATTTGTGACATCCGTTTGGTCTACGAACCAATTTTATAAGCCGACAAGTTCCCCTGCTTAATATAAATGAATTAAGCAGGGTTTATATTACCCAGGTTCTTAAAGTTCCCTATAAGGGCAAGCCCCTATAGTTAATTACATCTTAAGTGACGGAAACCACCTAAGAAAACTCTCGATAATAATCAGTAGTTCTGCTCTCAAGAATTTCAAAGTTTAAGTTTTCAAGGGATTGAATTTTGGGATTTCAATAGGGAATGGATCAAATTTGGAACATTTTATTTTAGGAGTCCAAAGGAAGAGAAGTAGGGGATGTCACAGACCCGAAGTGAACTTCGGTGACTTCCCAGACTATTCTAATGTTAGGCTTTGAATTTCGGAAGTGAATTTATTTAAGTTTCAATCCTGCCAATTAATTATAGGAATTACATTTACATAATCACTCGATTATACAAATAACTCTGAAAGGTAGGAGGATTTACATCGTATCGGACGACAACCTCGGAATCCTAAAGCGAGTTAGGGCTTATATTGCACAGCGAAGGCCGTACAAAGGCCTAAAAGAACAGGTGAGGATTTATGTCGCACTAGGCGGACTACCTCGAATCCTATGGCTTGTTGTTTAAACTAAAGAATAGTTTTGCTGATGTCGACACAGGTTTTGCTGATGACGATGGCCGTGCTGCCCACCATGCTCCAAGCTCCTTGTTGTTGCAGAGGTTTAGTTTTAGAAGTCATAAATCAGGAGATGAGAGAAGTGTTTTGGTTTAGAGAAAATCTTAAAATCCAGGTGTTTTTAATATTTTAATTAAACAAATCTTAAAGTTGATTATAACAACACCGGTTAAGATCCCACGGTTCCATCCTTCCGGCATCGTTATTTTTATCCGATTCACTTAGTCCAGATGAATTTGCTAAACTCAACTGAATGAGTTCCACACTTTCATTTAGACCGTGGGAAATCCCGTTAGCAACACGTAGGTTACATCATCCGAGGTATTCCCGATCATCCAACAAGACGTTTTAATTTAGTTGTAGTTGTAGTTTTGTTGTTCTATTTGTGATTAAATTTTGAGTTGTCTTATATTTTGAAATGTTGTGGCGGTGGATTTTATCTTGTTGTGTCTTTTAATTTAGTTATGGGTTTCAGTTTTAGGGACTATCCTAAAGGTGTAGGTTTTCATGCAACAGTTGTTTATCATGCAAGAAAAGGTAAAGTACAACACGAATAAATGAATTGCGATAAGGTAAATTGCAATAAAATAAAAGCGTACCTGGAGGGTCTTCCCGTCATTCCAAGCTGTACTTGAAACACAGTTTAGAGCATTTAAGCATTTATAGCAATTTCTTAGGTAAAGCTAAGGGAAGGGTTATGGTTTTCTACCAAAATCCTAATCCTATAGCTAGTCATTCCTATGACGTCTAGGTCTTCAATTTTGGTTTTAAGGATGATTTCTCTTCACCAAAGAACAACTAAGCTTAATTTGTTCTTAAGGACATTCCATCATATTGAGGAAGTGTTTAAGACGAATCTTAAACATCTTTTCAATATTTCAGGAATTATCCTAAGTCCAAATGAATTCTATTGTGCAGGTGAATTAATCATCCAGGGTGTTTAAGTTAAGTTTTATTTCTTGCTCAGTGAATTAGGATGTTTGAATATCCTTATGGGTGAAGTGTCATTTCACTTGATACTCCGTTTAGGAGTTATAATAAGTAAAAGCTCCTAAGGGCAAAATGATATTTAATGATTTGTGATTCAAATTTAAGTTCAAATTAATGATTTAAGTTTGGAATAGTGTTCAAGTTATTTTAGATTTATTTTGAATTTCTTTATGTCTTAAGTGATGTCATTTAATTCAATTTAATATAATTTGACTTAATTTAATTTAATGTGGTTTAATTTAATTTAATTTAATTTAAGTTAATTTAATATAATATGCTTTATCTTAATTTAATTCAATTTGATTTAATTTAATTTGATTTAGTTTTAATTTAATTTAATTTAATTTAATTTAATTTAATTTAATTTTAATTTAATTTAATTTAATTTAATTTAATTTAATTTAATTTAATTTTAATTTAATTTAATTTAATATGTTTTAATTTAATTTAATTTAATTTAATATATTTTAATATATTATAATTTAATTGAATTGAATTTAATTTGTTTTAATTTAATTTAATTTAATTTAATTTAATTTAATTTAATTTAATATTTTATTTTAAAAAGGTTTGCTTTAAATAATTTAACTTTAATTTAATTTAATGATTAAGTCTTTTAGCATTTTAAATCTTAAACTTGGATTATCATTTTAATTAGGAATTAAATATTATTGGGATGATTAATTTAGGGATTTTTAGATTAAAGAATAAATATCTTCTTAATAATATCCCTATTTTAATAATTCCAATTTTATTATTCTTCCAAATTTAATTTATTATTTAATTAAGGTTTATTTCAATTATTTTAAATTATTTAGTAGGTTTCTACCCTTTAATTATCTAAATTTCAATCATCCAAATCAGATTAAAATCAAATATTTTACCTATTCATTTTATTAAGCCTAAAGTTTTAATTAAGGGTTAAAATTACCATTTTGCCCTTCAAGCTTAATAATTTTATAACTCACTAAATTGAGCTCAAATGAATTTGAAATTTTTATGTAACTTCACTCATATGTCAATAAAGACATTAGAGGAGAAAATGTGATTTTTCTGTATTTAATTTATTTATTTAATTATTTTTGGTGAAAAATGGGAATTTTCAAGGAAAATTTAACAACATGACCAAGGGAAAGTTTCTGTCCCTAAGAAAATTATGGGACATTCCTAATGACCAGAGGACCACTTGGACCAATTTTTGTGATTTTTGAATTATATTTTATTTATTAGAATTATTTTAAGTTCTGGAGTATTAATTAATTTAAAAATAGAATATAAGTTAAAAAATGGATTTTATAATTTTTAAAATTCTCTCTGATATCAAGGATTCCAGAGAACCAAATTTTACAATTTTTTTATTTTTCTTTAATTTATTGGAATTATTTTAGTGAAGATGCTAGAAAATACATTTTTTTTAATTTTAAAATTACCCTAGGGCTTTAAAATTTAATATCTCATTAAATAGACCTAAGAAAAATATGGGGTTTGTTCCTAAGTGATTTTATTTCAAAATATGACATTTTGGTGAATTTTATTATTTTTGTGATTTTTATTATTTTTTAATTATTAAAATATTAAAATAATACTAAAAAATTAACTTTTTTAGAAAATTGAAATTTTAGTTTTCTTAAATTCCCCTGATATCAAAGAGGCTCCAAAACCAATTTGGTGAATTTTTGAAAGGTATTTTGAAAGTTATGAATTTTTAAAGTTTAAAATGACTAAATGGCTTAATCAACCCATTTAGTAGGGCTAACCAAGTCCAATTGACTTCAAACTTTTATGGTGGGTTCCTCTGATCCTAAAGGTCAGCAGAGAGTTGATTTCAAGTCAATTTGATGTATGGTCAGCTCTAATTAATTAGGGGTCTATTTTGGGTGTTTAAGCCAATTAGGGCTATCTTAAGTGAATTAACTCAAGTCCTATTTTTCCTAGGGTTCTCTGGTCATAAGGAGCATCACCAAATTTTCCTAGAATTTATTTCACAACATGCTAATTTTTGGAATTAAATTACTCAAAACAGCCACATGCATTTGAAAAATCAATAACTTTTCACAAAGATGGCCTCTGACCTTGGAAAATTTAGGGAATGTCCCCAAGTTCAGAGGCTTCAAAAGCCCTATGGTCTCATGCCATGGTGAATTGTATGAATGCATGGAGAATTAAAACAATGCAGGGAGTAAATAATTAATTAAAAATAAAGTACTGGGCAAAATTAATTAATTTCTTTTCCACATTATCCTCCTCTGTTCACTGAGCAAGAGGGTATTTTTATTTTATTTTTGTGATTTTTCTACACAAAGATATGGATTTTCCAAGTTTAGGGAATTAAATAAATTAGAAAAATCCCTAATTTTCTATTTAAAACGGCGGCGCTGACTCATCCTAGGCAGCCCCGAACGCACAGGCGTCGCCTCCTGATTCGGAACCGCCTTCTGACTCAGCGCCACGCGGCCCGCTGTTCATGTATCATCTCCTCGTCCGACGCCATCTGAGCCGTCCGTCCGTGCGTGTATTAAATGAACGGCATCCGTTCATCGTCCCCAAGCCTCCTAACCCGAGAACCGTCCACCTTCTAGCCCTAAGATCTCACTCAATTCTCCATGGATTTTTATGTTCTTATGCTCTATGGATTCATCTTGAAGAGACGAACACATCTATACGGCTAATGCTCATTGAAATCGACTCATTTGAAATGGAGAATGTTCAGAAGCTCGGGATGAAGAATTGATCCATACCTTAGCTCTGAGAGGTGAAGCCTCGATCAGAGATGTTTGGCACGTTCGTTGGAGCTGCGGGAGGCGAGGGATGAAGCCCGGGGATGTGTTGAATTGCCTAGGTGTGATTTCCACCAAGGCCGATCACAACCTTTGGAGTCCGGAACAGCCGGGTGGCTCGGAGAGGGGGCTTTCACCTGGAAAACTTCTTCTCTTGGCACGGTGAAGGTGTAGGTGAGTTTAATTTGATTTTGGTGGAGGATTCAGGAGTGTCCTATTCTGGCCTGAGAATTGAGCTCCAAAATTGAGCTCAATCAATGGGGATTAGAATAGTAAATGTTTTAATGTGTATGTTATGTCAGAGTTTTTAGTAGTGTGCACTTTAATTCAAAAACTGTTAGGAGATTATAAACCACTATTGGGAACTTCTACTTAGGAAACTACATGTTTAAAATTTTTCAAATTCCACTATCATCTGTTATCTGTATCAGTGTGTTATTTTAGTTGGTGTGTATTTGCTTTGAAAACCTCCACTACTGTAGAAGTCTTTTTGAAATTTTTACTTTTCCATGTATAAAATAAATTGTTTTAAAAATCTAAATTTGATTTCATTTTACTCCCGTTATTTAAATTGTTATACTTGTATATTAAGATATTAAAAATTCCTGCAAGCATGATATGTCAGTTTTTATTTCTTACTCATGTATCATTTCTTATGCTTAAATGTTTTATCTTAACAAAAAATTAAAGTTTTGGGGGATTTTAAAAACAAAGATTTTCAAAAACCTAAAATTTTATTTGATTCTCATGAATACTTAAAAATAAATGTTATTTTTGATTGAGAACAATTATGTACATGAAGTTATATTAGGGGAACAAAAATTTTGAATATAGAAATGAATAAAAGAATTTAGTTAAAATTTATAGTAATCATGAAAAACTTAAAGTTAAAATTTTCTTAATGAAGAGGTGTTAAATAAAGTTAAACTATCTTTAGTAAGAAGTTTTGTATTTTTGGATAAATAGAAGATCTGACTTTTATTCTTCAAAGCTTAAATTTCTTTTATTGAAGAGTAATTTTCAAATGTTATTATTATGATTTTTAAGTGAATGATGTATATCTGACCTTTATTTTAAATGGAAGGCTGGAATTCAAAATCATTAAAGGCCTATCCAGATATAGTAATCCATGCCTTATAAAAAAAAAGTGAAAAATAGTATATGAAAAGGGAGGAGAAGCTTTAGGATTTAAGGGCCTAATCAAAAATTGGTTTCATACCTAAAGTTTAAGATATACGTTCAGAGAAAATATAAAGCTTAATGTTATAATATAGTAAGTAAAATTTGTTTCAAATAAAGATTTCTAAGTGAGAAAAATAAGTGTTTGAGTCCTATATTTTGAAGAATCTACAAATTTTTCTAAATTAGATAGAAACTTATACTTGTCATTTTCCTTTACTTAAGAACTTTCTAAACTTTAAGTTGGTTTTAATTACTGAAATTTTTTCTGAATTGGACTATTCCATTTCTAGAACAAAATTTTGTTATCTTCATAAGAAACTCATTACATAATTTGCATGCTAAAATATTCTATGAGATTAACTGTCACTTGAGGATAAGTAACATTTTAAGTTTGGGAGATTTTGATACACCTAAAATATATAGTATTTTTATGCACATTTTTATATCTATTTTTAATGATATTGCACTTTAATGGAAGGTATTTTGTGTTTTTCTTGCAGATATGATGAAAATGGATGGTCATGATGAAAGGAGAAAAATTGGATCAAATTTGGAGCAAAAAAAGATGAAAAATGAAAATTTGGGCACTAGCGGCTAAGCGCCGCTGGGCCGATGCTTAGCTACCACAATTAAAAATCAAAATTCAAATGAATTTGGCGCCACTTTCAAAGGGAATGGGATGCAAATCTTGGTGGTAACTTCCATAACTTCCTTTGGGCGGCAAGTTTGAATGAAGGGGTGCATTCTTTGGTGGATACATTGAATCTGGACACATTTTGAAGAGACACCAAGACACCATTTGGTTATCTATTTAAAGAGAGTGTTAGGAAAGATTAAGGAACTCTTCCTTTGCATTTGGAAGGGTTCTTTCTTTCTTTCTTTCTTTCTTTCTTTCTTCCACTTGCATTTTGAAGAGAGTTTTTACAGTATTTTAATTTTATTTTGTGAGAGTTTTTATTAAGAGTAGGAGTAGAGAATAGAAAGGAGAAAAGGGTCGGAGTGAAGTCTTCTTCTTCTCACTTCTTTTCTTTCTTTAAAGTTTAGTTTTTATTGAAGTCTGAAGTTATTCTGAGTCATCAGAATTGTGAGATTTGATCTAATGAGTAGTTTAGTGAAGAGTTAAAGTTTCAGAGAACTTCCTGAGTCTTGTGGAGAGAATTTTCAGATAAGTGTTTACTTTTATTCTTACATTTAGTTTTTTAATTACTACTTATTTTGTTTTTTGTTTTCCTTATGGTTTTTAATTTCGAATCAATGTGTTTTTGTATTTTTTCAACGCATTTTGAGTAGTTTACTTTTCTTTCTTAAATGGAGAAGTAATTAGTTTATAGAGAATTGTTGTGGAAAGTATCAGTGTTTAAAGTTGGAAGAAGTTGTGAAGATAGATTCTGAAAACTTTGTTTACTTCTTAATTTGGCCTGTTAAGTTGTAGAATTTCTTGAGATTATGTAAGATCCAATGTGGTATTGTCTCATAAAAGTTAGTAAGAATCACATGCAATTATATGGGTGAGAATTGTAGTCCATATAATTGAATGTAATATTAGAATATATTTTTATGGAAGGGAGTAAAATTAGAGGATTTTAGAGTGACAGGCTAAAACCCCCTAATTTGGTTTGAAGTTTTGAGTTTTATTATGAGAAGTTAGCCCCCAGTTGGTGGGAATCGAGGGAACTCTAGAGTGAGAGACTGGTATCTTCCCTGCCTAACCATGTTAAAAATGATAAAAATTTTAAATTAACCTATGTTCTTTATAGAACCAAGTAAGGGTAAAGAACACATTTGCTTCTATCTGTCACAACAAATTTAAATACTTCCACAACAATACTTTAATAATTATTACAACTTCATAAGAGGAAATAAAAAGTTATTCTAGTTATTAGTGTTTTACATATAGTGTTATTAGTTATTATAATTTTAATTTCTTACTTAACATTTTATTAAGTAAATTTTAAAAGACAAATCAACTTTCAAAACTTTTCAAAATCAAGACATACTTTCAAAAGCCATAAAAAAAAAGTAAAAAGATAATTTTTATGATTACTTTAAAGATTTTCAAATTTTCCCTGTGGGTTCGATATATTGGGGTTTAATCAGAAAGTCTTATATTATTTGATAAACGATACATTAACTTGTGTAGTATCCCATATTATAAAATCATCATTTTTATATATAAATCATCAGCACATATATTTGGTGGGGAGTCAAGTTTTTGGCGCACATATATTTATTTGGGATTAGTTACCACCAAATTCAAATTGCTCCTTAGGATCAAGAGAAAACTACATTTACCAGTCCTTATGATACATTTACTTTTAGAAGAATGCCCTTTGGTTTATGTAATGCTCCTGCTACATTTCAGAGATGTATGATGGCTTTTTTCTATGATTTAATTGAAAAATGGATTTAAGTTTTTATGGATGACTTTTCAGTGTTTGGAATTTCATTTGAATCATGTTTAGAACATTTGTCTAAAGTTCTAAAAGGCTGTGATAAAACTAATTTAGTCCTTAACTGGGAATAATGCCAATTTATGGTAGCAAGAGGAATTGTATTGGGACATCAGATTTTTTAAGGAGATTTGGAGGTAGATCCTGCAAAATTCAGGTTATCTCTAATTTACCTTGCCCGACCAATGTAAGAGGAATTAGAAGTTTTCTAGGACATGTTGGATTCTACAGGCAATACATCAAAGACGTTTCAAAGATTACAAAACCTTTATGTCGTTTACCGGAAAAGGATGCAATTTTTTATTTTGATGATGATTGCCTAAAAGCTTTTGAAACATTAAAAGAAAAATTAATCACTGCACCTGTTATAATTTCAGCAAAGTGGGAAAAACCTTTTGAATTAATGTGTGATGCTAGTGATTATGCTATAGGTGCTGTTTTGGGTCAGAAATATGATAAAATTTTCAAAGTACTTTATTATGCTAGTAAAACTCTTAATGAAGCTGAAATTAATTATACCACTACTGAGAAAGAGTTATTAGCTATAGTATTTACCTTTGATAAATTTCAATCATATTTAATTGGAACTAAATGAGTGGTGCATACTAATCATTCTGCTATCAAATATTTAATGAAGAAGAAGGATGCGAAGCTGAGATTGATTAGATGGATTCTTCTTTTGCAAGAATTTGATTTTGAGATAGTAGATAGGAAGGGTTCTGATAATCAAATTGCTGATCATTTGTCGAGGCTCGAAAATGAAAAATCTCTCTGTGATGTTGAAGACATTAATGAACATTTTCCTGATGAAATATTATTCGATGTTAATGAGTGGCGTGTTTCGTGGTATGCTGACATAGTAAACTTTATTGTAAGTAATATTATACCCTATGGTTTAACATACCAGGAAAAGAAAAAATTTATGTCAGATGCTAAGACTTATTTTTGGGATGACCCATTTTTATATAACCAAGGAAAGGATTTTATAATTCGAAGATGAGTACCTTTGGAAGAGACTTATGAAGTTATTCAAAAATGTCATGATTCTGATTATGGGGGACATTTTGGAGTTGAAACAACTGCATTTAAAATCTTACAATCTGGATTTTATTGGCCTACAATTTTTAAGGATGTGAATGCTTATATTAAAAATTGTGATAGATGTCAGCGTGTAGGCAATTGTTTTAGAAGAAATGAGATGCCACTCAATTATATGTTGGAAGTTCAAATTTTTAATGTTCAGGGATTAGATTTCATGGGTCCATTTACACCATCTTTCAGAAATGTGTATAATTTGATAGCAGTGACTATGTTTCCAAATGGATTGAAGCTATTGTTTTACCTTGATGTGATGCTCATAGTTTTAGAAAGTCTTTAAGAAATAATATATTTTGCAGATTTGGAATACCAAGAGTAATCATAACTGATGGTGAAAGTCATTTTAAAAATGCAATTATTGAGAAGGTAGCAAAGAAATATCGTATAAATTCATTACATTGCTACTGGTTATCATCCTCAAACAAGTGGTTTGGTTGAATTATCCAATTGTGAAATAAAAAGAATATTGGAAATGTCTGTTAGTCCAAACATAAAGGATTGATCAATCAAACTGGATTATGCTTTGTGGGCCTATAGGATTGCCTACAGAACCCCTATAGGAATGTCCCCATATAGGCTGATTTTTGGAAAAGCTTGTCATTTACCAATTGAAATTGAACATAAAGCATATTGGGCTATTAAATAGTTCAATCATAATTTGAAAGATGCTACTGAGAAGAGATTATTGTAATTAAATGAGCTTGAAAAGATAAGGAATGAATCTTATGAAAATGCTAAGATTTATAAAGAAAAGATGAAGTTGTGGCATTATCAGAAGATTCTTCCAAAACATTTTGTGCCAGAATATAAAGTTTTGTTGTATAATGCCAGATTGAGAATTTTTTCTGGAAAACTTAACTCCAGGTGGATGGGTCCATTTATTGTGATAAAAAGTTATTCCTATGGAGTTGTAGATATTTAAGATCCTAAGACTGGAAAAATATTTAAAGTTAGTGTTCATAGAATTAAACCTTATTTTTCAGTCGATCAACTTAAATCTGATGAGAATCTGATGTTAGTTCAGTCAGAATGAGTTCTGGGTATGTCAGGCTGAAGACGTTAAACCAAGCGCTTTGTGGGAGGCAACCATAAATATCGGTGTGCTTTGCTTTATGTTTGCTTTGTGTGCTTTCATTGGTTTTTTTTATGTTTTGGTAGTAGTATTTTGAGTGTTTATGTTATAGTAGTGTTTATTTGACCTTATTTTATGACTTAGAGGAGTTGGAATGAAATTTTGGACATTTGGCAAACCTGTCCTAAATTGAGCACTGGCGGCTATGCGCCGCCTAGTTAGCGCTTAGGTGTTGGAGTTATGAAATACATGATAAATGAGGTTCTAGAAGCCTAGATCGTGGGGAAGTAGTTTTTGAACTTATTTTGGAGTTTTTAAACATATAAGGGCTGTTTATGCACTTCTAATGTCTATAAAAAGGCCCTGAATTAAAAGAAACAGTTTCCCCAAGTCCTATTTTCATTCCTTAGTCTTAAGAAGAGTGTTTTGAGTGCATCATATCTTCTGGGAGAATGAGATCAAGAAGAAAGAAGATTCTGACAAGAGTAAGTTTATTAGTGATAGTGCTAAAGAGTTATTCAATGGATTTCTTGTCGTTAGTATTCAGAGAATTGCAGAAAATATTGCAAAGATCGAAGCCCGAGTGACTTCAATCGAGGCAAAGATCAATAGAACTAACGCACATTTGGAGCATATGGGATGGCAACTCAAGATGTAATTCAGTCATACAACTCACATGGAAGAAGAGGATAAGGCGATGTTCCTGAAGAACAAGTGATTAGAAGAAGAAGAAGATGTAAGAGTGTTCAATCATCATCCATTCTATCAAAATTATATTCCAGAAGGGTCAAATGGAAATAATAGTGGTTCTGGATGTATTCTGCCTACTGGAGAGTGGAATTAAATGTTAGTTTGATCTTGTGTTTTGTTTTGATTATTTTATGTTTTATGTGTTTGAATGTTTTAAGTGTTTAATGTTTTATGACTGTGTTCAGTTTCTCTTTAATGTGTGATTGTTACATCTTAGTGATGTAAACCTATCTTTATGATTATTGAGTCCGTTTGTATTAAAGGAATTTGAGCCAAAGTGTTTGGATAGAAATTTATAGTTTATATTAAGTGTGGTTTGTTTTTAATGAATATAAGTTTGTGTTTGTGTGAAACTTGATCAGAATCAATGGATATTAAAATTTGAAATTGGAGTATTGGAGATTTATGAGGATGAGATAATTATTTTGAGAAGATTAAGGGTGATTAACTAAGTGGTTTAGTGCATTTTCTTAATAGTGAATATCTGGGTGCTGGCGGCTAAGCGTCAGAGTGCCGGCACATAAGCACCAGATTTCGCGGCTAAGCGCTGAAGGCTTCGCGCTTAGGAGCGGATTCGCGAAAATTGATTTTGAGCAGTTAAAACCTCGAAAATCTCCATTTTCAACTTACCTATCATCTTCAACTTCTAATTTTCGTCAACAGAAGCCTAGGGCATCAATATATTGGATCATTTGAAAGCCGATTTCAACAAAAATTGTTAGATTTGGAATCCTTAAGGTAAGAGCACTACTCCTAAGTAAAAATATTTGATTTTCACCATGTATTTTGAGTACATTTTGGAAAATACTAAAATCACTATTCATGGTGAAAATTTGAGGAAAAGGATGAGAAATTACTTTGATTTAGTGGAAATTACTTTTGGAAGTTAATTTAGCAAGTTTAGTTTGATTTTGGAATTTATGGTGAATTTTTTTCATGAATTTTTAGAGATGGCTCCAAAGTCAAATTGCTTGAGAGAAAATATGAGATTTGATTCTGATAAGTTTGTTAGTGCAAGGGCTGAGGAACGATACGTCGATGTATTACAGTCACGTAAATTGATTCCTGAGCGCGTGTTCAGTAAGCTAGGAGAGGTTATTGAGGAGATAATTTCTAGAATAAATTGGGAGAATTACTGCTGCTTCTCCGCTGTTGCTGTTGTTGTTGTGGTCAGAGAGTTTTATGCGAACTTACCTACAACAGAAGAGATTATGGTGATGGTGAGAAGGTAAGAAGTACATTTTACATCTGCAGTGATCAATGTCTTTTATCAACTGCCTCCTGATATGTTTTGTTTTTATTCTAACTCTCATCCTACTAAGGGAGAGTTAGATGAGATAATGGCATTTCTGACTGATGGAAGAGGATTATGGAAGATAACTAATGATAAAAGAGTCAATTTTTAGAACTCTAAGTTAAATGCCACTTCTAAAGCATGACATTATTTTATCTCATCTAAGATGTTGCTTTCAAGTCATACTAGTGAAGTTACAAGGGAGAGAGTTATGTTAAACTATTGCATTCAGTAAGAGAAGCCTATAGATATTGGATCAATCATTTATGATTACATTTTGAATTGTACCAGATCTACTACTATTGTAGGTATGGGATTTCATTCCCTGATTCATTCATTATCTGAGCGGTCTGGTGTGAAATTTGAAACTTGGGAAGTGGTCCTTCAGCCTTTGAAACCAATTACCAGTGTAAACGTTGGAGCTTACACTGTACATTCAGATTTTTGCTGGAGAGGAGGATTTGATAGGGCTTCTACTGCTTCTGCTTCTTCTTCTACTACTTCTACTTCTCATGCTACTACTTCGAGAGCTTCATCATCTAGTGATTCACAGACTGGTTTGTTAAGAAAGATTTTGAAGAAGGTGAGTCTTACTCATGAGCATATTAGAGATATGGATGGTAAAATGGATAATATGGAAATATATATTATAAAACAAGATGAATATGAGGATAACTATCAACATTTTTTGGATATATTGAATAGAGGTGATATGAGTGCTGAGATACCCCTCATCCATTCTATATACCTTATGTGTCATCCAGAGATTGGAACAAGCAAGATGATGATGATGAGGATGATTAGTAGATTTTTTTTATGTGTTACTGAGATTTTATTGATATACTGATATATGTTATGTCTTGTTTTCTATTTTGATGTTGTGTTAGTGGTGTGAACTCTGGTAATATACTGATTATAGTTGGACTTCTTTTTTTTAATGCATATTAAGATATATATTTGTTGGGTTGATATTCTATATTTTGTTTTGTGTAATATATGTGTATTAGTAAATGTTTTAATCTGTATGTCGTGTCAGAATTTTTATAGTGTATACTTTAATTCCAAAACTGTTAGGAGAATATGGAACACTATTAAAAACTATTATTTAAAAACTGCATGTTTAAAACTTTTCAAAATCTACTACTACCATTGTTATCTAGTATTGGTGTGATTTCAGTTATTTTCAGTTGGTGTGTATTGGCTTTGAAAACCTCCACTATTGTAGAAGTCCTTTGAAATTTTCAAATTTCTATTTAATGAAAAACTAAAAATTTTGAATTTGATTTCTTTTTACTCCTGTTTTTAAATTGTTATACTTGCATATTTAGGATATTAAGATTCCTGCAAGCAGGTTATGTTAGTTTTTTATTCTCACCCATGTATCATTTCTTATGCATAAATTTTTTATCCTAACAAAAAATTAAAGCTTGGGGGGGGGGGGAATTTTTTAAAAGAACATAAAATTTTTCAAAAAACTAAAATTTTATTTGTTCTCAAGAATACTTAAACTTAATTTGAATTTTGATTGAAAACAATTATTTATATGAACTTATATTAGGGGAACAAAATTTTGAATATAGAAATGAATAGGATAATTTAGTTAAAATTTATAGTAATAATGAAAATTTTAAAGTTAAAAT
Source organism: Papilionanthe hookeriana x Papilionanthe teres (assembly GCA_022702705.1). Lineage (NCBI taxonomy): Eukaryota > Viridiplantae > Streptophyta > Magnoliopsida > Asparagales > Orchidaceae > Papilionanthe > Papilionanthe hookeriana x Papilionanthe teres. The sequence continues at coordinate 10,309,759 of CM040422.1, forward strand.
TTTCTTAGTAAAGAAGTGTTAATTATATTTTAACTATCTTTAGTAAGAAATGTTGTATTTTTGGATAAATAGAATATTTGACTTTTATTCTTCAAAGCTTAAATTTCTTTTATTCAGGAGTAATTTTCAAATATTATTATTATGATTTTTAAGTGAAAGATGTATATCAGACCTTTATTTTAAATCGAAGGGTGGAATTCAAAATCATTAAAGGCCTATCCAGATATAGTAATCCTTGCCTTATAAAAAAAAGAGAAAAAAAGGAAAGAAATGAAAGGAAAAAAGTGAAAAAAGTGAAACAATATATAAAAAAGGAAGGAGAAGCTTGAGGATTTAAGGGCCTAATCAAAAATTGGTTCCATACCTAAAGTTTAATATATAAGTTCTAAGAAAATATAATGCTTAAAGTTATAATATAATAAGTAAAATTATTTTCAAATAAAGATTTTTAAGAGAGAAAAATAAGTGTGTGAATCCTATATTTTGAAGAATCTACAAGTATTTCTGAATTAGATAGAAACCTATATTTTACATTATCCTTTACCTAAGAACTTTCTGAACTTTAAATTGGTCTTAATTACTGAAATTTTTTTTAATTGGACTGTTCGATTTGTAGAACAAAATTTTGTTATCTTCCTAAAAAACTCGTTACAGAATTTGCATGCTAAAATTTTCTAAGTGATTAAGAGTCACTTGAGGACAAGTAATATTTTAAGTTTGGGGGATTTTGATACACCTAAAATATATAGTGTTTTTATACACATTTTTATAACTATTTTTGATGATATTGCACTTTAATGGAATGCATTTTATGTTTTTCTTGCAGGTATGATGAAAATAAGTGATTATGATGAAAGGAGCAAAATTGGATCAAATTTGGAGCAAAAAAAATGAAAAAAATAAAAAATTGGACTTTTGGTGGTGACTTTTATTCTTCAAAGCTTAGCCACCACAGTTAAAAATCAAATTTTCTTTACATTTGGCGCAAATTTCACAGGGTGTTTGATGCAACTTTTGGTGGTGACTTCCTTAACTTCCCATGGGCGTCAATTTTGAATGAAAGAATGCACATTTTGGTGGATACGTTAAATCGGGACATAATTTGAAGAGACACCAAGGCACCTTTTGGAAAATTATATCATGAAGACTTGTGTTAAGTTAGTGTGTTATGTTAGTGTGTGTGTGTGTGTGTATGAGTCTACTCTTCTAGTTTTCAGTGTCATCTTTTAGTTTCAAAGAGTTTTACTTTCAGCCTTTTATTGTTTATAGTTAGTTAGTTTAGTTTTAGAGGAGAAAGGGGATTGCTGTGAAACCTTCTTTCCACCAATTTTTCTTACATTCATTTATCTTGTTTTTATTTAAGTCTAAATTCAGAGTTAGAGTTAACAGAGTTGGGTGCCAACCTCTGTAGTGTTATCCTGTGGAAAGTCAAGTTTCAACGGAACTTCCGGAGTCTTGTGGAGAGGCTTTTTAGATAAGTGTTTACTTCTGTTTTTATATTTTGTTTTTCTTGTTGTGTTTTCTTTATGATTTCTATTTTCAAATCAATGTTTGCTTGTGTTCTCTCCATGAGATCTGAGTAGTTTTCTTTATCTTTTTCTTTCTTAATTGAAGAAGTAATTAAATTATGTAGGATTGTTGTGGAATGTGTTTAAAGTTGGAAATTAGTTGTGAAGATTTAACTCCATGAACTTAATTTACTTCTTAATTTGGCCAGTTAAGATGTTAAAATTTGTTGTGAGATTATGTAAGATCCAATGTGGAATTGTCTCAAACAACAATTGGTAAAAATTAGCTAGCAAACCCAAATGACATCTCACACAACTCATGGATTATCCAAAGGGAAAAGACCATGACTTAAACTAACCCCTTTACCATGATTAAACACCATCATGACCAAGCCATGTAAAAGATGAGTATGTGGCTTATGTGTCATGCTCTCTTCAAATTAATTGAATGAATTTATAAATTTACACGGGGAAGGTTATTTCAGTAGGTTTAATCCAACCATATCCACCTCCTAAGTCATCCAATGGTGGTGAGCCAAGATGAAAACCTAAATTAAGTCTTAATGAAGGCTCGTCATTGAAAACTTGGGGACAATCAACCATGGCCAGCAATGATGGCATTGCTTAATACCTTTCCCAAATGTATCCAAGCCAGCCCATGCTTAGTCATGGCTTCCCCATGGCGATAAACAAGGCTAAACCCCAGAACTTCACCCAAGAGAGAAGATCCATCTACACTGCCCAATTCCTAAAACTTTAAACATAAAAGTTCTTCCCTAAGAACTAAGCAATTAATCTCTCCTGGAATCAAGCTTTCAAATCCACTACCTCTTCTCAATTTAATCATCCAGAAACACCCCAAAATAAGACACATTTTGAGTTCAAAATAAATCTCTCCCAATCCTTAAATTAATCGTTCCTACACCTTCCCTGAGGTGTACGAAGAAGAACCCAATCAAAATTTAGTCTTATTGTGAGGTCTAACCAAGTTCTCCATTAAGCTGTGAACCCATCTTAGTGAGTTCACAGTTCCACCAAATTTTATCCCAAATTGAGCATAACAGGAGCTTCGCGAGGACTTGGCAATCGTTCCAAACAAATATGATTGAGGATTCACCTCATCAACCTAAGGTATGAAAAAATTCACTAAATTTGTGCTCGGTTTGAACGATTATGAAGTTAAGTTGTTAAACCATCCATAAATTTGTATGGATGAGTTCGTCTTGTCATAATGAAGCTAATGCTCCCATTAAATTTCATTAAGATCTAAGTGAGATCTTACGCCTAGATCATGGATGGTCTATGGGAAACACCTGGTTGGGGGAGATGACGAAATGCTTTCCATTTTCATGTAATAAAAATGGATGATCTTGATCTCATCTTATTGTGCTTCTATTAATACATAACAGAGCCGCGTCTGCTGCCGCCTGAAAAGCTCATCCAATCGTGTAGCGCCACGCGTCATTTCGACATCTCCTAGGTTTCAACTTCTGCTGCATCAGATATGTAGATAAAAAAGAATTAATTAAATCAAGGAATTACTATTACAACAACAACAAAGCCTTTATCCCACTAAGTGGGGTCGGCTACATGAATCCTTTTTCTCCATTGCATCCTATTGAGTGTCAAATTTTCGTTTAATTCCAATAAATTAAGATCATTTTTTTATGCAATAAGCCCAAGTTTTCCTAGGTCTACCTCTGCCTTTCTTAACATAAGTTGTATTTAAAACATCTACTCTCCTAATCGGATCATCAGGTGGTCGACGTTTAATGTAACCAAACCATCTAAGGCGACTCTCTCTAATTTTATTCGTCACTGGTGCAACTCCAACCCTTTTACGGATATATTCATTTCGCATTTAGTCTCTAAGTGTAAAGCCACTCATCCACCTAATCATTCTCATCTCGGCAACACTTAACTTAACATTATGCTTCTCTTTTAAAGGCCAACATTCAGCACCATAGAGCATTGAAGATCTCACCACCATCTTATAAAATTTTCCTTTCAGTCTAAGCAGTATTTTTCTATCACACAATAGGTCGGACGCATTCCTCCACTTCAACCAACCAACCTGAATTCTACTATTAACATCCCCATCTATATGACCATCGCTTTGAACAATGGACCCGAGATATCTAAATCGTTTACACCTTTTAATAATTTGATCACCCAAAGTTACACTTCTATCACTAGACCTACTATTACTAAAATTACATTCCATGTATTCAGTTTTAGTTCTACTCAAACGAAGACCTTTAGACTCCAATGTAGACCTCCATAATTCAAGTTTTTCCTGGACTTTTTCTCTTGTCTTATCCACAAGGAGGATATCATCAGCAAAAAGCATACACCAAGGTACATCCTCTTGTAAATGCCCAGTAAGACCATCCATAAATAAAGCAAAAAATATGGGCTTAAAGCCGATCCTTGATGTAAACCAACAGAAATAGTGAAATACTTGGTCAATCCTCCTTCAGTTCGAACACATGTAACAACTCTAGCATACATATCTTTAATGACTTGAATATAAGTCATATCAACACCTTTCTTCTCAAGGACTCTCCAAAGAACATCTCTAGGAACCTTATCGTAAGCTTTTTCTAAATCAATAAAAATCAAATGTAGATCCTCCTTATTATCTGTACTTCTCCATCAAACCTCTCAATAAATGTATAGCTTCCATGGTAGGCCTGCCCGGCATAAATCCAAATTGATTATGAGAAATCTTCGTAATACGTCTTAACCAAGGAATTCCTATTAAACTTCAAAAATCCATATCTTGACAAGAAAATTCACAAAAATAAACAAAAATTACCCCTGGATTCAGAAGAACAATTAAAAAATTATAAAAACAAAAAGTTGAATTAATGAGTTATGTCTAATTTTAATTAATTAATTACTCTCTAGATTAATTTATTTAATAAAAATTTTTATAAACCCAAAAAATATGAAATTTTCACAAAATAATTCTCTCATTCTTGAGGACATTCTATTATTTTTCCACGTATAGGGGAAGTCTCTAGGATGAAACATGTAATTTTCAACCCTATTTTGTGATTATTTTCAAAAATAATTACATTAATTAGGAATTTGAAAAATAAAATTAGAAATCCTCAGAAACTTTAGGGTGATGAATTTGGATCATAGAAATGACATTTTATAACTCTTGAAAATTTGAAATGACATTTTTGACTTTTAGGGTAAAATTTATAAAATTAAAAATTATAAATTAAATCCTAAAAACTTTCATATTTCATGAAAGACATAATTAAGGTTTAAAAAATTTTAAATTACATTTATAATTAGTTCAATTTCTCAAAACCTTTAGATTCAAAACACATTTGAATATAAATTCTTAAATCTAATTCATGTTAGGTTTAACTTCAAATCATTAGATTTAAATCACATTGAATCTAAAATTCTCAAGTCTAATTATATCTTACAGACATTGGATTTAAATATACTTGACTTCTTTCTTTAGGTCTAAATTACATAAAACTTAAATAAAAAAATTAAAACTGACATATAAAAATAATCAAAATGACACATGAAAAATTTTAATTGGTTAATAAATCATAAACAACTTAAGATTTTCCAACATAAAATCTGAAAAGACAATAAAACTGAAATGAAACTTTAATGAGCAAAGATCACCAAAAGCAACTTAAACCTCAGCATACTTGATCTACAAAGATTTCTTGGACGATGCAATCTTGGTTGTTGATAGGAGTCTTCCGGTACTGGTTTAAAAACCTTTTGAACTTAGTAGATCAAGGCAACCAATAACCATGGGACAACGAAGACATGGAAATCTTGATCGAGTTGTCTAAAAAATTATAACTTAATCAACTAAATCAACAATGTAAGAAATAAAAATGACATTATTTCCTTTGTCATTGTTTCTCTTGTAGGTTGTGAACAAGTTCCGCTTTAGATTTACTTAGCATATTGTTAGGGTGTACTAACTCTATTTTACAGGGCAATATTCTGAAGAGGGGACAAATGATAACAAAAAAAAAACAAAACCAAAACAACATAAATAACAACGACATTGACAAAACAAAACAAAACAACATTAACAAAAAAATATTGAAAAAATAAAATCAAAATGGCAAACAACAAAAAAAATAAAACTAAACTTTTAGGATAATAGAAAAAATAAACTTTTAGGATAGCCACAAAAAAAATAACAAAATACAAGACAAAACAATATTAAAATGACAAACAACTAAAAAAACAGTCATAAAAAATGAAATTAACAAAATCAAATTTTCAGAACAGTACATGACATTTAGAAATATATTACCCATAGGATTTAACATTAAAGTTTCCTTCGTTGTTCTTCAAACCTCTTAGAAAACATGTGTTAACATTAATTAAAGGTTTTCTTAGACAAACTTAATTGTCTAAGATTAAATTAAAGAATCAATATCTTCTTAAGTTGCATCCCCATTTCAATAATCCAATTTCAATTAATCATTCAAAGATTAAATTATTTAATTAATTAAAGTTTCATTTTTTGGTTTATTAAAGTGATTAATGGATTCCTACCCTTTGACTTCCCAAAGTTTCAATCATCTGAGAGAAAATTAAAATCAGATATTTTACCCCCATTTTGATTAAACCTAAAGTTTTAATTAGGGGTTAAAATCTTTTAATTACCTTTATGCCCCTTTAAGCCTATTTATTTTATAACTCATTAAATTAAACTTAAATGAACTTAAAATTTTTATGCCACTTCACTCACATGTCAATTAAGATATTAGAGGAGAAAATGTGATTTTTCTGAATTTAATTTATTTATATAATTATTTTTAAAGGAAAATAGGGGTTTTCAAAGAAAATTCACCAACATGACCAAGGTAAAGTTTTTGTTCTTAAGAAAATTTTGGGATGTTCCTAATGACCAGAGGACCACTTGAACCAATTTTGGTGATTTTTCAAATTAAATTTTATTTATTATAATTATTTTAAGTTTTGGAGTGTTAATTAAATATAAAATAAAGTAAAAGTTGAAAAATGAATTTTATATTTTTCAAAAATTCCTCTAACCTCAAGGAGTTTAGAAAAATGAACTTTACATTTTTATGAGTTTTCTTTGATTTATTAGAATTAATTTAGTGGGAAGGCTAGAAAATACATTTTTTAATTCAAAAATTGTTTTAAGGCTTTGAAATTAAATATCTTAACCTAGAGACTTAGGAAAAATATTTGATTGGTTCGTAAGTGATTAGGGGACCAAATATGACATTTTTATGATTTTTATTATTTCTGTGATTTTTATTATTTTTTAATTATTAAAAATATTAAAATATGCTCAAAAATGAAAGTTTTTAGAAAATTCCAATTTTATTTTTCTTAGACTCCTCTAATATTAGTGGAAGTCTCAAAATCAATTTAGTAAATTTTTTAAATGTATTTTTGAAGTTATGAATTTTTAAAGTTTAATTTTGATTATGTGACTTAACTAATCTATTTAGTGGGGTTAAACATTTCGAATTGACTTCAAATTTTTATGTGAGGTTCCCCTAATCCTAAAGTTCAGTAGAGAATTATATTCAAGTCATTTTAATGTGTGATTAACTCTAATTAATTAAAGTTCAATTTAGAGTGATTATGCCAATTAGGATTATTCTTAATGATTTAACTCAAACCATAATTATCCTAGAGTCCTCTGGTCCTAAGGAACTTCACCAAATTTTCCAGGAATTTTTTGAGCAACATACTAATTTTTGGAATTAAAATGTCAAAAACAGTGACATAAACTTGAAAAATACATAACTTGCCATAGGGATGGCCTCTGACCTTGAAAAAATCAGGGAATGTTCCCAAGATCAGAGGCTTCAAAAGCCCTATGGTCTCATGCCATGGTGAAATGTTTACATGCATGGAGAATTAAAACATTGAAATCAGTAAATAATTAATTAAAAATAAAATATTCATCAAATTAACTCAATTATTTTTTTACATTATTCTCCTCTGTTCACTGAGTAAGTGGTATTTTTCTTTTATTTTTGTAATTTTTCTTTACAAAGATATGAATTTTTGAAGTTTCTGGTATTTAATTAAATAGAAAATAACCTAATTTCCTACTTAAACCAGTCAGCGCCGCGTCAACCTCGGCAGCTCCGAAGCCCTACGTGTCGCGCTCCCATTCAACGCCGCCACCTGAGTCAGCAGCCACACGTCCCGCGGTCCCGCTCCTTCTTCTGGTCCGACTTGATCTCCGCCTTTCAACCAATACACAATCGATCGGACGGTTCCTGGTCATTGTCTACGACTGGTGCGTCCCGTGAGCCGTCGACCTTCTAACCCTAATATCTCTCTCATTTCTCAATGGATTTTCAAGTTCTTATGCTCTATGGATTCGTCTTGAGAAGACGAACACATCCATATGGATAACATGCTATGAAATTGACTTAAATGAAATGAATAATCGCTGGAAGCTATCGGGAAGGAGACGATCAATATCTTGGTTCTGAGAGGTGAAGCCTCAATCAGAGATGCTCGACACATTTGTTGGAGTCCAAGGAGGCTAGGGATGAAGCCTGGAGCTGTCGTGAATTGCCTGTGTATGACTTCCACCATACCCGATCACTAAGCTTGGAGGCTGGAACAACTGGATGGCGTGAAGAGGGGACTTTCACTAGGGAACTTCTTCTCTACCTCTGGTGAAGGTGCAGGAAGAGTTAAATTGGATTTGGTGAAGTTTTAGAGAGTGTCCTATTTCTGGCCTGATTTTCAGCTGAGAAATTGGGTTCAGCTGGGGAGATTCAGGGCAGGAGAACAGTGGGGATGAGCTTCTCTTGGCTAGGAGGAGCTCTGGGAGTGGTTTGGTGAGGTTTTGTTGAGAAAAATTTCAACACCTGTCAACAACCTTCTCATGGCCGAGAAGATGAGTTTAAATGGCCAGGGCCATTGGGCTGAGCTAGGGCTCAATTGGTGGGTGGATTCCACTGCTTAGGTGGAGGGCAGTGGAGCTCCAAAGTTTGATTTGGCTGAGGTGGCCAATTGGGTGAGTTTGGGTGAGTTTCACTTGGTGGTGGCTCTCAGTTTTGACCCCCTCCGGTGGCTAGGCCGGCCGACAAGGACAAGGGAGCTGGCCATGGGTCAGGTCAACCAAGGAGTAGGGTTTAATGGTGATTAGCAGGCAAGGGGGGATTTGGGGTGAGGCAAAAGGTGGATTTGTCCATTTAAGGGAAGAGATCCCCTAAAATGGGGACCCCTTGGTCCATGGCTCACTTAGCTTGGGCTAGGAGAATCTAGGGTGGTTCTTAGGGTTCACTTAGTAGCTGTGGATAGGTTTGTTTAGCCACATTTGGTTCAATTTGGTTTGGTTTGGTCATGGGTTCAAATTGGCTCACTTGGGTTTGGGTTGGGCTAACTTGGGTTTGGGCTTGATTTAAGTCCAAGTGTCTTGAGCAACATTTTAGAAATGATTGCCATGAAAAATTTTCATGAAGACATGGAATGGTTTTGAGTTCAATTGGAAGGTCAATTTGGTGGATTTTGGTATTTTTGGGTAATTTAGGCAAGGTTGAATCAACTTGGGTCCAAGTTGGGTTAAGGTGGGGTTTAGACCCAATTGAAAGTTTCAAATGGTCTTGGGGATGTATTGAAGAGTTCCCAACATCAATTGGGAAGAAATTTTAGGGTTTGGCTAATCAATTGGTAGGTTTAGGGCATGGATTCACTTTAGGCTAAAATGGGGATTTTTGGATTTCAAATGGAATTGAACTCAAATGTAAATCAAATTGAGCTTGGATTTGGTTTAGATTGATATTAATGATGTTTAATTAAATTTTAGAATTGAAATTGGGCAAAATTGATGTCAAATGGGTTGGTTTGGTGTGACATTGGGTCCATTTAGGTTAAAAATGGGTCAATTTGGGGATTTTAATAAAAGTGGGTTATGTTGGAAAAATTGGGCTATTTTGTAGTTAAACAAAATGAAATTGGGAATGTTTGGGATTTTCTGGAATTTTATGGGAATTTTTCGAATTTTTGAAATTTTGTGCCAAAAGGGTATTTTAGGGTATCAAGAGGTTATTTGGAGGGTATTGCGGTATTTTGGTGGTTTTAAAAGGTGGGAATTGTTTAAAAATGATCTTTAGGATTTTTGGGAATTTTGGGTAATTTTTTGGGGAATTTTGGAAAATTTGGGGCAGTTAGGTAATTTTAGGTAGGTTTGAAGGACCCAATGTCAAAACCAGGAATTTTGGCAAAAGTGGAATTTTGATCTTGATGAAGCTTAAAGTGAGCCATGGACCAAGAAATGTCCACCCTGAACATCTCATGGGTTGTTCCCAACCCTCTTAGCCAAAGAGCTAGGGGTTTAGACTTAGTCACATGAGTGCTCCAATGAAACAGGGGGAGAATTGGGTAAGGATGGTGTGTGTGAGAGTGCAGTGTGTGTAAGCCAGACCTCACCAGGACCAGGCCACTCAGGGTAGTCTTAAGGATTGAACAACCTATAGGAGCTCACTATCGGTTCTCCATATGGTGGTCTTAACCTTCTAAGGTGATTTAGAGGTTTGCAACCATCCAAGTGGGATCCCAAGAGGAGTCAAGAAGTAGCTGAATTGCTAAAGGGTGGGTCCCAATTCTAGTCCTCTAGGATAGTCAAAGAGAAAACCTTTTGGGTAGATCCTAAGAAGCACTAAGGAGAGAAAAGGCCTCACCAAAAATGAGGTCAACAAATGGACCCCCAATAGGTGTGTGTTGACCATATTTTTTATGAGGTCTTTTCTCTTCTCTCTCCTTAGTACTTAGGATCTAGCCTTAGGCTTTCCCTTTGACTATCTTAGAGGACTAGACATGGAACCCACCACTTAGAAATTTAAACACCTCTTAAACTCCCTGCAAACCCCATAAGTTTGATTGTAAATCCCTAAGTCAGTTGGAGGGTTACAATCAAATGTGGAGGATTAAAGGATGACTTCCCTATAGGACTCTTTGGCCTTAGGACTACCTTGGGTGGCCAGGTCTGGTGAGGGTTGACTTGCACACACATTACACTTTCACACACATTCCAATCCTAAAACCATTCATGCCTAGCTTGACTTCCTGACTCATGTAGGTAATTCATATGGATGGAGCTTAACCCCTGTGCCCTGGCACAAGAGGGTTAGGAACAACATAGTGAATTCTCAAATGAGTCCTCTCATGGCTCTTATGGGCTTGATATGGCTTCATGGCTTAACCAAAGTGATTCCATTCTACTCAAACTTGATCAATCTTCATTTTTCCAAAATTTCAATTTTTGGCCCCCGGGGCCCTACACCCACAAAACCTACCAAATACCCTCGGAATTGCCCAAATTTTGCAAAATTGCCTAAAATACCAAAAATTCCACAAAACCAATCCTAAACATTTCCCCCCACTCAAATTGATCATCCATAGCCAAATATACCAAAATTTCCAAAAAATACCCCCCAATACCCTCCAAATACCCAAAATACCCTTCTTAACCAAAAGTCCATAAATTCCAAAAATTCTTAGAAAATTCCAGAAAATCCCAAATATTACCAATTTCATTTTTTTCAACTACACCATAAGCCAATTTTGTGAATTTAAGCACTTTTACTAAAACCCCCAATTTGACCCATTCTTAACCCAAGTGGACCCAATGTCCCACTAAATCAATCCAATTGACCTCAATTTTCGTGCAATTCAATTCTAAACTTCAATTCAATATCCCCAATGTCAATTTAGACCAAATCCAAGCCCAATTTGATTGAAATTTGGATCCAATTTCAATTTGAAGCCTAAAGCCCAAATTTGGCCCATGACCTAAACCAAGCCCAAACCAACCCAATTCAACCCCAATTAACCCCAAATCTTTTCCTAAACCTTCCAAATATCTCCACAAACAATACGCTAACAAGATTTGCCCCAAAGTTGAACCTAAACTCTACCTAAGCTTAACCCAAAGTCAAAATCCCCATTTTTGGCCTAAACCCAAACCTAACCCAAATGGGCCCAAATCCCAAAATTAAGGCCAAACCAAAGTTGAAAACTCTTTGTGACACTCCCATGAACATTTCGCAACCTTAATTTTACATCAAACCCAACCTTAGCCCTACCTTGGCCCAAGTTAGCCCAATTTGACCCACTTTGGCCCCTTTACCAAAAAGCCCAAATTAAACCCATTTCAACTCCAAATGACACCAAACCTTATCCAAAAGTCCATTTTAAAATCTAAAAAACCCACTTTCTTGAACCTTTTTAAAAGCCCATTTCCAACAAATTCAAAAGCCCAAATTTCATTCCAAAGCCCACATGAAATTTTCCCTCATCATTCCCTATGATTTAAATCACCCATAAGTTTAAAAATCATCATTAAACCATTCTATATCAAGCTTTATCCAAATCTCCACCAAAATGCCAAAATTCATAAAATCCCCTTTCATGAAATTGACTAAATCTTTTCCCAAGCCAAATGAAGCCATGGAGCCATGCATAAGCCATATGCAAGCCATGGGAGTCACTTTACACCTCACCATGTCATTTATGGCAAATTGAAGGGGCCTCTTTCTTAATCCTTCATTAAGCCTTTTAACCATATTCATGTCAAACTCTAAACAAAGCTTAGCCACCTCACCATGGAAAGAGACCTCATCACTCTCTCTTGGCTGACCCAAATGATTCCTCCCAGCCCAAAGTCAAGCCTTGGGGAGGTGCATCTAGCCTAAACCATGCCTTGGACCAAAATAAGCCCAAAATACACTCTCCCCCATTCCACTTAAATCAAACCTCTTTACACATGGCAACAACCAATTGATCTCACAAACATCAAGCCCTGACCTCCCTGACCCTGAGGGTGACCCATGCCTGGCCGGCCAGCCACCACAGTCGCCGGAAAACACCATGGCCGAGAGGTCTAAATTGATTCAAAAATTCAATTCCCCCTTGCTGAGTTGTCCCAACCTAAATGGCCACCATGGCTGTTTTTCCCTTGCCCTGAGCAGTTGATCCAAGCCTTCAATTGCTCCTGGGGAGCCCTCCAACCATGTCTATTTAAACCTCACTCCCTCTCAGCCAAAGAAGGTGATGAACCAGAGCTAAACAAAACTCTGCCAAAATTGCTCCAGGACCTTCTCCTCACTTAGAGCAACTGATCCCCACTGCTCTCCAGCCCTAAACCTCATTGATTGAGCTCAATTTTGGAGCTCAATTCTCAGCCCAGAATTAGGACATATCTAAAACCTCCACCAAATCCAAATTAAACTCACCCACACCTGCACAGTACCAAGAGGAGTTCCCCAGTAAAAGCTACCTCTCCAGGCCACCCATTTGCTCCAGCCTCCAAGCTTTGAAATCGGCCGTGTACATTTTCATACCTAGACAATTCCCCAGAGCCAGAGAGTTCATCTGGAGCTTCCTTAGGTGCAATCGAAGTTGTCACAACTCTCTGATTGAAGCTACACTTCTCAGAGCAAAGATATGGATCATTCCTTTCTCCCAAGATTCCAGTGATTCTCCATTTTGTTTTACTTAATTTCATAGCATGTAAACCATATGGATATGTTCGTCTCTTCAAGACAAATCCATAGAGCATAAGAACTTGAAAATCCGTTGAGAAATGAGAGAGTTCTTAGGGATTTATTGTGGACGGTCACGGGTGCACACCAGTCGTAGACGATGACCAAGCGCCGTCCGATCGAGCGTGTATCGAGTGAACGGTTCAGATTGCGCCGGACCAGGGAATGTTACATGAACCGCGGGCCCCTGGAGCGCTGAGTCAGATGGCGGCGGTGAATGGGAGTGCGACGCGTGGGCTTTCGGAGCTGCCAAGGTTGACGCGGCGCTGCGTGGATAAGTAGAAAAATATGGAATTTTTTATTTATTAAAATACCCAGAACTTAGAAAATCCATATCTTTGTGTAGAAAAATCATAAAAATAAACTAAAAATACCCTCTTGCTCAGTGAACAGAGGAGAATAATGTGGAAAAGAAATCAAGTTATTTTGATGAGTATTTTATTTTTAGTTAAATATTTACTTATTTCAGTATTTTGATTCTTCATTTGCATAGACAATTCACCATGGCATGAGACCATAGGGCTTTTGAAGCCTCTGATCTTGGGAACATTCTTTGAATTCTTCAAGGTCAGAGGCCATCTCTATGAAAAGTTATGTATTTTTCAAGTTTAGATCACTATTTTTGGTATTTTAATTCCAATAATTAGCATGTTGTTCAATAAATTTCAGAAAAAATTGAGAAAGTTTCTTTGGACCAGAGAACCCTAGGATAATTATATCTTGGGTTAATTCATTAAGAATAATCCTAATTAGCCTAATTACTCAAAATTAAATTATAATTAATTAGGATTAACCACACATTAAAATAACTTGAAAACAATTCTCCACTAATTTTTAGGATTAGAGGGACCTTACATAAAAATTTGAAGTCAATTGGAAATGTTTAGCCCCACTAAATGGATTAATTAAGCCACATGATAAAAATTAAACTTAAAAATTCATAACTTTAAAAATACATTTCAAAAATTCACCAAATTGGTTTTGTGGGCTCTCTGGTATCAGAGGAGTCTATAAAAATTAAAATAGGAATTTTCTAAAATTTTTCATTTTTAATGGTATTTTAATATTTAAATAATTTAAAAATAATAAAAATTATAAATATAATAAAAATCATAAAAATGTCACATTTTGACTCTTAATAGCTTAGAAACAAACCAAATATTTTTCCCAAGTCTCAAAGTAAAGATATTGAATTTTAAATGCTTAAAACAATTTTTTATATTAAAAAATGTATTTTCCAACCTTTTCACTAAATTAATTCCAATAAATCAAAGAAAAATTAGAAATTAAAAATTTTATTTCTCTGAACTCCTTGAGGTTAGAGGGATTTAAGAAAAATATAAAATCCATTTTTCAACTTTACTTTTATTTTATAATGAATTAATACTCTAAAAGTCAAAATAATTATAATAAATAAAATATAATCTAAAAAAATCATCAAAATTGATCCAAGTGGTCCTCTGGTCATTAGGAACATCCTATAATTTTCTTAAGGACAGAAACTTTTCTTTGGTCATGTTGCTGAATTTCCATTGAAAATCCCTATTTTTCACTAAAAATAATTATATAAATAAATTAAATTCAGAAAAATCGCATTTTCTCCTCTAATGTCTTAATTGACATATGAGTGAAGTGACATAAAAATTTCGAGTTCATTTGAACTCAATTTATTGAGTTATGAAATTAATAAGCCTAAAAGGGCATAAAGGTATTTAAAGAATTTAAACCCCTTTATTAAAATTTTAGGTTTAATTAAAATGGAGGGTAAAATATTTGATTTTATCTTTCTTGGATGATTGAAAATTTGGGAAATTAAAAGTGTAGGAACCCATTAATCACTTTTAATAAACTAAAAAAGACGAAACTTTAATTATTTAAACAATTTAAATTTTGGAAGATTAATGAAAATTTCAATTATTAAAAATAGGGATATAATCTGAGAGGATATTAATCCTTTAATAAAAAAAAATCCCTAAATAAATCACTTCATTAATATTTAACTCTTAATAAAGATTAAAATGATAATCTAAACTAAGTAAATTAAAAATTAAAAAAAATAATAACCCTTAAATTAAAGGAAAGCTCAAAATACTATGTGGTTTAACAATTAAATCAAATTAAAATTAAATTAAATTAAATTAAATCAAATTAAGTAAAAATTAAACTAAAATTAAAATTAAAGTAAATTAACATTTTAACAATTAAATTAAATTAAATTTAAAATATTGAAATTTAATTAAATTAAATTAAGTTAAATTCAATTAAATTAAATTTAAATTATATTAAATTAACATCATTCGATAATAAAAGTAAAACAAGTTCAAAATATTAAAATCACTGAACGTATAAAGATTTAAACCAAAAATAATTTAAACACTATTCCAAACTTAAAATTATTAATTAAAATCTCATAATTAAACTAAATCACTTTAAAACATTAACTTAAACTTCAATTAAGAATGGTTAAATTATTTAACAAATTAACTTGCCCCTAAAGGCCTTAACTATTATAACTCTTAAACGGAGTATTAAGTGAGATGTCACTTTACTTATAGGATAATCAAACATCCTAATTCACTGAGCAAGAAGGAAAATCTAGACTTAATTCTAGATGATTAATTCATCTGTGCAACTAAATTTACTTAGACTCATGATAATCTCGGAAATGTTGAAAAGATGTTTAGGACTCGTCCTAAGCACTTTCTCAATATGATGAGATGTTTTAGAAGAAAAATTGAATTTAATTGTTCTTTGATGAAGAAAATCATCCATAAACAAAACACAAGAACCTAGACGTCATAGTACTTGTTATAAATATTTAAATGCCTTAATATATGTTTTAAGTGCAGCTTGGGATGACGGGAAGACCCTCCAGGTACGCTTTTATTTCATTGCAATTTACTTTATTGCAAATTACTTACAGGTACTATACTTTACTTTTTCTTGCATGTTAAACAAGATTGTTGCATGAAAACCAAAACCTTTAGGATAGTCCCCAAAACTGAAACCCAAAACTAAATTAAAAGTCACCACAAGATAAAATTCACCGCCACAACATTCCAAAATATAAAACAACTCAAAATTTAATCACAAACATAACAACAAAACTACAATTGCAACTAAATTAAAATGTCTCATTGAATGATCGGGAATACCTCGGATGATGTAACCCACATGTTGCTAAAGGGATTTCCCACGGTCTAAATGGAAGTGTGGAACTCATTCAGTTGAGTTTAGCAAATTCATCTGGACTAAGTGAATTCAATGAAAATAACGGTGCCGGGATGACGGAACCGTGGGATCTTAATCGGTTCTGTTTAAACAACTTTAAGATTTGTTTTAATTAAACTATTAAAAATACTTGGACTTTAAGATTTCTAAACCAAAACACTTCTCTCATCTCCTGATTTTCACCTTCTAAAACTAAACCTCTGCAACAACAAGGAGCTTGGAGCATGGTGGGCAGCACGGTCATCGTCATCAACAAAACTCGGGTCTACTTCAACAAAATCTTCCTTAGTTTTAAATAACTAAGCTATAGGACTTCGAGGTAGTTTGCCTAGTGCAACATAAATCCTCAACTCTTCGTTAGGCATTTGCATAACCATGTTATGCAAATTAAGCCCTAACCGATCTTAGGATTCTGAGGTAGTCGTTTGGTACGACATAAACCCTCACATCTTCGAGGCTATTTGTATGATTATGTCATACAAACATAAGTCTTAATTAATTAAAATTGACAAGATTGAAATATTAAATAAATTCCCAAATTGAAGCCAAACAATAGGATAGTTTGGGAAGTTGCCAAGATTCTTCTTGGATCCTCAGCTTCTCCTACTTATCTTCCTTTGGACTCTTAAAATAACTGTTCCGAATTTGAGCTAATCCCTATTGAAATTTCCAAAATCCAATCCTTTGAAAACCTTAAACTTTAAATTCTTGAAAGCAAAACCACTGATCATTATTGAGAGTTTTCTTAAATGATTCCCGTCATTTAAGATGTAATTTACTATAGGGGCTTGTCCTTATAGGGAACTTTAAGAACCCAGGTAATATAAACCCTGCATAATTCCTTTATATTATGCAGGGGAACCTGTCGGCTTATAAAATTGGTTCTCAAACCAAACGAATGTCATAAATCATCTAGTTTATTTAGTCAAGCCCCATCATCAAGCAGTGTGTCTACTCCTCGGGATAGATACATGGTTTGTGGTGCGGTGCTCGTTTATATAAACTATTTGGGATGTGAGATCGTTTGATTTCATATCTTAAAATTTTCGAACTTAAAAATTATTTTCAAAATCAAATGTTACTTTCCAAATTATATATATATTTAAATTAATATTTAAAATTCGCCGACAACTTCTGTAGGCTACCCACTTTTTTAAAATTAAACTTACAACCTAAAAATATGTCGACAGCTTCTGGCGACTCTGCTGGGGACTAGTTGCTCTCTCCATTTTGATTAGATGGTTTTGCTTTCATAAATCGATAGTGATTCCATATCCCTAGTGGACCAAAACTATCATTCTTCCGTCGGCTTACCACATTCATTTCTATCTTGTACGGGTATAGTCAACTTCTCTCGTATTTAGGAGCCACTGTTTAGACACCCCTAAACAGAGAGGTTTTGAAATCCTTTTACCTCTTTTTCTTAGGTGGGGTGGACCCCCAATAGGAGTTAGTTTAGGAGCGGTCCTTCGGGTTGAGAGGTTTTGCAAGACTTTCTCTTCCTTTCCAATTCTTAATCAGGTCCTTTACCTTTTTTATACCTTTAATCATTCTGTTCTTAACAAACAAGTCTTCTAATAAATAACCTTTTAAACAAACTCTTTTAAATCATGAATACATTAAGATAAACGAAAATGTGTTCGGACTCTTTCTTTTTCGTCCTAAGTTTTGTGACAAAAGGAAGCATAATTCGGGACTAATACTCAGAATCTACCCTGCAGAAATGTCTGCCCCAAAGTTAATTTTCTCCTTCACCAATGGAATGGACTTCACCGTCTATAAGGATGAACTGCCCGACAATGGAATCATCCATTTTGGATAAGGATTTGACAATATAGATATTAAGTTTGTCGACGTTACTCTTTTCAAACTGATGGACAAAGTGCCAGAAACTGAGGAGCCCGTAATTGAGTTGAACTTGAAGTCGACTCAAGAATTCCCTCCCCTGCAAAGGGTTCCAGCTGAAAGAAGTACTGCTATTTGTAGGAGGACTGTTGTCTCTACCCCCACCGGTCTAGTCATCTCTACACCTACCCCGGCTTATGATGGATGGAGTACCGCCTGGACAAAGTCTTCAAAGAAAATCTTAGATCTCATCCAGAACGCTTCGGTGCACTCTTTAACTCAAAGTTTGAAACCTGTCGAGCTAGTACTATCACTTGCGATCGAAGAACCGCTTCAGAAGGAGGAGAAGATCATAGAAGAGAAGAAAACTGAGGCTCCGAAGGGTAGACTAGGGCCTGCTTATCCTAGAATAGTTGTTTCCGATTCGGGGGAGAAATCCCTCGAACCTCTGACTCTATATGATTATTTGCTCGCCACGGCGGGAACTTATAATGATAAGAGTTTTGGCGTTGGCTACGTTTTGACTGTTTCTAACGATTACGTAACTAACAAAAACCAACCTAATCTGGATCTCAATTCTGATATAAATAACGATTCTCAAATCATACTAAACCTCAATGAGCACGGCGAAGAAGAAGACGTCCACAAAGATGGCTACGAAAGCTCAACAAGCAATGAGTCTATTTGTGAATTTTGAGGAGCTCCAATTGCAATAGAATTAGAGTCATCAGATTCCGAAGCAATGCTAGAAGAGCCAGTCATTCTAATTCAAGAGAATACACTGGCAGATTCAGCACCAAATTCAGAAGAAATAACAGAAGTCAATTTAAGGAGCGGAAAAGTTCTACCTCCGAGAGTGGGTCCAAAGGATAAAGGAAAGCAGGTGGTTGCTCAGGAAGAGCCAACCCCAGCAGAGGAATTGCCCATTCGAGAAGAAACCGAGGAACATTGTAATAAAGTAGACTACAACGTGCTAGCCCATCTTAGGAAACTACCAGCCAAACTGAGCATATACGATGCTCTGATCCTGTCAAAGGAGATGAGGGAAGCTCTGATCAAGGCTCTACTTGATCCAGAGATTTGTTTAGCTCAAATGGCCATTAATTCCTTCGACGAGGTTTGCTCATTAAAAGAACAACGAGATGTTACCTACACGGACAATGATTTACTACTCAGAACGGCTGATCACAATCGACCGTTATACATTTCAGTCACTATTGGAAGGTTTACGCTCTCTAGGGTGTTGGTTGATCCGGGAGCATCAATCAACATAATCAGCCTTCGAACGTTAGCATATTTGGAAATTGATGCTCGCAAACTTGAAGCAGACAAGATGTTATTAAGAGGGTTCAATTAGAAAGGAGAAAGAGCACTCAGATCAATAACTTGGTTAATGAAGACCAGTTATTTGGCAAAGACAACATCAAAATTTCACATAATTGATTCTGAGACATCGTTCAACGCTCTACTGGGTCGACCATGGATCCATGAAAACCGGATGGTACCATCGTCTCTGCACCAATGCATAAAGTATTATGAAGAAGGAGAACAGTGTATCAAAGGTGACTTGCAACCGTTCTCCTTGCACGAAATCGGAATTCACGAAGATGCAGCCTACTACGCACGTCGGAAGAAAACAATCTTTTCCAGAAACGCCATACCAAATGATAAAGAGCCAGAAATTCTAGTCTAACAGTTACTCACCACTCCCTTACGGTGAGATGGTGAAGGTTTCTCCAGAACTCGCACCCGAGGTCGAGGCCGGATGCGAGGTCGTGGAAGAGACGTTAGAACAGTCCAGTCATCGAAGTGGATTGGGAGACCAGTTCCGAAGAAGAAGAAATTAAGAAAGAAGCGGCAACAGTAAATCAAAAGAAACACCAGTTCAAGATCTCTCTCGAAGATGAAAAGAATGAAGAATACAAATCAATGTACGAGAAGATTAACCATTATGTAAATACTATGACCCTAACCCCGATCCATTCTAATAAGATCGAGGGTATGGTGGTCAAGGAAGTGCATGGTTGTGGTACTAAACCAATCAAGTTTTACCGTGGTGCTTCTTCTTCGAATACTGAAAAAGATGTACAATTTGAACATGTTACTTCTTCCGAATTAATGGAACTGCCTTTTGAGTGGTATTCTCCCTGTGTTCAGAATTTAATTCAGCGTGGTGTTTTACCTCAACGATGGACAAAAGATCAATCACAACATTTTGAAAAATTATGGAACAATGTCAATCGGCCTCCCAATTCAAAACATGGTCTCGGATTCGGCATGGTAGGGTCTGTTGACGATACGGGATTTTCCTTGGTTGTCACTTGCAAGCCTAATGAAGACTGCTTGGAAGCCTCGGAAGATCTTGAAGATCTGCAAATCGGAGATGCTCCGCCAGACTTTGAAGAAGAGATTAAATCTACAATAGACGAGTTAATAGAAGTTAACTTAGGTACTAGCGAAGAGCCTAGGCCGAACTTTGTTAGCTCCTTACTCAATAAAGAAGACTCCGAAGAGATAATCAAGCTACTAATGGAATTCAAGGACTGTTTTGCTTGGAGTTATGATGAAAAGCCACGATTAGCTCCAGAGGTCACAGTTCACAAATTAGGAGTGGATCCCACTGCCGTTCCAATTAGAAAAGCTCTGAGAAGAATGTGTCTGGAGATTGAACAACAAGTTATAGCTGAAGTTAAGAAGCTAATCGATGCTAAATTTGTCCGTGAGGAACAATATCCAACATGGTTAGCCAATGTGGTACCAAGTAGAAAGAAGAATGGTCAGATAAGAATCTGCGTGGATTTCAGAGATTTGAATAAAGCATGTCCAAAGGACGAATTTCTGCTACAGATTCCAGAATTGATGATCGACATTGCTTCAATACATGAAGTCTTCTCATTCATGGATGGATCATCAGGGTCTAACCAGATAAAGATGGCACTAGAAGATGAAAAGCTTACAGCTTTTAGAATGCCAATTGGAATATATTGTTACACAGTGATGCCGTTTGGATTGAAGAACGCAGGAGCAACCTTTCAAAGAGCAATGACAAGAATTTTTTATGATCTCATTCACAACCAATTCGACTGCTACGTGGATGATGTGGTCATCAAGTGTAAACTAAAAGAAGATCACTTGTATAATTTGAGAATTGTTTTCGAGCGATTAAGACAATATAACCTTAAGATGAATCCCTTGAAATGCGCCTTCGGCGTCACCTCTGGAAAATTCTTAGGATTTGTTGTTCTAGATCGTGGAATTGAAATCGATCCGAAGAAGATTAAAGCTATCTTAGAAATGCCACCTCCCAAAACCATGAAACAACTACGATCCTTTGAAGAAAAATTGGCATATCTTCGACGCTTTATCTTGAATTTGTCAGGAAGGTGTCAGCCTTTTTCTGCTTTAGTTAAGTAGGATGCCAAGTTTACTTGGGACTCCAAATGTCAACATGCCTTCGATGACATTAAACAGTATTTAATGACACCTCCTGTCTTAGCAGCCCGAGTCTCGGGTAGACCGTTGAAACATTATACCGCAGCTTTAGACGACTCTCTCGGAGCCCTGTTAGCCCAGGTCAATGATGGGGAAAAAGAAAACGCCTTCTACTACTTAAGCTGTTCTCTAATTCCGACGGAATTATAGTATCCTCCTATTGAGAAGCACTGTTTGGCCCTGATCTTCGCCGCACAGAAGCTCAGGCACTACAAGCTTTCTCACAAGGTCAACCTTATTTCGAAGTTTAATCCATTGCAATATTTGATGACCCAACTGACGCTTTCCGACAGACTTGCCAGGTGGTCAATGATACTATTGTAATTCGATATAACTTTCGCTCCTCTTCATGCTGTAAAGGGACAAGTCCTAGCAGACTTCCTCGCAGCACACCCTTTACCAGCAGAATCGCCTCTTAACGACGACTTGCCAGACGAGCAGATAATGAGCTTAGAAGAGACCGATGATCAACATTGGGAATTGTACTTCGATGGAGCATCCTCAGCACAGAAAGATAAATAATCGCAAACGATAGTGCCCAATAAGGCAGGAATCAGACTAATATTTATAACACCAGAGCGGGGGATGTTAAGGTATTCCTACCACTTAACAGAACCGTGTACAATCAATGAAGCCGAATATGAAGCCCTCATAACTAGATCGGAATTAACCATTCAGATGGGGATAGCGGATATCAATATCTACGGGGATTCTCAGTTGATCATTCAACAAGTCGCCGGACAGTACATAATTCTAAAGCCAAGACTCGAGTAGTACTTTCAGTATGCCATGAAACTATTGGAGCAGATTCCAAATGTAATGATCTACAAGATTCCCAGGAGAGAAAATGCTCTCGCAGATGCATTAGCTCGACATGCAAAAGAATTTGCCTGATTACAGGATGAGTCAGTTGAAGTGTCAGTTCAGGGACGTCAGGTTCTCTCACAGCTCGACATGGATACAATACATAAATCAGAAAGAAAAGCAGAAGAAACAATTACAGTAGTGATAGAAAATGCAGAAGATTGGCGGCAGCCACTAATAGACTACCTGCAAACAGAAAACTTACCGGATGATAAGTCATTAGCCCATCAAATCAAGAAAAGAACTCTATCTTACGCATAGATAAACAATACATTATACAGAAGGACTTTTGATCAGATGTCGCTAAGATGCCTGAGCGGATCCGAGGCTCGTGAAATTGTCAAAGAAGTACACTCAGGGCTTTGTGGCGCTCATCAGTTAGGTCCGAAAATGAAAATGAAAATTAAAATACTAGGGTACTATTGGCCCTCAATGATGACCGACTGCATGAAGGTCGCCAAAATTTGTCACCAGTGCCAAGTGCATGGAGTGGTTCTACATCAACCTCCAAATGTGCTACATCCGACAATCGCGTCATGGCCATTTGAGTGTTGGGGCACAGTTATTGTGGGTCTGATAGAGTCGCCTTCTTCAAGAGGACATCGCTTCATTCTTGCAGCTACCGATTACTTTTCGAGGTGGGCAGAAGCTATGCCACTCAGAGAAGTGAAAGCACATCACGTGCTACAGCTCTTCAAGAATCATGTTGTCTATCGTTTTGGGTTACCACGCAGAATTATCTCAGATAACGGGTCCGCGTTCAAGAGTACAAAGATCAACAATTTTGTCAGAAGACATGGGATCAACTGGCGCTATTCAACAATCTATTACCCAATAGCGAACGACTTTGCCGAGGCTTTTAATAAAACTCTCGTCCAAATCCTAAAGAAAACTTTGGATGACAACAAGAGAAATTGGCACAAGAAGTTATTAGAAGCCTTATGGGCCTACAGGACGACTTTCAGAATGCCCACCCAGTCTACGCCTTACGCCTTAGTGTACGGGTCCGAGGCCGTTCTACCCTTAGAGGTTCAGCTTCCTTCTCTCAGAATTGCAGTTGCAAACAAAATCACTACATAAGAGAATGCCAGTCTACGACTAGAAGAGTTAGAAAGCTTGGAAGGGAAACAACTTTCAGTGCAGAAGAATTTGGAACTGTATCAAGCCAAGATGATTCATTCCCATGATAAATTAGTCCGCCCAAGGACATTCAAAGTCGGTGACTTGGTTTTAGTTCTCAGAAAACCTATTCTTACACATCGCAAGATAGGTGGTAAATTTGAACCAACATGGGAAGGGCCATTTGTGGTCGAGACAGTCTACTCAAGAGGTTCCTACCAGCTTGTAAATTGCCATGGAGAGCGACCTATGCTTCCAATTAATGGACGATATCTAAAGAAGTATTACGCAACCTGATGTTTCGAAGGATGAATCCTCATTCCTAGAAGCACGGGCACAGTAATTACTTATGATTGGGTCCGAACCAAAAAAATATAAATAAAAAAAAGTGGATGATAAAAAAATCGTTAAAAAAAATGTTAAAAAAAAAGGAAAGATGTGAAATTATGATAATGAAATCTTTATCCTTCCTTTGAAATCGAGTCTCACTCTTGATCTCTCTTGTTCTTTTCTTACTCTTATTTAAATTTAAAATAAAGAATAAAAGCACGTCATTAATAAACATATTTTTCTACTGTTCTTGTTCTTAGTACAGCCCCTGATCCTTTCCTTGTTTTCGCAGGGAAATGTCAAACGGGCAGTTGGTTCTGATTAAATGAACTTCGAACAAAGAACAAAGGGAAAATAAAAATAAACGAGAACTCTTTTAAGAATCTAAATGTCGAAATGAATTCTAAACTTATACGAAAACTAAATATTTTTGAAATTGAATCACCAAAAAGAATGAAATGAATTTAAATCTCAATCTAAATCCTTCGATCTGAGTCCTTCGATCTGAATCCTTCAATCTGAATTCTCGATCTGAATCCTTTAATTATTCTTCAAAATGAAATCTGTTTGAGACTCTTATGAAATTCAAATCTTGTCCTCGAATTGTCACCGGGTCGAGTCTCTTCAACTTGGTTCACTTACCAGTTCTTTTTTTTAATATTTTCTCTGCGTGTTAGAGGATCGACCAGTTCTATTGACACGGAGCCACGAGCTTTATTTGAATTGGTTCTGATGGCATGGGATTGGGTCCCTCTTCA
The DNA here is from genome assembly GCA_022702705.1 of Papilionanthe hookeriana x Papilionanthe teres. Classification (NCBI taxonomy): domain Eukaryota; kingdom Viridiplantae; phylum Streptophyta; class Magnoliopsida; order Asparagales; family Orchidaceae; genus Papilionanthe; species Papilionanthe hookeriana x Papilionanthe teres. Next base: position 10,334,452 of record CM040422.1, read on the forward strand.
TACAGATAAATCCTCGAGATTGGAACCAGTTTCTAAATCTCATTAAATCCTCAAGATTGGAACCAGTTTCCAATTCTCATTAAATCCTCGAGATTGGAACCAGTTTCCAATTCTCATTAAATCTTTGAGATTGGAACCAGTTTCCATTTCTCATTAAATCTTCGAGATTGGAACCAGTTTCCATTTCTCATTAAATCCTCGAGATTGGAACCAGTTTTCATTTCTCATTAAATCTTCGAGATTGGAACCAGTTTCCATTTCTCATTAAATCTTTGAGATTAGAACCAGTTTCCATTTCTCACTAAATCCTCGAGATTGGAACCAGTTACCATTTCTCATTAAATCCTTGAGACTGGAACCAGATTCCATTTCTCATTAAATCTTTGAGATTGGAACCAGTTTCCATTTCTCATTAGATCCTCGAGATTGGAACCAGTTTCCAATTCTCATTAGATTCTCGAGATTGGAACCAGTTTCCAATTCTCATTAAATCCTCAAGATTGGAACCAGTTTCCAATTCTCATTAAATTCTCGAGATTGGAACCAGTTTCCAATTCTCATTAAATCCTCGAGATTGGAACCAGTTTCCATTTCTCATTAAAATTCTCGAGATTGGAACCAGTTTCCAATTCTCATTAAATTCTCGAGATTGGAACCAGTTTCCATTTCTCATTAAGTCATCGATATTGGAACCAGTTTCCAATTCTCATTAAATCCTCGAGATTGGAACCAATTTCCATTTCTCATTAAAGCTTCGATATTGGAACCAGTTTCCATTTCTCATTAAATATTCGGGATTGTAACCAGTTTCCATTTCTCTTTAAACCTTCGAAACTGGAACCAGATTCCAGTTCTCTTTAGACCTTCGAGGCTAGAACCTGATTCCAGTTCTCTTTAAACTTTCGAGAACAGTACCTAAATTCTGATACTCATCCTTTTTAATCGATATTTAAATTCTGATTCTCACTCCGAGGCTGGAACCTAAATTTCAGTTCTCTTTGCAATCCGGAGGTTGGAACCTAGGTTCCAGTTCTCATTTCAAATCCAGATTTCCTTGAATTGATTTTAAATTAAACCCCAATCAAAATTGAAACTCAGAACAAATCGAAACCAAAACTCATACATTAAAACTTAAAACAGAAAATGAAATGAAATCTAAATCGATTTTCCCCAGATCTTATGATCTGGAATTCACCGTCTTCTCTTTTCCCCAGCGAGAGTTCAGGAATCTCCAGTCTTGGAGATATACTCCATACTCCCCAGCGGAAATTTGTTTCTACTTCATTCTAAATGTGTCTCTTAGACGTCTGTGTTGGTTTTGTCGATCTCTTCGGTCAACACCAATACGCGCAGGTGTGTTTGGTTAGCATACCACGCCTATTGGGCGTCCATTTTTTGACCTCATTTTTGATGAGGTCTTTTCTCTTCTCTCTCCTTAGTACATAGGATCTAGCCATAGGCTTTCCCTTTGACTATCATAGAGGACTAGACATGGAACCCACCACTTAGAAATTTAAACACCTCTTAAAGTCCCTGCAAATCCCATATGTTTGATTGTAAATCCTCAAGTCACTTGGAGGGTTAAAATCAAATGTGGAGGTTTAAAGGATGAATTCCCTATAGAACTCTTTGTCCTTAGGACTACCCTGGGTGGCCTGGTCTGGTGAGGGTTGACTTGCACACACATTACACTTTCACACAAATTCTAATCCTAAAATCATTCATGGCTAGCCTGACTTCCTGACTCATGTAGGTAATTCTTATGGATGGACCTTAACCCCTAGGCCCTTGGCTCAGAGGGTTAGGAACAACATAGTGAATGCCTCAAATGAGACCTCTCATGGCTCTTATGCGCTTGATATGGCTTCATGGGTTAACCAAAGTGATTCTATTCTACTCAAACTTGATCAATCTTCATTTTTCCAAAATTTTAATTTTTGACCCCCGGGGCCCTACACCCACTAAACCACCAAATACCCTCGGAATTGCCCAAATTTTGCAAAATTGCCTAAATTACCCAAAATTCCTCAAAACCAATCCTGAACATTTACCCCCACTCAAATTGATCATCCATAGACAAATATACCAAAATTTTCAAAAATACCCCCCAATACCCTCCAAATACCCAAAATACCCTTCTTAACCAAAAATTCCATAAAATCCAAAAATTCCCATAAAATTTCAGAAAATCCCAAATATTCCCAATTTTATTTTTTTCAACTACACCATAAGCCAATTTTGTCAATTTAACCCACTTTTACAAAAACCCCCAATTTGACCCATTCTTAACCCGAGTGGACCCTATGTCCCACTAAATCAACCCAATTGACCACAATCTTTGTCCAATTCAATTCTATAGTTCAATTAAATATCCCCAATGTTAATTGAGATCAAATACAAGCCCAATTTGATTGACATTTGGATCCAATTTCAATTTGAAGCCTAAAGCCCAATTTTAGCCCATGACCTAAACCTAGCCCAAACCAACCCAATTCAACCCCAATTAACCCCAAATCTTTTCCTATACCTTACTAATATCCCCAAAAACAAAAAAAATAACAATGTTTGCCCCAAATTTGAACCTAAACTCCACCCAAGCTTAACCCAAAGTCAAAATCCCCATTTTTTGCCTAAACCCAAACCTAACCCAAATGGGCCCAAATCCCAAAATTAAGGCCGAACCAAAGTTGAAAACTCTTTGTGACACTCCCATGAACATTTATCAACATTAATTTTACATCAAACCCAACCTTAGCCCAACCTTGGCCCAATTTACCCAATTTTACCCACTTTGGCCCCTTTACCAAAAAGCCCAAATTGAACCTATTTCAACTCCAAATGACACCAAACCTTATCCAAATCACTCATGATACATCCCTAAACTAAACCCAACATTTATTTGGCATGAACTTTTACAAAATTTTCATCCAAAAGTCCATTTTAAAATAAAAAAAACCCAGTTTCTTAAACCTTTTCTAAAAGCCCATTTCCAACAAATTCAAAAGCCCAAATTTCATTCCAAGGCCCACATGAAATTTTCCCTCGTCATTCCCTATGATTTAAATCACCCCTAAGTTTTAAAATCATCATTAAACCATTCTATATCAAGATTCATCCAAATTTCCACCAAAATCCCAAAATTCATAAAATCCCCTTTCATGAAATTGACCAAATCTTTTCCCAAGCCAAATGAAGCCATGGAGCCATGCATAAGCCATATGCAAGCCATGGGAGTCACTTTACACCTCACCATGTCATTTATGGCAAATGGAAGGGCCTCTTTCTTAATCCTTCAATAAGCCTTTTAACCATACTCATGTCACACTCTAAACCAAGCTTAGCCAGCTCACCATGGAAAGAGACCTCACCACTCTCTCTTGGCTAGCCCAAATAATTCCTCCCAGCCCATATTCAAGCCTTGGGGAGGTGCACCTAGCCTAAACCATGCCTTGGACCAAAATGATGCCAAAATACACTCTCCCCCATTCCACTTAAATCAAACCTCTTTACACATGGCAACAGCCAATTGATCTTACAAACATCAAGCCCTGACCTCTCTGACCCTGAGGGTGACCCATGCCTGGCCGGCCAGCCACCACAGTCTTCGGAAAACACCATGGCCGAGAGGTTTAAATTGATTCAAAAATTCAATTCACCCTTGCTGAGTTGTCCCAACCTAAATGGCCACCATGGCTGTTCTTCCCTTGCCCTGAGCAGTTGATCAAAGCCTTCAATTGCCCCTTGGGAGCCCTCCAGCCATGTCTATTTAAACCTCACCCCCTCTCGGCCAAAGAAGGTGATGAACACGACCTAAACAAAACTCTACCAAAATTGCTCCAGGATCTTCTCCTCACTTACAGCAATTGATCCCCACTGCTCTCCAGCCCTAAACCCCATTGATTGAGCTCAACTTTGGAGCTCAATTCTCAACCCAGAACGAGGACATATCTAAAACCTCCACCAAATCCAAATTAAACTCACCCACACCTGCACAGGACCAAGACAAGGAGTTCCCAAGTAGAAGCCCCCTCTCCAGCCCACCCATTTGCTCCAGCCTCCAAGCTTTGAAATCGGCTGTGGACACTTTCATACCTAGACAATTCCCGCAGTCAGAGACTTCATCTGGAGCTTCCTTGGGTGCAATCGAAGGTGACACAACTCTCTGATTGAAGCTACACTTCTCAGAGCAAATGTATGGATCATTCCTTCCTCTTGAGCTTCCAGTGATTCTCCATTTTGTTTTACTTAATTTCATAGCATGTAAACCGAATGGATGTGTTTGTCTCTTCAAGATGAATCCATAAAGCATAAGAACACGAAAATCCGTTGAGAAATGAGAGAGTTCTTAGGGTTTTAGTGTGGACAGTCACGGGTGCACACCAGTCGTAGACAATGACCAAGCGCCGTCCGATCGAGCGTGTATCGAGTGAACAGTTCATATTGCGCCTGACCAGGGAATGTTACATGAACTGCGGGCCCCTGGAGCGTTGAGTCGGATGGCGGTGGCGAATGGGAGTGCGACTCGTGGGCTTTTGGAGCTGCCGAGGTTGACGCTGCGCCGCGTGGATAAGTAGAAAAATATGGAATTTTTTATTTATTTAAATACCCAGAACTTAGAAAATCCATATCTTTGTGTAGAAAAATCATAAAAATAAACTAAAAATACCCTCTTGCTCAGTGAATAAAGGAGAATAATGTGGAAAAGAAATCAAGTTATTTTGATGAGTCTTTTTTTTAAATAATTATTTACTTATTTCAGTATTTTGATTCTTCATTTGCATAGACAATTAACCATGACATGAGACCATAGGGCTTTTGAAGCTTCTGATCTTGGGAACGTTCCCTGAATTTTTCAAGGTCAGAGGCCATCTCTATGGAAAGTTACGTATTTTTCAATTTTAGATCGCTATTTTTGGTATTTTAATTCCAGTAATTAGCATGTTGTTCAATAAATTCCAAAAAAATTTAAGGAAGTTTCTTAGGACAAGAGGACCCTAGGATAATTATATCTTAGGTTAATTCATTAAAAAAAATTTTAATTGGCCTAATTACTCAAAATTAAATTTTAATTAATTAGGGTTAACCACACATTAAAATAACTTGAAAACAATTCTCCACTGATCTTTAGAATCAGTGGGACCTCACATAAAAATTTGAAGTCAATTGGAAATGTTTAGCCCCACTAAATGGATTAATTAAGCCACATGATAAAACTTAAACTTAAAAAATTCATAACTTCAAAAATTGACCAAATTGGTTTTGTGGGCTCTGTGGTATCAGAGGAGTCTATAAAAATTAAAATTAGAATTTTCTAAAATTTTTCATTTTTAATTGTATTTTAATATTTAAATAATTAAAAATTAATAAAAATCACAAAAATAATAAAAATCATAAAAATGTCACATTTTGACTCCTAATCACTTAGGAACAAACCAACTATTGTTCCCAAGTCTCAAAGTAAAGATATTGAATTTTAAATGCTTGAAACAATTTTTAATATTAAAAAATGTATTTTCCAACCTTTTCACTAAATTAATTCCAATAAATCAAAGAAAATTATAAAATTATAAAATTTGTTTCTCTCAACTCCTTGAGGTCAGAGAGATTTAAGAAAAATATAAAATCCATTTTTCAACTTTAATTTTATTTTATAATGAAATAATACTCTAAAATTCAAAATAATTATAATAAATAAAATATTATTTTAAAAAACACCAAAATTGGTCCAAGTGGTCCTCTGGTCATTAGGAACATCCTATGATTTTCTTAAGGATAGAAACTTTTTTTGGTCATGTTGTTGAATTTCCATTGAAAATCCCTATTTTTCACTAAAAATAATTATATAAATAAATTAAATTCAGAAAAATAACATTTTCTCCTCTAATGTCTTAATTGACATATGAGTGAAGTGACATAAAAATTTTAAGTTCATTTGAACTCAATTTAGTGAGTTATGAAATTAATAAGCCTAAAAGGGCATAAAGGTAATTAAAGAATTTAAACCCCTTTATTAAAATTTTAGGTTTAATTAAAATGGAGGGTAAAATATTTGATTTTATCTTTCTTAGATGATTGAAACTTTGGGAAATTAAAAGGGTAGGATCCCATTAATCACTTTTAATAAACTAAAAAAGATGAAACTTTAATTATTTAAACAATTTTAATTTTGAAAGATTAATGAAAATTTGAATTATTAAAAATAGGGATATAATTTAAGAGGATATTAATCCTTTAATAAAAAAAATCCCTAAATAAATCACTTCAAAAATATTTAACTCTTAATTAAGATTAAAATGATAATCTAAACTAAGTGAATTAAAAATTAAAAAAATAATAATAACCCTTAAATTAAAGGAAAGCTCAAAATACTAAGTGGTTTAACAATTAAATCAAATTAAAATTAAATTAAATTAAATCAAATTAAGTAAAAATTAAACTAAAATTAAAATTAAATTAAATTAACATTTTAACAATTAAATTAAATTAAATTTAAAATATTGAAATTAAATTAAATTCAATTAAATTAAATTTAAATTATATTAAATTAACATCATTCGATAATAAAATTAAAACAAGTTCAAAATATTAAAATCACTTAATGTCTAAAGATTTAAACCAAAAATAATTTGAACACTATTCCAAACTTAAAATTATTAATTAAAATCTCATAATTAAACTAAATCTCTTTAAACCATTAACTTAAAATTCAATTAAGAATGGTTAAATTCTTAAACAAATTAACTTGCCCATAAAGGCCTTAACTATTATAACTCTTAAACGGAGTATTAAGTGAGATGTCACTTTACTTATAGGATAATCAAACATCCTAATTCACTGAGCAAGAAGGAAAATCTAAACTGAATTCTAGATGATTAATTCATCTGTGCAACTAAATTTACTTGGACTCAAAATAATCTCGAAAATGTTGAAAAGATGTTTAGGACTCGTCCTAAGCACTTTCTCAATATGATGAGATGTTTTAGAAGAACAATTGAATTTAATTTTTCTTTGATGAAGAAAATCATCCATAAACAAAACACAAGAACCTAGACGTCATAAGAGTTTACTAGCAATAGGATTAGGATTTTGGTAGGCAACCAAAACCTTCCCTTAGCTTTACCTAGGTACTTGTTATAAATATTTAAATGCCTTAATATATGTTTTAAAAGTAGCTTGGGATAACGGGATCACCCTCCAGGTACGCTTTTATTTTATTGTAATTTACTTTATTGCAAATTACATACAGGTACTGTACTTTAATTTTTCTTGCATGCTAAACAAGATTGTTGCATGAAAACCAAAACCTTTAGGATAGTCCCCAAAATTGAAACCCAAAACTAAATTAAAAGTCACCAAAAGATAAAATTCACCGCCACAACATTCCAAAATATAAAATAGCTCAAAATTTAATCACAAACATAAGAACAAAACTACAATTGCAACTAAATTAGAGCGTCTCGTTGAATGATCGGGAATACCTCGGATGATGTAACCCAAGTGTTGCTAACGGGATTTCCCACGGTTTAAATGAAAGTGTGGAACTCATTCAGTTGAGTTTAGTAAATTCATCTGGACTAAGTGAATTCGATGAAAATAACGGTGTCGGGATGACGGAACCGTGGGATCTTAATCGGTTCTGTTTAAACAACTTTAAGATTTGTTTTAATTAAAATATTAAAAATACTTGGACTTTAAGATTTCTAAACCAAAACACTTCTCTCATCTCCTAATTTTCACCTTCTAAAACTAAACCTCTGCAACAACAAGGAGCTTGGAGCATGGTGGGCCACACGGCCATCGTCATCAGCAAACCTCGGGTCTACTTCAGCAAAACCATCCTTAGTTTTAAATAACCAAGCCATAGGACATCGAGGTAGTTTGCCTAGTGCAACATAATTCCTCAACTCTTCGTTAGGCATTTGCATAACCATGTTGTACCGATTAGGGCTTAATTTGCATAACAAACAAACATAAGTCTTAATTAATTAAAATTGGCAAGATTGAAATATTAATAAATTCCCAAATTGAAGCCAAACAATAGGATATTTTGGGAAGTTGCCAAGATTCTTCTTGGATCCTCAACTTCTCCTACTTCTCTTCCTTTGGACTCTAAAAATAACTGTTCCGAATTTGAGCTAATCCCTATTGAAATTTCAAAAATCCAATCCTTTGAAAACCTTCAACTTTGAAATTCTTGAGAGCAAAACCACTGATCATTATCGAGAGTTTTCTTAAATGATTCCTGTCATTTAAGATGTAATTAACTATAGGGGCTTGCCTTTATAGGGAACTTTAAGAACCCAGGTAATATAAACTCTTCTTAATACCTTTATATTAAGCAGGGGAACCTGTCGTCTTATAAAATTGGTTCGCAGATCAAATGGATGTCACAAATCTTCTAGTTTATTTAAACGAGCCCCATCATCAAGCAGTATGTCTATTCCTTGGGATAGATACACGGTTTGTGGTGCGGTGCTCGTTTATATAAACTATTTGGGATGTGAGATCGTTTCATTTCATATCTTAAAATTTTCAAACTTAAAAATTATTTTCAAAATCAAATGTTGCTTTCCAAATTATATATATATTTAAATTAAAATTTAAAATTCGTCGACAACTTCTGTAGGCGACCCACTTTTTTAAAATTAAACTTACAACCTAAAAATATGCCGACAGTGTGGTGTGCTGACAGAGCACACCACGCGTATTGGCGTTGACCAAAGAGATCAACAAAACCAACACAGATGTCAAAACGTAGAACAATTTTCGCTGGGGAGTGTCGGGTGAATCTCCAAGACTGAAGATTTCCGAACTCTCGCTGGGGAAAAAGGAGGTGAATTCCAAATCGCAAGACTTGGAGAGATTAGATTTTGGATTTGTTTCATTTTTATTTCAAGTTTCAATTTTGAGTTCGAGTTTCAAATTGATTTGAGTTTCAATTTTAGTTAGAGTTCGATTTAAGATTGATTTCAAGGTGGACCTTGTTGAGATTTAGAATTAGGAATGAGAATCGGAACCTAGGTTCTAACCTCGGAATATGAAAGAGAACTAGAATTTAGGCTCTAGTCTCAACGAAGAGAGTTGGAATCTAGGCTCCAACCTGGGAAAGAAGATTAGAATTTAGGTACTGATCGAAAGGGATGAGGACTGGAATTTAAGTATCAAACTCGGAGAGAGAATCAGAATTTAGGTACCGACCTCACAAAGGATGAGAATCAGAATTTAGGTACTGATTTTGAAAGGGATGAGAATTGAAATTTAAGTATCAATCTCGAAAAGAGAGTCGAAATTTAAGTACCGATTGCGAAAGGGATGAGAATTGAAATTTAAGTATCAATCTCTAAAAGAGAATCAGAATTTAGGTACCGATCTCGAAAGGGATGAGAATTAAAATATAAGTATCAATCTTGAAAAGAGCGTCAAAATTTAGGTACCGATCTCGAAAGGGATGAGAATTGAAATTTAAGTATCAATCTCGAATAGAGAGTCGGAATTTAGGTACCAACCTCGAGAGGGACGAGAATCAGAATTTAGGTACTGATCTCGAAAGTGATGAGAATTAAAATTTAAGTATCAATTTCAAAAAGAGAGTCAGAATTTAAGTACCGACCTCGAGAGGGATGAGAATCAGAATTTAGGTACTAACTCGAAAGACATGAGAATTGAAATTCAAGTATCAATCTGAAAAAGAGAGTCAAAATTTAGGTACCAACCTCACAAAGGATGAGAATCAGAATTTAGGTAATGATCTCGAAAGAGAATCGAAATTTATGCATTGATCTCGAAAAGGATGAGAATCAGAATTTAAGTACTGATCTCAAAAGAGAATCAAAATTTAGGTATCGATCTCGAAAAGGATGAGAATCAGAATTTAGGTATCGATCTCGAAAGGAGAGTAGGAATTTAGGTACCGACCTCAAAATTTCAGGAGTGTGAAAAAGTTTCTCGGAAGGAGTGTGAGATTGTGGACACCGAGATCAGGATGCCTTAGCGGTCTTATACCCAAGTCGGAGGATTAGAGTGCGAAAAAGTTTCTTGGAAGGATGCGGGATTGTGTACACCGAGATCAGGATGCCTTAGCGGTCTTATACCCAAGTCGGAGGATTAGAGTGCGGAAAAGTTTCTCGGAAGGATGCAAGATTGTAGACACCGAGATCAGGATGCCTTAGCGGTTTTATACCCAAGTCGGAGGATTAGAGTGTGGAAAAGTTTCTCGGAAGGATGCGGGATTGTGGACACCGAGATTAGGATGCCTTAGCGGTCTTATACCCAAGTCGGAGGATTAGAGTGCAGAAAATTTTCTCGGAAGGATGCGGGTTTGTGGACACCGAGATCAGGATGCCTTAGCGGTCTTATACAAAGGTTTCTCCGAAGGATGCGGGATTGTGGACACCGAGATCAGGATGCCTTAGCGACCTTATACCCAAGTCAGAGGATTAGAGTGCGGAAAAGTTTCCCGGAAGGATGCGGGATTGGCGTGAATTCAGAAGAGAGAATCAAAACTTAAGTATCGATCTCGAAATGAGAACTGGAAGTTAGGTACCAGTCTCAGAAGGATGGGAACTGGAATTTAGGTACCAATCCCAAAAGTTGGTATTGATTTGGTTAGGAAGATTATGTGGAAATTTTAGTTTATTGGAAGATTAGAATGAGACATGAAAGTGTTTCACATCCCAAGAGAGTTGATTAAAGATTGATTGTTTGGCGAAGGATATGAATCCATGCCATCAGAACCAAATCAAAAATTTTGTGGTTCTATGTCAGTAGACTCAGTCGACCTTCTCAAAAGAGGAAGAAATCGCAGAGAGTCGAAAAGATTTCGAGAACAGCCGGAGGCTAGGGATACCGGATTCGGAGCCTCGTTTTCATTATTCATTGCCTTTAGTGATTTGTTTTTTTTTTCAATTAAAATTTCACTTTGATTCAGATTTTCATAGATTTACTTGGTTCACATCTTGAAGTTTTAAGTTCATCTGTTTTGAGTTTTGGTTTGTGTTTTATTCAGACTTTGAATTCAAATTTTATTTTGTTGTTATCATTTCATTCAAATCGTTCTTCGTCCAACTTTCTTTTTAAACCGAGTTAAACTCAGGTCTGGTGGCATTTGCAGTAAATTGCACAAAACTAAAGGTAAAACTAAAAGTTCATCTCCACTAAAATGTCGAAGATACATCAGGTGATTCCATCAAAACATTTCTGATGACATCCTTCTAAAAACAAACTTTTACAAAAGTTCATATATATCTGAACTCAGACTGCATTGATATCTCCGTGTACTCTGACAAAATTGTCTGCTCGATTCATCCATGTCTGAAAAGTAAACTACATAGGTAATAACATCACCTTCTAAGCCACTTTCCGGAAGAGAATCCCATGTAAGTGTATTTTAGAGGTGTGTTACTACTATGTAGCCTACAGCTCGTAGGGCTGCAAATTCTCTAGTTTTGGATCTGGCTGGAAGTAGACCAGAATTTTACTCTCATCCATCCTTCTGAGGGTGATGGAGACTCGCTCGTAGGGAACTCCCGGTATGCAGTGCTTCGCTATGTCTGCACCATTTCCTTGAAGTACGAGAACAGAGCCTAATGGTAGAGGTATCTCCACCGGCCCTTAGAATTCTCCGAGGCCAATTATCTGGAGTTCTGTCCCAAACATGATGTTGCATTGGTTGATGAAGGAAATGGTACTAAATGGACTGACAAAATCATGATGATCTGTTTGAGGTGGGATGCAGTCTCCTTCTGCATAGATGTTGATAATACAGTTGTTCGGTATGCAATCAGCGGGTAGGACTCGCCAAGTTACCATCCTTTTTATCATTTTCTTAATTAAAACTGGCATTGGATCCACTTCATCGTAGCGGAGAATCCCTAGCGGATTTCCTTTCTTATCATCAGCGAAGTTGTAACAACATCCAAATTGAATAGTAATCCACCCCTTACCTCTTTTCCATTTCTTTGGCTCGGAGTAGGTCCTGCTACGTAATCGTCCTGTACGACCTTGTTTCTTCAGTACATTAATGTAGTCTACAATTTCACTCTGCTCGTAGTGAGAGAAAACATCTGTATGTAACTCTAGTCCTTCCAGGATGTTGACATATCTGCCTCTGATTCTCTGAAAGTATTCAAAATTCTGCTTCCGCACCCTCTGGATCATCTCCAATTCGTGCTCTGAAATTATCTGCAGCTATTGGGGTCTAGTGACGTACTTTGGGATGTATGGCTCCACACCGTCACGCTCTCCTGGGATCGTCACTATCTCAGGTGTAGGCTCTGTAGTAACCTTCTCTGGAACAAACTTGTCTATGGTGCTCCTGAGGACTGGCCTCCTTTGGGTAAGTGCTACGGTCGTCGGGGTTTCTTCCTTGTTCTGCTCCTCTGTTAATTTCTTCGGCATCTTGGCGATACAGCGATTCTTGTTTCTTCTCTGAGTTGGGGTCAGGGTGGCTTTCCTCTCTCTCTGAATCTCGATAGGGTTAGCACTGACAAGCTTTCCTCCTGCGGAAGTTATCATTGATTTCATTTTGTTTTCCTCGATCATATTGATCTTCCTCTTCTTGTTTGCAGCTTGGGGAGCCTTCTTGTTGAGCCTCATCACTTTCTTCCCACGGAAATGCTCGGGATCCACAGCAGTCCAAGAAATTTCCTCATATTCCAACTCCAGTTGTACAAGGTCCGAGCCAACCTCTATCACAGCATCAGCTTTCAGTTCTTCTTTGTTAAGTGCAAAACTTACGCCATCCTTAAAGTTTAGGAACAACCGCCCGTTCGACATTTCCCTGAAAAGAAAACTTGGAAAGGATCAGGGGATGTACTCAGGATGAGAACTAAGAAAAATTTACTTATTAATGAAAGAATTCTTATTTAATTATTTTGAATTTTATAAGAGTAAGAGAAGATAAGAAAAGATCAGGAGTGAGCTCGTCTCGAAAGGAAGAGTCAAAATTTTATTATTACTTCAATTGCATATGTTTTCCTTTAACATACATTTTTTTATTTATGATTTATATCATTCATTTTCTTTCGGGTTCGGACCCAGTTATAAGTGATCACTCTACCCGTGCTTCTAGAAATGAAATTTCATTCTTCGAAACATCAGGTTGCGTAATACTTTTTCAAAGATTGTCCATTGATTGGAAGCATAAATCGTTATCCACAGCAATTCACAAGCTGGTAAGAACCTCCTGAGTAGACTGTCTCAACCACGAACGACCCTTCCCAAGTCGATTCAAATTTACCTCCTATCTTGTGGTATGCAAGAATAGGCCTTCTGAGAACTAGGACCAAGTCACCGACTTTGAATGTCCTTGGGCAGACCAGTTTGTAGTGGGCCTGGATCATCTTAGCTTGATACAGTTCCAGATTTTGTTGCGCTGCAAGTCGTTTTCCTTCCAAGTTTTCTAATTCTTCCAGCCATAGTCTGGCATTTTCTTCTGTAGTGATCTTCTCCGCAACTCCAATTCTGAGTGATGGGAGCTGAACTTCCAAGGTTAGAACTGCCTCGGACCCGTACACTAGAGCGTAGGACGTAGATTGAGTAGGAGTCCTGAAAGTCATTTTGTAGGCCTATAAGGCCTCTAACAACTTCTCGTGCCAATTCCTTTTGTTATCATCTAAAGTTTTCTTTAAGATTTGGACGATAGTTTTTTAAAAGCCTCAGCCAAGATGTTTGCTCTTGGGTAGTATATCGTTGAATAGCGCCAATCGATCCCGTGCCTTCTGACAAAATTATTGATCTTCGTACTTCTGAACGCGGACCCATTATTTGAGATAATTCTGCGCAGTATCCCGAAGGGGTAGACGACCTGATTCTTGAAGAAATGTAGCACATGATTTGCCTTCACTTCCCTAAGCGATACTGCTTCTGTCCACTTAGAAAAGTAGTCTGTAGCTGCAAGAATGAAGCGATGTCCTCTTGAAGAGGGCGGTTCTATTGGACCCACAATATCTGTACCCCAACATTCAAATGGCCATGACGCGATTGTCGGATGTAGCACATTTGGAGGTTGATGTAGAACCACTCCATGCACTTGGCACTGGTGACAACTCTTTGCGACCTTCATGCAGTCGATCATCATTGAGGGCCAGTAGTACCCTAGTCTTTTAATCTTCATTTTCATCTTCGGACCTGACTGATGAGTGCCACAAAGTCTTGAGTGCACTTCTTTAACGATTTCACGAGCCTCAGACCCGCTCAGGTACCTTAGCAACATCTGGTCAAAAGACCTTCTGTATAACGTATTGTTTATTAATGCGTAAGACAGAGTCTTTTCTTGATTTGATGGGCTAATGACTTATCGTCCGTTAGGTTTCCTGTTTGCAAGTAGTCTATTAACGGCTGACACCAGTCTTCTGCATTTTATGTTACTGCAGTAATTGTTTCTTCTTCTTTTTCTGATTTGTGTATCGTGTCCATGTCGAGCTGTGAGAGGACCTGTCGTCCCTGAACTGACACTTCAACTGATTCATCATGTAAGCAGACAAACTTTTTTTCTAGGTGGGCTAATGCATCTGCAAGAGCATTTTCTCTTCTGGGAATCTTGTAGATTGTTACATTTGGAATTTGTTCCAACAATTTCATGGCATATTGAAAGTACTGCTCGAGCCTTGGTTTCAGAATTCTGTACTGTCCGACGATCTGTTGAATGATCAACTGCAAATCTCCGTAGATATTGATATATGTTATACTCATCTTAATGGTTAATTCCAATCCTGTTACGAGGGCTTCGTATTCTGCTTCGTTATTTGTACACGGTTCTATTAGGTGCTAGGAGTATCTTAACATCCCCCGCTCCGGTGTTATAAAGATTAGTCCTATTCCTGCCTTACCGGGCACTATCGTTTGCGATTCTCTGTCTTTCTGTGCTGAAGATGCTCCATCAAAGTATAATTCCCAGCGCTGATCGTCGAGGTCTTCTAGGCTCATTATCTGCTCGTCAGGCAAGTCATCGTTGAGAGGCGATTCTGCCGGTATAGGATGTGCTGCGAGGAAGTCTGCTAGGACTTGCCCCTTTACTGCACAAAGAGGAATGAAAGTTATATCGAATTGCAATAGCATCATCAACCACCTGACAAGTCTGCCAGAAAGCGTCGGGTGGGTCATTAAATATTGCAACGGATTAACTTTCGAGATAAGGTTGACCTCATGAGAAAGCATGTAATGCCTGAGCTTTTGAGCGGCGAAGATCAGGGCCAAACAATGCTTCTCAATAGGAGGATACATTACTTCCGTCGAAATCAGACGACGACTTAAGTAGTAGAGAGCATTTTCTTTTCCCTCGTCATTGACCTTGGCTAACAGGGCTCCAAGGGAGTCATCTAAAGCCGCGGTATAAAGTATCAACGGTCTACTCGAGACTGGGGCTGCTAAGATAGGAGGTGTCATTAGATATTGCTTAATGTCTTCGAAGGCCCGTTGGTATTTCTCTTCCCAAATGAATTGGCTTCCTTTTTAATTAATGCCGAGAAGGGCTGACACCTACCTGACAAATTCGAGATAAAGCATCGAAGATATGCCAGTTTTTCTTGAAAGGATCGTAATTGTTTCAAGGTTTTGGGAGGCGGCATTTCTAAGATAGCTTTAATCTTTTCCGGATCGATTTCAATTTCGTGATGTCGAACAACAAATCCTAAGAATTTCCCGGAGGTGACGCCGAAGGCGCATTTTAAGGGATTCATCTTAAGATTAAATTGTCTTAATTGCTCGAAAACAATTCTCAAATCATACAGATGATCTTCCTTCAGCTTACTCTTGATGACCACATCATCCTCGTCATTACTCTTTGGTAAGTTGCTCCTGCGTTCTTCAATCCAAATGGCATTACTATGTAGCAGTAAATTCTGATTGGCGTTCTGAAGGCTGTGAGTTTCTCATCTTCTGGTGCCATCTTTATCTGGTTGTATCCTAAAGATCCATCCATGAAAGAGAATATTTCATGTGTTGTTGCGATGTTGATCATTAATTTTGGAATGGGTAGCGGGAATTTGTCTTTCGGACACTCTTTGTTTCAATCTCTGAAATCTACACAGATTCTAATCTGATCATTCTTCTTTCTGACGGGTACCACATTGGCTAACCAAGTCGGGTATTTCTCTTCACGAACAAATTTAGCATCTATTAGCTTCTTAACTTTAGCTATTACTTGTTGTTCAATCTCTAGATGCATTCTTCTGGGAGCTTGTCTGACTGGAACGACAGTGTGATCCACTCCTAACTTGTGAACTGTGACTTCTGGAGCTAATCCTGGCACTTCGTCGTAAATCCAAGCAAAACAGTCCTTGAATTCCATTAATAGTTTGATTATTTCTTCGGAGTCATCTTTATTGAGTAAGGACCTACAAAGGTCGGCCTAGGCTCTTCGCTAGTACCTAAGTTAACTTCCATTAACTCGTCTACTGTAGATCTAATTTCTTCTTCAAATTCTGGCGGAGCATCTCCGATTGGTAGATCTTTAAGATTATCTAAGGTTTCCAAGCAGTCTTCATTATGCTCACTAGCGACAGCCAAGCAAAATCCTGTATCATCAACTGATCCTACTGTACCGAATCCAAGATCATGTTTTGAATTGGGAGGCCGACTGGCATTGTTCCATAACTTTTCAAAGCGTTGTGATTGGCCTTTTGATCATGGCTTAGGCAAAATACCGCGCTGAATTAAATTTTGAACACAGGGAGAATACCACTCGAACGGTAATTCTAATAATTCAGAAGAAGTAACATCTTAAAATTGTACATCATTTTCAGCTTTGGAAGAAGAAGCACCACGGTAGAACTTGATCGGCTTAGCACCACCACCATGCACTTCCTTGACCACCATACCCTCGATCTTATTAGAATGGATCGGGGTCAGGGTCATAGTATGCACATAGTGGTTAATCTTCTCGTACATTTCTCTGTATTCTTTATTCTTTTCATCTTCGAGAGAGATCTTGAACTGTGGTTTCCTTTGGTTTGCTGTTGCTGCTTCTTTCTTGATTTCTTCTTTTTCTTCAGAGCTATTCTTCCAATGAACATCGATGACCGGTTTCTTCTGTTCAACTGTTCTACCGTTTCTTCCTCGACCTCGTCCCCGGCCTCGACCTCGGGTGCGAGTTCTGGAGAAACCTTCACAATCTCGTCGTAAGGGAGTGGTGAGTAACGGTTGAACTAGGATTTCAGGTTCTTTGTCGTCTCGTGCTTCTTTTTCTTGATTTGGTATAGCATTTTTGGAGAAAATTGTTTTCTTTGGGGGTGCGTAGTAAGCTGCATCTTCGTGGATTCTAATTTCATGCACGGAGAATGGTTGCAAATCACCTTTGATACACTATTCTTGTCCTCCTTCATAGTACTTTATACACTGGTGTGGAGACGACGGTACCATCCGGTTCTCATAGATCCATGGTCGGCCCAGTAGAGCGTTGAATGATGTCTCAGAATCAATTATGTGGAACTTTGCGATTGTCTTGGCTAATTCACCGATCTTCATTAACAGTGTTATCGATCCAAGAGCTCTTTCTCCTTTCTGGTTGAAGCCTCTTAGCATCATCTTGTCTGCCTCGAGATCACGGGCATCAATCTCTAAATAGGCTAGCGTTCGAAGGTTCATCATATTAATTGACGCTCCTGAATCAACTAGCACCCTGAAGAGTGTGAACATTCCAATACTGACTGAAATGTACAACGGTCGGTTGTGATCTGTGACCCGACCCGCAAATAACGCAGTAATATTTGCTTCTAAAAGATAGCCAAAAGCTTTGACTTAATTTATAAATAGTGGCTAGTATATAAAATTAATATAATTTAGAAAATATTTTTACACACTAGGGGTACTACGCAAGTATACGTATCGTTTCAAGTAATATAGGGTTTTTAAACAAAGACCTCAGTATCGATCCCACAGGGAAGATTTATAGAAATAAATTTTCTATGAAGTGGAAGCGAAATAAAATAGTAAAAATATTTTTATTTTACCTTTTAATTTGATTATAAATTACTATTTAATTTACTATATGCAAATAAAGAAAACAATAATAAGGTAATGATTTTAAGAATTCGATATAAAATAAACAACTTTCTTTCCTTCAATTAATCTAAGATTTCTATAATAATTTAATATTCGTTGGAGAATTTGATTTATGGTATTGTGCCAAATAGAAGCATTCCTATTCTTTACCCTTTGATCCAGGCGCAAAGAACATTAGGCTAATTTACGTGAATAGGTCCGGATGTATTGTTAGTAGAATGGGTTAATCTAGGCTCACACTTCTAGATGTCCAAGGGTGGCTATGGTCGGCCTTACTAGTGACCCTTTCCTAGTCTATAAATCAAATTATAAGAATTTAGTCTGTCACTCTAAAAGCTTATTAATTCTACGCCCTTTAAATATTATCTTCCTATTTATTTGCACTTCACCATGAATAGCCCGCTCGTGGCCTACGACTACCCAAGGATTCATGTGACATTTACAAGCTAAGAGTTCTTCTCCTTCAAGGTTTCAAAACTCTTCAACAGGTTTTAACAATTCAAACGACCAATTTAAAAAGTAAAGTAAGATCAGGTATTAATGTCATCACAATATTTTGAAATTATTTTGATTTTTAATTCTCCATCGAATCTTTCTATTATCTTATCTATCTCTTCATAGTTGAAGTAAGAAAGTAACTAACTACTCAGAACACATCGAAAATAAATAACAAAACATGATAATTAAACTTTGAATCAAATGTAAAAATATACTTATCTTAAATATTTCTTCTACAGATCTTCTGATTCCTACTGACTCCACAATGTAATGAACTCCAGATGTAATAACTTGAAAATAAACTCACTAAACTAAACAAAAGTGGCCCTAAATTTCTCTCTTTAAGGATGAGAGATCCTAAAGTAGATAAGAGAAAGGGGTACAATGGGAGGTCACGTTTTCTGAAGAAATGGACCTCTATTTATAGGCTTTAAGGGTTGCCTTGAGGCACCTCTTCAAAACATGTCCACATTCAATGAATCTTCTAGAAGGTCGGTCTGGCACCTAGGCGCCGGACACCGTGTCCAGTTCTTCGCACCTCTTCACTTTGGCTCGCACCTCTTCGCGATTAAAACCGTTTTGGAGCGTCCAAATGCAATGTATCACATGTCCTATTATCAAGGAACAACAGCCAGCCTTCTAGAATGTCCAATAACCATTCACTCCATCAAAATAACTGATCAAACGTTGTCAAAAACTTGACAGTTTTCATATCGAGTCTGGCGCTTAGGCGCCAGTTTCTGGCGCCTAGGCGCCAGTTTCTAGCGCCCATATTTTTTTACACTTTTGGTATTTTGCTCCATTTTTGCTCCTTTTTGCTCATTTTTCCTTCTTAGACCTTTTTACATTACCTACATCCAAAAACACAAAAAATACCTTTCATTAAAGCATAATATCCTTAGAAATTAATAAGAATTAAGACATAAATAAATATGTATTTTTTTATAGATCAATCTGCTGTTCCAAGTAGTAAATCATCATACGTGAAGGTAACACCGTGCTGTTCTTTCAATGAGCAAGCCTCGTCGAAGGAATTACCAGCCATTTGAGCTAAGCAAATTTCTGGATCAAGCAAGGCCTTGAATAGAGATTCTCTCATCTCCTTTGATAGGATCAGAGCGTCGTAGATGCTCAGTCTGGCCGGTAGTTTCCTAAGATGGACTAGCACATTATAGTCCACTTTGTTACCAGGCTGTTCAATTTCTTACCGAACGTGCAATTTTTCCGCTGGGGTTGGCTCTTCCTGAGCAACCACCTGCTTTCCCTTGTCCTTTAGACCCATCCTCAGAGTTAGGACCTTTCCGCTTCTCAGATTGACTTCAGTTATTTATTCTGAATCTACTAGTGTCTCTTCTTGAATCGGAACGACTGGCCCTTTTGATGTCACCTCGGCGTCTGACAATTCTAACTCTATCGTGATCGGAGCTCCTCAGAATTCACAAATAGACTCGTCACTTACTGAACTTTTGTAGCCATCCTTGTGAATCTCATTCTCTTCATCGTGGTTATCTAGGTTTTGTATGATTTAAGAATCGTTATTCGTATTGAAATCAAGATTCAGATTAGGTTAGTTGTCGTTAGTTATGTAATTGTTAGAAACAGTCAAAACATAGCCAACACCAAAACTCTTATCATTATAAGGTCCTGCCGGGGCGAGCAAATAATCATACAGAGTCAGAGGTTTGAGGAATTTCTCCCCCGAATCAGAAACAACCATCCTAGGAAAAGCAGCCCCTAGTCTACCTCTCGGAACCTCAGTCTTCTCTTCTTCCACGATCTTCTCCTCCTTCTGGGGCGGTTCTTCAATTACTAGCGATAGCGCCGGCTTGGCAGGTTTCAAACTTTGAGTTGAAGCGCGCACGGAAGCGGTTTGGATGTGATCTAAATTTTTCTTTGATGACTTTGTCCAGACAGTACTCCATCCATCGTTGGTCGTGTACGAGTCGATCGGAACAATAAGCTTTGTCGAGATAACATTGACGGAACCTCTTTTTTGGGGTTCCTTCATGTATTCCTTCGGGATCGTTATGTTCCCTTGTCGAAGGTTGTTCTCAAGCCAGTTCTTGAAAGTGAAGCAGTCTTCGATTTTATGTCCGAGCATCCTGTGGTAGGGACAGTAGTTTGGATGATCCTTCTTGTCGACTTCCTCGGGCTTCCTGGGCTCTAACAACTGAAAGTCAGGCGTCTTCATCAAACTGCGAAAAATATTAGCCACTGCCTCAGTCTTGAAGGGGTATTCTTTGTCCAAAAGATCCTTCAGGGGACAGAGCGGACGAGGCGGCGGCTGATAGTACCACGGTGACAGAAAACTCTGCTGAGGCTGATAATTCTGCCGAGGGTGTTGATAAGTCTGTTGTGGGTGTTGATAAGTCTGTTGAGGGTGTTGATACGTCTGTTGCGGTGGTTGATAACTCGGTTGTGGTTGCTCTGGTCATATTTGCACCAGACGTTTACCTTTGTCCACCGCTGCGACGGTTTCAGATTTCTTCTCGAATGCTTTTGCGGGCTTCTTCTTATCAGTCTTATCGACAAAATTTAGCTGTCTCGCTTCCTCTTGCAAGCTCTCGGCCTTGCTAAGCAACTTCTCGAAAGTCTTAATGGTGAATCCCTTAAGAAGAAGTGCTATCGGGCCATGGATACTCTTAAGAAGATATCGACCGCATGCTGTTCCTGAAGCTGTGGTTCACACTTCATGCTCATGTTCCTCCATCGAAGTATGTAATCCACCAAAGTTTCATTCGATTTCTATCGCTCCACCACTAGATCACCGATAGTGATGTG
This sequence comes from Papilionanthe hookeriana x Papilionanthe teres, assembly GCA_022702705.1. NCBI lineage: Eukaryota > Viridiplantae > Streptophyta > Magnoliopsida > Asparagales > Orchidaceae > Papilionanthe > Papilionanthe hookeriana x Papilionanthe teres. The sequence continues at coordinate 10,355,731 of CM040422.1, forward strand.
GTGCTGAGCTCTGGCAAACCGCTTACGAAGAGATTTTCCAATTCTGCAAAAGTCTTAACTGATCCATTCGGCAATTCTGCATACCAGTCGAAGGCGATCCCCGACAAACTGCTGACGAACTGTCGGAAAAGCAAAGCGTGGCTCCCGCCGGCATTGCAGCAACTGGCACGAAAATGTGTGACATGTTGCCGGGGGTTTCCCGTTCCATCAAAAGTCTTAAACAGAGGTGGTAAAAAGCCCTTCGGGTATTGGTCTACATCAAATTCTTCAGGATAAGGTCTACCTGTCTGAATAGATGTTCCACTCTTGGACTGATCTAAGGCTTCTCGTACCTGCTGTTCTACCATGCTCTTAATATCCTTTTCGGGAACCATGTTATGTACAGAATCTTTCTTCATCTGATCATCTCCATTAACAGATGTAATCTATTTTCCTCCATCTGCAATATGGATGATCTCTGGGGGTGTTTCGTTCTGAGGCTGGGCCTGACTCTGGAGAGTGGCTAAGGCGGCAGCCATCTCTTCCATCCTTTTTCGCCATCTGGGAAATCGTATCATCTCTTTCCTGAAGCTGCGCTCTCATTAACTCTGGCTCATCTCTTTCCAAAGTTGGTGGAACACCCTGCAAAGCTGACGATGCTCATGTCTCAACCATGCTGACCTCAGCATACTCCTCATCCATGAATTCTAACAAATCCACTTCGTCCCTTAATTCTTCTCATCTTTCTCTTGCTAGCCGTCAGATGTCCATTCTTAGTTGCCCTATGGCATCCTCAAGTGGCCTTTTCTGAGCGATCTCATCGTTGCCAGGAGACTACTGTTGAACCTCTCTTTCAGGAGTTTCTTTTACTGCGGCACTCTCTTCAGATCTTGGATCTCCAGTGAGAATTCTCTTTCCAGAATGCTCTGTTGGTATTGGTTCAGCAATAATAGGTCGCCACACCATCCTTCTTGTAGCAGAAGGCCTACGACCGGCTGGTCTGTCGGCGGTGCGTAAGTAGGTGGTGTCCTCCCTAATATGGAGACCTGATACCACAACCGGTAAGCCTTCCTCGCTAGCTCGCACCTTTTTCTTTGGTCTTTCAGGGATAATAGCAGGCTCTACTCGCGGACTGAGGCGAGACTTAACTGGCACTCGTCCCATTCTTCTCAGAATCTCTATTACAGTACATCCTTCTTTTCTGGCTAATTTCTCAACTACCGCACGCAATCGGGCAAGCGGTGTAGCCTTGCTCTTCTTCTTCCTGCTGTCACTGTAATATGCAGGCCGAGGTAACGCAGCGGCGATCTTTCTGGCATCTATTTCATCAGATGCAGCAGAGAGAGGGTGGAATCTATTTCCTTCTAATAGTGGTAAGTATTCTGGCAGTTCTTAATCTATCTCTTCAGGGATTTCTTCAAGACAGGTGGCTTCAGCTTCTTTGACCTTCTTGATCTTAGCAAACTTTCTGTTTTTATTCCTCCTTTGTATCCGGGTTAAGGGCCTATACTTCGAACCAGACCCTATCTCGAAAAAAGACGGTATCGCAGTGAAGTCTGAACCCTCCACGGTGACAGGCTCATAATTGACTTGTACTTCCTTTCCTTTCAGTTCAGCAGGAACTGGGGTAGGTGCAGTAATGAACAGACCGGTGGGGGTAGAGACGACAGTTTTGGGGGTAGCAGTCAACTTCTTGTGAACAGCTGTGTTCCTTTCAACTGGGGCCCTCTACAGGGGTGGGAATTCATGAGTCGACTTCAGGTTAAACTCAATCATAGGCTGTTCAGTCTAAGGCACTTTGTTCATTAGTGCGAAAAGAGTAACATCGAAAAACTTAACGTTCGTATTGTCAAAACTTTGTCCAAAGCGGATGATTGCATCGCTAGGCAGTTCGTCCTGGTAGACAGCTAAGTCTAATCCGTTGGTGAAAGAGAAGATCAACTTTGGTGCAGACATCTTCTGCAAGGTAAGTTTCGATTATCAGTCCTGAATTATGCTTCCTTCGTCAGGATGAAAAGAAAGAAATTGAAAAGAGTTCGAGCACAATTTATTAAAGTTTTTTTATGCATTTACGATTTTAGAAAAGAGTTTGCTTGTTAGGAGGTTAGTTTATTCGTTAAAAACGAGAGGAGATTAGAGAGGGTAAAGGACCCAATCTAGAGCTAAGAAAGGAAGGGAAAATCTCGTAGGATTTCTCAATCCAAAGGACCGCTCCTGAGCTAACACCTATTGGGGGTCTACCTCGCCTCTTCGGAGAGGTATCAAAAAGAGGATTTCAGAACCTCTCTGTTTATGGGTGTCTAAACAGTGGCTCCAAAATCCGAGAAGAATTGATCATACTTGTTTAAAAAAAGAAATGAACAAGATATGTCAACGGAAGAATGGTAGTCTAATCCACTAGGGGCATGAACTTACTACTGATTTATGAAAACAAAACCATCCGATCAAAATGGAGAGAGGAACTAGTCCCCAGCGGAGTCGCCAGAAAGTTGTCGGCATATTTTTAGGTTGTGTTTTGAAAAGGGGGTCGCCTACAGAAGTTTTCGGAGAATTTTTTTTTAATTTAATTTAAATATATAATTTGAAAGGTAGTATTTGTTTTTTAAAAATAATTTTTAAGTTTGAAAATTTTAAGATATGAAATCAAACCGATCTCACATCCCAAATAGTTTATATAAACGAGCACCACACCACAAACCGTGTATCTATCCCAAAGAATAGACACACTGCTTGATGATGGGGCTTGATTAAATAAACTAGAAGATTTGTGACATCCGTTTGGTCTGCGAACCAATTTTATAAGCCGACAAATTCCCCTGCTTAATATAAAGGAATTAAGCAAGGTTTATAGTACCTGGGTTCTTAAAGTTCCCTATAAGGGCAAGCCCCTATAATTAATTACATCTTAAATGATGGGAATCATTTAAGAAAACTCTTGATAATGATCAGTGGTTTTACTCTCAAGAATTTCAAAGTTTAAGGTTTCAAACAAATTGGATTTTAGAAATTTCAATAGGGAATAGCTCAAATTTGGAACAGTTTATTTAGAGAGTCCGAAGGAAGAAAAGTAGGAGAAGTTGAGGATCCAAGAAGAATCTTGGCAACTTCCCAAACTATCCTATTGTTTGGCTTCAATTTGGGAAGAATGTTTAATGTTGCAATCTTGCCAATTTTAATTATTTAGGACATATACTCGTATGACACAATCATACAAATAGCCTTAAAGATGTGAGGGTTTATGTCGTACCAAACGACTACCTCAGAGTCCTAAGACCAGTTAGGGCTTAATTTGCATAACATGATTATACAAATGCCTAATAGAAAAGTTGAGGATTTATGTTACTCTAGGAAAACTACCTCGAAATCCTATGGTTTGGTTATTTAATTCTAGGAAAGGTTTTGCTGAAGTAGCTTCTAGTTTTGCTGACGACGATGGCCGTGCTGCCCACTATGCTTCAAGCTCCTTGTCGTTGCAAAGGTTTAGTTTTAGAAGTCATAAATCAAAGGATGAGAGAAGTGTTTTGGTTTAGAGAAAACTTAAAATTCAAATGTCTTTAATGTTTTATTAGGGAAATCTTAAAGTTGATTATAACAACACCGGTTAAGATCCCACGGTTCCATCATTCCGGCATCGTTATTTTTATCGGATTCACTTAGTCCAGATGAATTTGCTAAACTCAACTGAATGAGTTCCACACTTTCATTTAGACCGTAGGAAATCCCATTAGCAACACGTAGGTTACATCATCCTAGGTATTCCCGATCATCCAACAAGACATTTTAATTTAGTAATAATTGTAGTTTTGTTGTTCTGTTTGTGATTAAATTTTGAGTTGTTTTATCTTTTGAATGTTGTGGCGGTGAATTTTATCTTGTTGTGACTTTTAATTTAGTTTTGGGTTTCAGTTCAAGGACTATTCTAAAGTTTTAGGTTTTCATCCAACAGTTTTGTTTAACATGCAAGAAAAGTAAAGCGCAGTGTAGAAAATGCAATAGAGTAAATTGCAATAACATAAAAGCGTACTTGGAGGGTCCTCCCGTCATTCCAAGCTACACTTTAAAACACATATTAAAGCATATAAATATTTCAACAAGTACCTAGGTAAGACTAAAGGAAGGGTTTTGGTTGTATACCAGAATCCTAATCCTATAGCTAGTCATTTCCTATGACGTCTAGGTTCTCGATTTTGGTTAAGGATGATTTTATTCATCAAAGACCAATTAAGTTCAATTGTTCTTTAAAAACTACCCATCGTGTTGAGGAAGTGCTTAGAATAAATCCTAAACATCTTTTCAATACCTCTGGGACAGTTTTGAGTCTAAGTGAATTTAATTATACAGGTGAATTAATTATCCAAAGGTTTAGTTAAATTTTGTTCCCTTGCTCAGTGAACTAGGATGTTTGATTATCTTATGAGTGAAGTGGCATTTCACTTAACGCTTCATTTAATAGTTATAAAAATTTAAAGCTTTTAGGGGCAAATTAATTTGTTAAGGATTTTAATGATTTGAAGTTAAAGTTAATGATTTACTTCAATGTGATTTAATTATAAAATTTTAATCAATGATTTTAAGTTTGGAATGATGTTTGATTCATTTAAGTTAGACTTTTTATAAATGATATCAATATTTTATGTTAATTTAAATTTTAGGTTTAACTTAGGTCAAAAGAGGTGTTCAAATTATTTATTAAATTTTGATGATTTAATTTAGATTAATTATATTAATTAATTTAATTTTTTTTACATTATGTTTTAAGGTAAGTTATCTTAAAATTATTTAAAAATTTGTAATTTTGATTTAAGTTTGTTTTGAAATGATTTTAAATTAGTTTCAAATATTTTAATTTACTTTTTTAATTATTTAACATTTTAGGTTTTAATCAATTATTAAATTATTTAATGGTTAAGAATTATTTACTTTTAATCATTTAATTATTAATTCCACTTATCCTCTTAGGTTAAGAGTTAAATATTATTAAGTGATTTATTTAGGGATTTTTAAATTAAAGAATCAATATCTTCTTAAGTTATATCCCCATTTCAATAATCCAATTTTAATTAATCTTCCAAAGTTTAAATTATTTAATTAATTAAAGTTCATTTTTTGGTTTATTAAAGTGATTAATGGATTCCTACCCTTGGACTTCCCAAAGTTTCAATCATCTGAGAGAAAATTAAAATCAGATGTTTTACCTCCATTTTGATTAAACCTAAATTTTTAATTAGGGGTTAAAATCTTTTAATTACCTTTATGCCCGTTTAAGCCTATTTATTTTATAACTAATTAAATTAAACTTAAATGAACTTAAAATTTTTATGCCACTTCACTCACATGTCAATTAAGACATTAGAGGAGAAAATGTGATTTTTCTGAATTTAATTTATTTATATAATTATTTTTAATGGAAAATAGGGGTTTTCAAAGAAAATTCACCAACATGACCAAGGTAAAATTTCTATTATTAAGAAAATTATGGGATGTTCTTAATGACTAGAGGACCACTTGGACCAATTTTGGTGATTTTTCAAATTATATTTTATTTATTATAATTATTTTAAATTTTGGAGTGTTAATTAATTATAAAATAAAGTCAAAGTTGAAAAATGAATTTTATATTTTTCAAAAATCCCTCTGATCTCAAGTAGTTCAGAGAAACAAACTTTATATTTTTATGAGTTTTCTTAGATTTATTCGAATTAATTTAGTGGGAAGGCTAGAAAATACATTTTTTAATTCAAAAATTGTTTTAAGGCATTGAAATTAAATATCTTAACCTAGTGACTTAGGAAAAATATTTGATTGGTTCCTAAGTGATTAGGGGACTAAATATTACATTTTTATGATTTTTATTATTTTTGTGATTTTTATTATTTTTTAATTATTCAAAATATTAAAATATACTCAAAATGAAAGTTTTTAGAAAATTCCAATTTTATTTTTCATAGACTCCTCTGATATCAGGGAAGTCTCAAAATCAATTTAGTGAATTTTTGAAATGTATTTTTTAAGTAATAAATTTTTAAAGTTTTATTTTGACTATGTGACTTAATTAATCCATTAGTGGGGTTAAACATTTCCAATTGACTTCAAATTTTTATGTGAGATTCCCCTGATCCTATGATCAGTAGAGAATTATTTTCAAGTCATTTTAAAGTGTGATTAACTCTAATTAATTAAAGTTCAATTTAGAGTGATTAGGCCAATTAGGATTATTCTAATTGATTTAACTTAAACCATAATTGTCATAGGGTCCTCTAGTCCTAAGGAACTTCACCAAATTTTTCTGGAATTTTCTGATCAACATGCAAATTTTTGGAATTAAAATGTCAAAAATAGTGACATAAACTTGAAAAATACATAACTTGCCATAGGGATGGCCTTTGACCTTGAAAAAATCAGGGAATGTTCCCAAGATCAGAGGCTTCGAAAGCCCTATGGTCTCATGCCATGGTGAAATGTTTACATGCATGGAGAATTAAAACATTGAAATCAGTAAATAATTAATTAAAAATAAAATATTCATCAAATTAACACAATTCTTTTTTTACATTATTCTCCTCTGTTCATAGAGCAAGAGGGTATTTTTTTTATTTTTGTGATTTTCTATACAAATATATGAATTTTTGAAGTTTCTGGTATTTAATTAAATAGAAAATAACCTAATTTCCTACTTAAACCAGTCAGTGCCGCATCAACCTCGGTAGCTCCGAAGCCCTACGTGTCGCGCTCCCATTCGACGCACCCACCCGAGTCAGCAGCCTCGCGTCCCGCGGTCCCGCTCCTTCTTCTGGTCCGACTTGATCTCCGCCGTTCAACTGATACACAATCGATCGGATGGTTCCTGGTCATCGTCTACGACTGGTGCGTCCCGTGAGCCGTAGACCTTTTAACCCTAATATTTCTCTCGTTTCTCAATGGATTTTCTAGTTCTTATGCTCTATGGATTCATCTTGAGAAGACGAACACATCCATACAGATAACATGCTATGAAATTAACTCAAATGAAATGAAGAATCACTAGAAGCTATCGGGAAGGAGACGATCCATACCTTGTTCTGAGAGGTGAAACCCAGAGATGCTCGGCACGTTCGTTGGAGTCTAAGCAGGCTAGGGATGAAGCCTGGAGCTGTGGTGAATTGCCTGTGTATGACTTTCACCAGGCCCGATCAGAAAGCTTGGAGGCTGGAACAACTGGGTGGCCTGGAGAGGGGGCTTTCACTGGGGAACTTCTTCTCTACCTCTGGTGAAGGTGTGGGAAGAGTTAATTTGGGTTTGGTGAAGTTTCAGAGAGTGTCCTATTCCTGGCCTGATTTTTAGCTGAGAGAGTGGGCTCAACTGGGGAGATTCAGGGTAGGAGAACAGTGGGGATGAGCTTCTCTTGACTAGGAGGAGCTCTGGGAGTGGTTTGGTGAGGTTTTGTTGAGAAAAATTTCAACTCCTGTCAACAACCTTCTCATGGCCGAGAAGATGAGTTTAAATGGCCAGGGCCATTGGGCTGAGCTAGGGCTCAATTGGTGGGTGGATTCCACTTCTTAGGTGGAGGGCAGTGGAGCTCCAAAGTTTTATTTGGCTGAGGTGGCCAATTGGGTGAGTTTGGGTGAGTTTCACTTGGTGGTGGCTCTCGGTTTTGACCCCCTCCGGCGGCTAGGCCGGCCGGCAAGGACAAGGGAGATGGCCATGGATCAGGTCAACCAAGGAGTAGCGTTTAATTGTGATTAGCAGGCAAGGGGCGATTTGGGGTGAGGCAAAAGGTGCATTTGTCCATTTAAGGGAAGAGATCCCTTAAAATAGGGACCCCTTGGTCCATGGCTCACTTAGCTTGGGCTAGGTGGATCTAGGGTGGTTCCTAGGGTTCACTTAGTGGCTGTGGATAGGTTGGTTTAGCCACATTTGGTACTATTTGGTTTGGATTGGTCATGGGGTCAAATTGGCTCACTTTGGTTTAGGTTGGGCTAACTTGGGTTTGGGTTTGATTTAGGTCCAAGTGTCTTGAGCAACATTGTAGAAATGATTTCCATGAAAAACTTTCAAGAAGACATGGAATGGTTTTGAGTTCAATTGGAAGGTCAATATGGTGGATTTTGGTATTTTGGTTAATTTAGGCAAGGTTGAATCAACTTGGGTCCAAGTTGGATTAAGGTGGGGTTTAGACCCAATTTAAAGTTTCAAATGGTATAGGGGAATGTATTGAAGAGTTTCCAACATCAATTGGGATGAAATTTTAGGGTTTGGCTAATCAATTTGGTAGGTTTAGGGCATGGATTCACTTGAGGCTAAAATGAGGATTTTTGGTTTTCAAATGGAATTGAACTCAAATGTAAATCAAATTTAGCTTGGATTTGGTTTAGATTGATAGTAATGATGTTGAACTAAAGTTTAGAATTGAAATTGGGCAAAATTGAGGTCAAATGGGTTGGTTTGGTGTGACATTGGGTCCATTTTGGTTAAAAATGGGTCAATTTGGGGATTTTGATAAAAGTGGGTTATTTTGACAAAATTGGGCTATGGTGTAGTTGAAAAAAAAGAAATTGGGATTATTTGGGATTGTTTGGAATTTTCTGGGAAATTTTGGAATTTTTGGAATTTTGTGCCAAAAGGGTATTTTAGGGTATCAAGAGGTTATTTTGAGGGTATTGGGGTATTTTGGTGGTTTAAAAAGGTGGGAATTCTTTCAAAATGATCTTTAGGAATTTTGGGAATTTTGGGTAATTTTCTTGGAGAATTTTGAAAAATTTGGGGCAATTAGGTAATTTTAGGTAGGTTTGAAGGACCCAATGTCAAAACCAGGAATTTTGGCAAAAGTGCAATTTTGATCTTGATGAAGCTTAAACTGAGCCATGGACCAAGAAATGTCCACCCTAAACATCTCATGGGTTGTTCCCAACCCTCTTAGCCAAAGAACTAGGGGTTTAGACTTAGCTACATGAGTGCTCCAATGAACCAGGGGGGAGAATTGGTTAAGGATGGTGTGTGTGAGAGTGCAGTGTGTGTAAGCTAGACCTCACCAGGACCAGGCCACCCAGGGTAGTCCTAAGGCTTGAACCACCTATAGGAGCTCACTATCGGTTCTCCGTATGGTGGTATTAACCATCTAAGGTGATTTAGAGGTTTACAACCATCCAAGTGGGATCCCAAGAGGTGTCAAGAAGTAGTTGAATTGCTAAAGGGTGGGTCCCAATTCTAGTCCTCTAGGATAGTCAAGGAGAAAACCTTATGGCTAGATCCTAAGAAGCACTAAGGAGAGAAAAGGCCTCACCAAAAATGAGGTCAACACACATTGACATGAGAGAATCTTGGCAGCAACTAGCCGGCGACAAGCCGTCACGGTACTGGACAACCTCGGATGCCACGAAGAGATTTTATTGGCTACTCTGCTGGGGAGAATCTTTCTTCTCATCTCTTGTTAAATCACTTATTTTCAAAAGATGTTTTTTCCTTTGAAAAATAGGACCACATCATTCAAAATTTAACTCATTGAAGAGTTATTCTTGACATTTCGTAATGACAAGGTCTGAAAAAATAAAAAAATAATTTCCAAGTTTATAAATGAGTCCATGACATCTTATTCTCCTTGAATCTTCGGATAATTTGCAATGGAAACCCTGTATTCAGTATTTTCATACTTTCAAGATCTCAATACACCAATTAATAAAGATGCTTACTTTTATCAAAATGACTTTGATTATTTGATGAAACTGAATTTGCACTAAATAATTGATATCAAGTTAATATAACTGACATACATCCTTTGAGGAATTCAATCTGGAACCTTATGAAAATTTTCTTCACTTTACATAAGACTTACCTCAAGACATTCCTATAGAATAATATACTTTTGAGAAAATGGAAGAAAATTTTGATAGAAAAGGAATGAAAATTTTTATTGAACAAGAAAGTGACATTCTTCCACCAATTGCATATGAAGTTGGATATTTTTCCAAAATTGTTTCAAAAACTCGTTCCCAATGACAAAATAAAACTCGTTCTCTTAAAAGAATGAAGAAATGGAATGAAGATGATGATTTTGAGACATCTGAATTTGAAAAAAGTGTTTTCAGGAACCCTTCTTTCTCAAAACAAAATTGATATTTTCCAATACCTATCAAACATATGGATAATACTTTCCAACCTAGAAATTCTCCGTCAATTCACGCTATATATTATGTGTTTAAAATATTAACATGGAAAGATTGATGTTCAATATCATAACTGTTAGATAAAATGGGATGTGCAATCTCCATGACAAGTAAAGAATAATTCATGCAATTGATGATCCTACTTATCAAGAAACAGATCAGCAATTCCCATTAGACAGTCAGTTTACTCGGGTACCAGTGAAATTCCGTCTAGAGCCAAGAGTAAAAGATGTAATCATCACAAAAGACAAGATCAAACATAACAAATTAATATTAGAAGCAGAAGATAAATCTGCAAAAATGACGGCTCTGGTCCAAATGTTACAAAGCGGAGATCATTCTTATTCACAACCCGATGATGTACTTCCCAGGATATCTCATTTTATACATAAAAATAATGTATGGAAACGAGAATCATTAGGAGAAATCTCAGACATTGTGAGTAAGGAGGAATCTCAGACATTGTGAGTACCCCTGCATACAGTTCTCAGGAAAGAACTTGTGAAGAACGTCCAATAAAGTCATTAGAGGAAATATTGAAAATTTTGAAAATTGGCATTAAGCAATTCTTGATATGGAGAAAGGAAGATTCTTAAAATAGTTAAAATGAGGTGGTCACTGAAATAAACATGATAGAAACATGATCTACATCCTTCGCACAAAAATTAAATGAAGAAGATACATTAGAAGCATTACGAGCAGTTATCTAGAAATGGGATGAACAAATCAATCGTTTGGAACAAAAAATGGAAGAATTAGCGGTAGCTTTACAAAATCCACCAACAAATCCATTGCCTGTGGTTAAAATTATTAGGATTGAGGCAATACACGTTCTGGAGGAGAGAAGAGAGCCAATAGAAATTAAAGAAAATACTCAAAGAAAAAGGATTCCTTCCAAAGTGGAATTCCAGATAAAGAAATCACACAATTGGTAGAACAAAAGATAAAAAAAACAATGTCTCGCGTAAAGGCTGGTTCATTAATTCTAAAGGGCAGACCTTATCCAGAGGAGTTTGATTTTATCCAGTACCCCAAAGGTTTTGTTCTTCCTCTCTTCAAAATGTTTGATGGGACTGATAATCCTCGCATCTTGCACACTTCAGAGAAAGTTGTTGCAACGCAGAAGGAAGTGGTGCTCTTTTATTCTATCAACTTGTTAACAGTCTCATAGGAGTTGCCTTTGACTGGTATGCAGAACTTCCTAACGAGTCTGTTAAAAATTTTGTAGAGCATGAAAGCCTCTTCATTCAACGGTTAGTTGGAGCACAACACCATACAACAATCGGTGATCTTAGCATGAAATGTGAACCACAACTCCAAGAACAACATGTTGTTGAAATCCTACTTAAAAATATCCATAGTCCTATAGAATTCATGCATAAAGGATTCACATTAAAGACATTTGAAAAATTGCTCTGTAAAACTGCCAATCTTCAGGAAGAAGCTAAGCAGATGAGTTTAGCGGAAAAGACAAAGTCTGTCAAAACATTTGAAAAGAAACTAGGAAACATTGCAAAAAAATGGGTAAAAAAGTGATGCAAGTTCATCCCAAACAAAAGAAGCAGCTACAAAGTTAACCGCCACAATATACATCTCCTTAATTACAATTTCAACAACCAATTCCATTACTGACAGAAAAAAAAAGATGATTGAGAGAATAAATAATGAATACCCGTTAAGGACAGAGGCAATTGGTAAAATATTTCATAACCTACTAAAGATACCAGAATTTAATCTGCCTCAGGCTAAAAAGTCAGGAGAGGCTGACATGAAGGACAATCCCAATTATTTTCCTTATCACAGGATGCTTGGACATAAAATTGAATAATGCTTTATATTCAAAAACTGGTTAAAGTGCAACTTTAAAGAAGGGAATATTGTAATCTTGAAAGAGTATCTGAATGAACCTGAAAAAGGTTCAGTAAATATGATTTCGTCGATAAACTTATTCCTATACCCGCCGACAAACAAAAACAAGACACTTTTCAAGGTAAATCTTTGGAGGAGATCCTTAAGGACTTACAAATTAAAAAATCTTCCAAGAAAAAGAAGAAAAAGAATAATAGAGAACCAAAAAGGGTTAGAGGTCTTATAGACATAGGGACTATTGTTCTTTTTGTATCTCCTAGTTCTCATCTTTCTTTATCTTCCATTAGAGTAGTTGTTTCAGACAAAGGGAGGAAATCCATTGAACCGATAACTTTGTATGACTTCCTTTTTACCACTACTATGAATAATAATATTTCTAGTTCATCTTAGATTTTGTCTATTTTGGATGATACTTTTGAAAATGATCATTCCAATTTCGATCATGTAGATAGTACTCAAATCGTACATGATTCGGACTAGTCTAATGACAACCAAAACGATAATAACATTAGTGATAATACCGATTGTTGACCTCATTTTTATGATAAGGTCAACCCTTGACCTAAAAAGTCAACTTTTGTCAAAGTGATCAAATCTGACCCGATGACCAACCCTGTTGACCCAATAGGTCAATCTTTTGACCTAAAAAGTCAACTTTGGTCAAAATGGTCAATCCTGACCCAATGACCAACCTTGTTGACCCAATAGGTCAACATTTTGACCTAAAAAGTCGGTTTTGGTCAAAATGGTCAATCCTGACCCAATGACCAATCCTGTTGGCCCAATAGGTCAATCTTTTGACATAAAAATGACAACTTTATTCAAAATGGTAAATCCATACCTAATGATCAACCCTATTGACCCCATAGGTCAACCTTTTGACCTAAAAAGTCAATTTTGGTCAAAATCATTAATCCAGACCTAATGACCAACCCTGTTGATCCAATAGATCAACCTTTTGACCTAAAAAGTTAAGTTTAGTCAAAATAGTCAATCCTGACCCAATGACCAACCATGTTGACCCTATGGGTCAACTTATTGACCTAAAAAGTCAACTTTGGTCAAAATGGTCAATCTTGACCCAATGGCCAACCCTATTAACCTCATAGGTCAACCTTTTGACCTAAAAAGTCAACTTTAGTCAAAATGGTCAATCTTGACCCAATGACCAACCCTGTTGACCCCATAGGTCAACCCATGACCTAAAAAGTCAATTTTGGTTAAAATGATCAATTTTTTACTAAATAACTAATTATTGAGCCAATGACATATTTAAAACCCCAAAATGACAAAATTAATCAAATAATTAAATTCAAGATTAGTTTAATTAATTGAATGAAATTCATTAATAATTTAATTTTCAAATATTTTAATTAATTAAATGACATCATTAATTAAAATGAAAATTAAACTAAAAGTCATAAAATGACAAAATACACCAAAATGAAATAAAAATGACAAAATTATTCAAATAATTAATCTCAAAATTATTTTGATTAATTAATTGGTTAATGATTTAATTTTTTTAAAATTTTAATTTATGACATAATTAATTAAAATAAAAATTAAAATCAAAAACCAAAAAATGCACAAATTAATTAAAAATGATGGAATTACACAAATAATTAATTCCAAAATTATTTTTAATTAATTAATTAACCAATGATTTAATTTTCATATTTTAATTAATGACATAATTAATTAAAGTGAAAATTAAGTTGAAAAGTCAAGAAAAGAGACATAATTCAATTTCAATGACATGGATATTAATCAAGTAATTAATTTGGAATTGTTTCCAATTAATTATTGATTAATAAAATAAATTTCAATAATTAATTAATGACATAATTAATTAAATATGGAAATTAAAATAAGAGGGGTATTAAATTGAATTTTTAAAACCTATGACGTGTGGTTTTCTAAAAATTCTAAAACTTCTTCATGACATCACACATAACTCATGGATGACTCATATTTAACCATGGTAAAGGGGCATAATGACATGAAAATTAGGTGGCAAAACCATGGTCATTTAAAGTGTGACTCACCCCCTTTGTAAAGTGAGGTGTCTTGCCTTGGTGAAGTTAGTTTAGTCACCTCCCTAGCCACCCAATGATGAGAAGACAAAGCTTCAACCATTCTTCACACCATGATTAAGCTCATCATAACATTTCATAAAAAATGTTAAGACGGGAGCTAATATGTCACCACCCCATGAAATGATAAATGAGGTGTTGCAAATAGAGGGTCTCAATCCTTTGAGTCACCATTAACCTCCCACTTAGCCAATGGAATGGGAACAAAGAGATTAAAATCCATCATGACAAATTTGAAGCCATAATTGCCATGAAATGTGCACTTACTTAAGTGGCAAAACTCTCAAGGGAGAAGAAGAGGTGAGGCTTGGATTACATGAGGGAGGTTGTACTCTATAGCTCTAACCATACTATGAGCAAACCTAAGTTAACCAAGGTTGAACCATAGCCATTCATGGCTATATAAAGACCCCTTGGCCGAAATTTACAAGAGGAGAGAAAAAATCCTTAGAAACCGATAAGCTGCCCAAATCCCGTGGCTCCCAACACAAAAAGTCTTCCTAGGGACCTCAGCAACCTATTCCAACCAAAATCAAGCCATAGGATTAGCCAAATCAAGCCAATTTGGCTAAAATCCAAAATCAGCCCAAACTAGCCATTTTGCCAAAATTGCTCTCCAAGCCTAGCTACAAAACAAAACTGAAGTAGCAAAGATCTTCTTTGGGAGTCATAGAAGCTGAAAATCAGGCCTGATCAAGCTCGATAAACTTGTGGCTAAGGTATGGATTTATTTTGTCCAAAATAAATCATATAATCAAAATATCATGGGTTAAACTAGCCTAGAAATGTATCATCACCATATAGATATAATCTATACATCCAGATGATTCCATAGGTTCAAAAATCACTCAATTTCATTGAGAAATGAGTGAGATATTGAGCTTTGAAGTTGGACGGTTCGAAAATTTTCAAATTTATGGGGGATTTATCTCCGCCGTCCGTTCCCGTGTTTTGGAACGGATGGCACTGATCGCGTCTTTCCATGTACGTTGTTTCGCGCCACGAACTAGATCCTCCCGCTCCTTCGACGCGTACGAGGATGCGTGGCGCGTTCTGGATTTTTCATACTATTTTAATTCAGAAAAACCTTAAAAACATCAAAAGTTCATATCTTTTGATCTAGAGCTCCTAAAATTAAAATAAAAATACCTCTGTAAAGCTCTTGAAGAGAAGAAAATTATGAGACCAAAATCATAATTTTATTCTCAGTATTTAATTTTAAAATAATTAAATACTCTCTGGAGTATTTTAATTATTAAAAATTATCTACAAATTAGAAAAATATGAAATTTTTAGGGAAGAACCTTTAAGTCCTTAGACACATCTTCTGATTTTTCTAAGGCTAGGATAGCTCTCTAGGATGTGATTTTCTAATTTCCATGACATTTTGTAATTATTATCAAAATTAATTATAAAATTAGGAAAATTGAAAAATTTAAATGCAAAATGATTGAGAACCTTAGGATAACAGATAACAATCCTAAAACAACAATTCTCAAGTCATGAAATCAATCTAAAAGACATTTTGAAACATGGTTAAGATTTATCAATTTTAAAATTAATAATTCAAAACCTTTTCTTCACATATTCAATCCAGTTCATCATGGATTAAGAAAGTGATGAATCCAAACTTAAATGAACTCAAATCAATTGATAATTAGGTTTAAAGAAAACTTAAGCCTAATTAAATTATCAAACCTTAGGGTTTAATACAAAAATCAAACATTTAATTAAGTTTAAGGACATATTAAACTTAATTAACCCATTAAACCTTAAATAAATTAGGTTTAATACCAAAATCAAATCTTTAAGTTAGTTTAAGGACATATTAAACTTAATTAACCCACTAAAACTTGACTAAATTAGGTTTAATACAAAAATCAAACCTTTAATTAAGTTTAAGGAAATATTAAACTTAATTAACCCACTAAACCTTGACTAAATTAGGTTTGATGCAAAAAACAAACCTTTAATTAAGTTTAAGGAAATATTAAACTTAATTAACCTATTAAACCTTAACTAAATTAGGTTTGATGCAAAAATCAAACCTTTAATTAAGTTTAAGTCCATATTAAACTTAATTAACCCATTAAACTTTAACTAAATTAGGTTTAATACAAAAATCAAATCTTTAACTAAGTTTAAGGACATATTAAACTTAATTAACCCATTAAACCTTAACTAAATTATGTTTAATACAAAAATCAAACCTTTTATTAAGTTTAAGGACATATTAAACTTAATTAACCCATTAAAACATAACTAAATTAGGTTTAATACAAAAATCAAACCTTTAATTAAGTTTAAGGACATATTAAACTTAATTAACCCATTAAAACTTAACTAAATTAGGTTTAACACAAAATTAAACCTTTAATTAAGTTTAAGGACATATTAACTTAATTAACCCATTAAACCTTAACTAAATTAGGTTTAAAACAAAAATTAAACCTTTAATTAAGTTTAAGGACATATTAAACATAATTAACCCATTAAACCTTAACTAAATTAGGTTTAACACAATAATCAAACCTTTAATTAAGTTTAAGGGCATATTAAACTTAATTAACCCATTTAGCCTTAACTAAATTAGGTTTAATACCAAAATTAAATCTTTAATTAAGTTTAAGGACATATTAAACTTAATTAACCCATTAAACCTTAACTAAATTAGGTTTAATACAAAAATGAAAACTTTGATTAAGTTTAACGACATGTTAAACTTAATTAATTCATTAAACCTTAACTAAATTAGGTTTAATGCAAAACCAAACCTTTAATTAAGTTTAAGGACATAAGGACATATTAAACTTAATTAACAACTTAAAAATTAGGTTTAAGACAAAACTTAAAACTTAATTATGTCTAACCCATTAGACCTAATTAAACCATTAAGTCTTAACTAAATTAGACTTAATCAAACCTAAACCCTTATTAGGCCTAACCCATTAGACCTAATTAAACCATTAAGTCTTAACTAAATTAGACTTAATCAAACCTAAACCTTAATTAGGTCTAACCCATTTGACCTAATTAAACAATTAAGTCTTAAACTAAATTAGACTTAATCAAACCAAAATACTAATTAGGTCTAACCCATTAGACCTAATTAAACCATTAAGTCTTAACTAAATTAGACTTAATCAGACCTAAACCCTAATTAGGTCGAACCCATTAGACCTAGTTAAACCATTAATTCTTAACTAAATTTGACTTAATCAAACCTAAACCCTAATTAGGTCTAACCCATTAGACCTAAATAAATCATTAAGTCTTAACTAAATTAGACTTAATCAAACTTAAACCTTAATTAGGTATATCACATTAGACTTAAATAAGTATTAAACCTTAACCAACTAAGGTTTAATCAAACTAAAAATAACCTTTAACCTAGGTTCAACATAACATGAACTCAAGTTCAAACTTAACTTAGGGTTCAACACAACATGAACCAAAGTTCAACCTTTAACATAAGTTCAGCACAACATGAACCCAAGTTTAAACTTAGCTTAAGTCCAACACCACATAACTCAAACCTTAACTTGAGTTCAACCCATATTGAACTTAAGCCAACTCTAAGTTTAGGTTCAACATAACTTGATCCTGACTTAAATTAAACTTAAATTAAACTTGAGTTTAACCCATATTGAACTTAAGTCAACCTTAAGTCTAAGTTTTACCTAACTTGAACCTAATTTAAATTAAAATTAAACCTTAACTTGAGTTCAACCCTTATTGAATTTAAGTTAACCTTAAGTCTAGGTTCAACCTATCTTAAACCTAACTTAACTCAAGCTTAAACCTTAACTTGAGTTCAACCCTTATTGAATTTAGGTCATCCTTAAGTCTAGGTTCAACCTAATTTGAACCTAACTTAACTCAAACTTAAACCTTAACTTGAGTTCAACCCATATTGAACTTAAGTCAACCTTAAGTCTAGGTTCATTCTAACTTGAACCTAACCTAATTCAAACCCAAATCAAACATAAACCCTAATTAAGTCTACAACATTAGACTTAATTAAACCATTAAACCTTAACTAACTAAGGTTTAATTTGACATAAACCTTAATTAAGTCTACCACATTAGACTTAATTAAACCATTAAACCTTAAGTAACTAAGGTTTAATTCAATATAAGCTCTAATTAAGTCTACCACATTAGGCTTAATTAAACCATTAAACCTTCACTAACAAAGGTTTAATTCAACATAAATCCTAATTAAGTCTACCACTTTAGACTTAATTAAACCATTAAACCTTAACTAACTAAGATTTAATTCGACATAAACCCTAATTTAGTCTACCACATTAGACTTAATTAAACTATTAAACCTTAACTAACTAAGGTTTAATCCAACTCAAACCTTAATTAAGTCTACCAATATTAGACTTAATTAAACCATTAAACCTTAACTAACTAAGGTTTAATTAAACATAAGTCTTAATTAAGTCTACAACATTAGACTTAATTAAACCTTAACCAACTAAGGTTTATTTCAACTTAAACCCTTATTAAGTTTATCACTTTAGACTTAACTAAATCATTAACACTTAACCAACTAACGTTAAATTCAACCCAAATTAAATTAAGTCTACCACATTAGACTTAATTACATCATTAAACCTTAATCAACTAAGGTTTAATTAAACACAAACTATTATTAAATCTAGTACATTAAACTTATTTAGTTAAGGTTTAATTAAATTAAGTCTAACTCATTACACTTAATTAACATTTACACCTTACTCAAATAAATCTCGGTTAAATCAAATTAGACTTAATTATAACTTAATCCTTAACTAAATAGGAGTTAGATGATCTATAATTCTAATTAAGTCTAATTTATTTAGACATAATTAACCTTTAAGTACTATTTAAACAAGGCTTAAAACTTAATTAGGTCTATTCTGATTAAACCTAACTATTAACTCAAGTTCAGACAGACATGAACATAAGTTAATTAGATTCAATCGACATTGAATTTAACTTAGGTTCAAACAGACATGAACTCAAGTTAGTTCAATCTATATCGAATCTAACTTGAAACTATTAAATTAAGTTCAGACAGACATGAACTCAAGTTAATTAGATTCAATCTATATTGAATCTAACTTAGGTTCAAACAGATGTGAACTCAAGTTAATTCAATCTACATTAATTCTAACTTAAGTTCAAATAGACATAAACTCAAGTTAATCCAATCTACCTTTAAACAAACATGAACTCGAGATTTAATTTTAAACTTAAGTCAAAACTTAAGTTTATCCATATCAAACTTAACCCAACATCAAACAAAAATCAACATAATCGACATAAATTTGACATTTCAAACATAAATTGACATAAATTTGACATTCCAAACAAAAATCGACATAATCGACATAAATTTGACATTTCAAACATAATTCAAGATAACTGACATAAATTTGACATTTCAAACATAAATCAACATAATCGACATAAATTTGACATTCCAAACAAAAACTGACATAATCGACATAAATTTGACATTTCAAACATAATTCAAGATAATTGACATAAATTTGACATTTCAAAGATAAATCGACATAATCGACATAAATTCAACATTCCAAACGTAATTTGACATTAATCGACATGATTTAACATAAACCGACATTCAAGACATACTAAATCAAAACATTCTACAAAATTTTGAGACAATAAATATGACATTATTTATGACAATGTTTTCATTGCAGGATGAAGACAAGTTTCATTTAGATTTCCTTTGTATGTTATAGGATGTGCTAACTCTGTCCTGCAGGAAGACATTCTGGACGAACAAAAATAAAAAAAAAACTTTTAGGTTAGCCACAAAACATTAAACTTTCAATAAAAACTACAACAAAACAATGACATCGACGACAATGACATAACCAAAACTTTTAGGTTAGCCACAAAACCTAAAACTTTCAACAAACAACAAAAATGAGATGAAAACGACATGACACAACAACATTTGGGATTGATAGTGGGTACATCATTCCTTTAAAAAAACAAAAATTTCAAGAAAACTAGTGATCATCATTAATCAAAAGTTTTCTTAGACAACTATAAATTGCCTAAAATGTAATTAACTATAGAAGCTTGCTTCTATAGGAGAATTAAAGAACCCATGATAGAATCTCCGGTTGACACTTCATGATCTTCCTTATATAGAAACTCTAGGAAATGGCATTCTAGAATCTTCTTTAGGATTATCACAAAACATCCTTTCTTTTTCTATGTTTTATATTAGCCCTAAATTTCTTGATTCCTAGAAATAAGATTAGGGCAATATCAAATAGAGTGGCGACTCCATGACACCGACACGAGATCTTGACGGCGATGAGCTCCGGCATCAACGACTAGTTCCGCCACCAAGAGAGTCTGGTGACTCCGCTGGGGACATTCTTTCTTCTCATCTTTTGTTATCACTGGTTTTCATTTGACATTTCATTCTTTGACAAATAAGAACTACAAACTTAAAAAAAACCAATTCTCAATTTTTAAATAAGTCAATAATATTCATTTTTCTTTAAATTTCTGAAAAGTTGCAATGTATTCTTCGAATTCAATATTTTCTTTTTTTCAAGACTTCGATATACCAATAGAGGAAGATCCTTCCTTTTATCAGAATGATTATGGATTATTTAGTGAAACAAAATTTACATTAGAAAATCCATATCAAACTGATATGTAACCTTTTGAAGAATTTTATCTACCACATTATGAAGACTTTCTGAATTTTACAGAAGACATGCCTGAGTATACACCTGAAGAGTCTTATACTCTTGAAGAAATGAAGAGAAAAATTAACAACAAAGGAAAATAAATCTATGACGAGGATGATGTTCCACCATCATCCACAAAAGAAATTGGATCTTGTTCCAAAAATATTCATAAAAACAAGACTCGTCCGCTTAAAAGAAAGAAAAGGTGGAATGAAAATGATAATTTTGAAACACCTGAATTTGAGCAATGTGTTTCTGAAAACCCTTCCTTTTTAGAAGAAAATCGGTATGCTCCAATTTATGTTAAATATATTGATAATTTCCTTCAATCTAAGAGTTCTCCCTCAATTCATGTTATACATTTAGTGTTTAAAAGACTAGCATGAAAAGATAAATGTTCAATTTCCCAATTGTTGGACAAAATGATGTTTAGTCTCTAAAACAATGAAAAGGAGAATTCTAGCAATAGAAGATTCTATTTATGAAGAAACAGGTTCTCAATCTCCAATAGAAAATCAATGTACTTGAGTGCCAGTAATGTTCTGACTTGGTCCAAGAGTAAAAGATGTGACAATTACAAAAGACAAGACCAAATATGACAAACTGATGTCAGAAGTGGAAGATACATCCACTAAAATTATAGATTTGGTTCAAATGTTGCAAAATGCAGATTATCCATATGATAATACACCGGCTTGATGATCTCGCCCCATACTAAAAGACAATATATGGAAACGAAGATCGTCTGAATGAAATTCAGATGCTACGAGCACTCCAGCAGACAGTTCACAAGAAGGAACTCATAAAGGACATCTTGCAAAATCATTTGAAGAAAGACTGAAAAAGTTAAAAAATGATATCAAGCATTTCTCCGTGCAAGGAAAGAAAGACATTTCTGATAGTTCGAATAAAAATGTTGCTAGCATTAATATGGTAGAAACAAGATCTATTTCTTTAGCACGAGAGTTGAATGAAGAAGATACAACAAACAAATTACGAGCAATCATACGACAGCGAGACGAACAAATCAGTCATCTAGAGCAGAAACTAGAGGAGTTGTAGCAGCCTTGCAAAATCCACCAAAAAATCCATCACCGACCATTGAAATCGTTACGCCAGAGGCTATCCACATTTTAGAAGACAAAGGAGAGCCAGTAGATGTTGAAGAAAGCACTCAAAAGAAAAAAAGATTCCCCTCATAGTCGAATTCCAGAAAAAGATATCACACAACTCGTGGAACAAAAGATAAAAGAAACAATGGTTCAGGTAAAGGCTGGATCATTAATTCCAAAGGGTAGACCATATCCAGAGAAATTTGATTCTGTCCAATACCCTAATGGTTTTGTTCCTCTTGTGCTTAAGATGTTTGATGGAACAGGTAATCCTCGACAAAATTTAGCACATTTCAGAGCAAGCTACTGCAATGCGAGGGGAAGTGACTCTCTTTTATTATGACAATTTGTTAACAGTCTCACGAGAGTTGCCTTTGACTGGTATGCGAAACTTCGTAATGGATCTGTTAAAAATTTTGTAGAGCTTGAAAGTCTCTTCCTTCAACGATTTGCGAGAGCTCAACATTACACTACAGTTGGTGATCTAGTAGTGCAAAAACAGAAAACATGAGAAAGCTTAGTGGATTACATTTGGCGCTGGAGAAATCTCAGCATGAAGTGTAAACCACAACTTCAAGAACAACACGGTGTTGAAATCCTGCTTAAAAATATCCATGGTCCTATAGCATTTATGCTTAAAGGATTCACAATAAAAACTTTTGAAAAATTGCTCAGAACGGCTGCCAATCTTCAAGAAGAAGCTAAGCAAAGGAGTGTAATAGAAAAGTCTGAAAAGACAAAGACTGTTAAGACATTTGAAAAGAGACCGGGAAATGTTGTGGAAAAAGGTAAACAAGTGATGCAGGTTCAACCTGAACCAAAGAAGCAACGACAGAATCCACCAATATCACAAACATCACCTCAATTACAACTTCAATAACCAATCCCAGTACCGATAAATAAAAGAACAATGGCCCAAAAAATGAATAAAGAATATTCATTTAAAACGGAAGCCGTAGCAAAATATTATGTAGCTTGCTTAAAATTCTAGAATTAAGTTGCTAGAAGCTAAAAGGCCAGCAGAAGTTGACAAAAAAGAAAACCCCAATTATTGTCCTTATCATAGAATGCTCGGACACAAGATTGAAGAATGCTTTGTCTTCAAAGACTGGTTAGAGCGCAACTTTACAGAAGAAAATATAGTAATCCCGAAAGAATATTTGAAAGAACCAGACAAAGGTTCAATCAATATGATTTTGGAGGAGAAATTTAATTCCAAAAGTAAGAACAAAGACACTGTTCGAGGTAAATCTTCTAAGGAGATCATTACTGAATATCAAGTTACAAAGCCTCCCAAGAAAGAAAAGAAAAAGAAAAATGAAGAACCGAAAAGGATTAGAGGTCTTCTGGATATAAGGACTGCAGTTCCTTTTGTACCCTCTCATTCTTATGTTTCCTCGTCTTCTTCTAGGATTGTTATATCGGATGAAGGATGAAAAATCCTTAAACCGATAACTTTGTAAGACTTCCTTTTTGCTCCTACTGTGAATAATAATAATTCCAATTATGCTTACATTTTTTCTATTTTTGGTGATGCTTCTCAAAATGGTAATTCAAATCCTATTTCAAATCCTAACTCTGAAGACAATACTAAAATCGTATATGACCTCGATCAATCTAAAGACTACCAAAACGACAAAAACATTGATGAAAATTCTGACAATTACATAGACAAAAATGACACTGCTACGCTCCAATTATAAGGAACCCCGATTTCCATAGAATTGGAATCTTCAGATTTAGAGACAAAAGAGTTGAGTAACTAATTTGAAGAGATAATTGAAATCTATTTGAGGAGTGGAGAAATTCTACCTTCTAGAATAGCTCCACAAGAAAAGGAAAAACAAATAGTCACATCAGAAAAGATCATTCCTCTGATACATCCTCAACTCCCTGAAAGAGATAAGGATGATCTTCATAACAGAGTGGACTATAATGTACTAGCTCATTTGAGGAAATTACCAGCAAAATTAAGCATCTACAATGCTCTTATGCTTTCTAAAGAAATGAGAGAGTCATTGATAAAAGCTCTTTTAGATCCAGACATTTGCCTAGATCAACTTGCTAGTATTACTCAGAATGAAGTTTGTCCATTAGAAGAATCGATGAAGATTACCTTCTCGGATAATGACTTGTTTCTTGGAACAACATAACATAATCGTCCATTGTACATCACAATAAACATAAATGACACGACACTTTCAAGGGTTCTTATTAACCCAGGTGCCTCGATCAACATTATGAATTTGAGAACTCTTGCATATCTGGATATTGACGCATCCCAACTATCAAGAGATACGATGATGTTACAAGGATTCAATCAACAAGGAGAAGGAGCTCTTAGATCAATTACATTACTCTTAAGGATAGCCGACTGGAAAACAATGGCAAAATTCCATATCATTGATTTAGATACCTCTTTTAATGCCTACTTGGCAGACCATGGCGTCATGAACATAAAATGATTCCTTCTTCATTGCACCATTGCATAAAAAATCTACCAAAAGGACAAGAGTGTCGTGTTGTAGGAGATTTGTAACCATTTTCAATCCATGAAATCGGTATACATGATGCTGCATATTACACTCCCATAAAGAAAACAATATTCTCCAAAGATACAATGGTGGATATGAAATAAAAAGACAAAGAAAAGAAAATAAATTAAAAAGATCATTTTTCTTTAACAAAGACAAAATGAATTAATTCCCGTCGGACTTATACTCGAGGTCAAGGCCAAGGACGAGGATGAGGATGAGGGAAATAAGATCCAATTGTTACAATGAAGAAACCATTGAAATTCGAAATTCACCTGGACTCTGAAGAAGAAACAACATCGATGGTTTTAAAGGAACCTCAATTCAAAATATCTCTAGAAGAAGAAGAAAAAGAAATACAATTTGAATTTATGTATCACAAAATAAATCATTATATACATTCTATGAATCTAACTCCAATCTCTACTGCTAAGATTGAGAATTTAGTAGTAAAAAAAGTATGTAGTGATGACAAAAAGTCGATTAAGTTTAGACTTGGCTCTACTTCTTCTAGTACTGAAACTGATGTAAAAAAAAGAAGATAAAAATCTTCCGAAATCAATGAAAATTCCTTTTGAGTTGTACTCTCCTGGGCACAAAAATTTATTCAAAATAGTTTAATGCTCAAACAATGGCCTTAAAATTAACCACATTTTATTGAACAAATGTGGAAAAATAACAAACAAAATCCTAACTCCAAAGAAGGTGTGGGATTTGGTACTCTGGAACCATTATATGATACAAAATTTTGCCTGGTCGTCGCTGAAGAACTTGATTCCGAACTGATATTTGATCTTCCAATCGAAGATGCTCCTCCAGAATTAGAAGAAGAAATTAAATAGACAATTGATGAACTGAAAGAAATAAATTTGGGAACTAATGAAAATTCGAAACCAACTTTCATTAGTTCATTCCTTAATGATGAGGAAGCAAAAGACATAATTTAATTGTTAACAGAATACACTGCTTCGCTTGGACTTATGACGAGATGCTTAACTTATCTCCGGAAGTCGCGGTCCATAAACTTGGGATAAATCAAATCACAATCCCTGTTAAACAAGATCCAAGAAGGATGCGTATTGAAATAGAGCAAAAAGTCATGGCAGAAGTCAAGAAATTGATAGAAGCTGACTTGATACGAGAGGAAATTATCCGACATGGTTAGCCAATGTGGTGCCAGTTAAAAAGAAAAATGGTCAGATAAGGGTCTGTATAGACTTTAGGGACTTGAATAAAGCATGTCCAAAAGATGAATTCTCTTTACCAACTCTTGAATTAATGGTTGATATGGCATCGAAACATGTAATATTTTCCTTTATGGATGGATCATCATGATATAATAAAATCAAAATGTTTTCGGAGGATGAAGAAAATACAGCCTTCCGGACACCCATAGGGGTATATTGCTACAAGGTTATGCCATTTGGACTAAAGAATGCTGGTGCGACCTATCAAAGATTCATGACACGGATTTTTGATGAATTAATACATAATCAAGTCGAATGTTATGTGGACGATCTGGTTGTTAATAGTAAGCAAAAAGATGATCACATATACTATTTGAGAATTGTCTTTGAACGACTACGACAATACAATCTTAAAATGAATCCGTTAAAGTGCGCTTTCGGTGTCACTTCAAGAAATTTTTTAGGATTTTTAGTTCGACATCGTGGGATAGAAATTGATCCTCCCAAAATTGAAGCTATCCAAAATATGCCTCCTCCTAAAAATATAACTCAATTGAGATCATTCTAAGGAAAGTAAGCTTATATAAGACATTTTATTTCCAATCTGTTAGGTAGGTGTCAGCCTCTTACTGCCCTAACCAGAAAAGATACCAAATTTTTGTGGGATGAAAAATGCCAACACGCTTTTGAAAATATCAAAAAATACCTGATAATCCCTCCTGTCTTAGCGACTCCTATAGTAGGAAGACCTCTAATCCTTTACACTGCGGCGTTGGACAATTCCCTTGGAGCATTACTGGCACAAGTAAATGACGAGGGAAAAGAAAATGCATTATACTATTTAAGTCGTTGTCTGGTTCTGACAGGAATAAGATACCTGAAAATTGAGAAACATTGCTTAGCCTTGATTTTTACAGTTCAAAAACTAAGGCATTATATGCTTTCTCATAAAGTAACTCTTATTTCAAGAGTTAACCCACTAAAATATCTAATGACAAGACCAATACTTTCTGGAAGATTAGCAAGATGGGCAATGATCTTACTCCAATTTAACATAACATTTGTACCATTATGTGCCGTCAAAGGACAAATCTTGGCAGATTTCTTAGCAGCACATCTAATCCCAACTGGATCACCTCTCAATGATGATTTAACTGATGAACAAATATCATAAATAAAAAGTCTGAATGAGCAACGATGGAAACTCTACTTTGACGGAGCATCATCTACACAAAACGTCAAAGACAAACAGACAATTGTACCAGGCAAAGCTGGAGTATGATTGATTTTCATCACTCCAGACAAAACAATGATGCCTTTTTCTTATCATCTAACAAAACCTTGCACAAATAATGAAGCCAAATATGAAGCACTCATAACCGGTCTAGAATTGACAATACTAATGGAAAATAAAAATATTGACATCTATGGAGACTCTCAGTTAATTATCAATCAAGTCGCTGGCAAATACAAGACTCTGAAACCTCGACTCGAACAGTATTCTCATTACACTCTAAAGCTGCTTCAGCAAATTCCTGATGCGACATTTTTCTTAATTCCGAGAAGAGATAATTTTTTAGCATATGCTTTAGCAAAACTTGCAAAAGAGTTTGCCTGTCCAGAAGAAGGAGACATACCAATTTCTATAAAAGGACGGCAAGTTCTCTCTCAAATTGACATCGATAATCTGCATAAGATTGGAGAAAACATGATAGTAACAATAAATGACGAAAAGGATGATTGGCGACAACCAATTATTCAATATTTGTAAACTGGAAGGTTACCTGAAAAACTTCTATTGCCACTCAAATTAAACAAAGAGCATTATCATATGCTCTAATAAATGATGTCCTTTATAAACGATCTTTTGACCAAATGTGGTTAAGATGCTTAAACCAAGTTGAAGCTCAAGAGATTATTAAGGAGGTCCATTCAGGTTTATGTGGCTCACATCAATCTGGACCTAAAATGAAAATGAAAATAAAAAGGATGGGTTATTATTGGTCGACAATGATGACTGATTGTCTTCACATTGCAAAGAAATATCATCAATGTCAGATACATGGGGTAGTTTTACACCAGCCTCCAAATGTTTTACACCAACTATTGCATCTTGGTCGATTAAATGTTGGGGTAACGACATAGTGGGTCATATAGATCCCCCATCATCTAAGGGTCATTGATTTATTCTAACAGCCACTGACTATTTCTCCAAATGGGTAGGAGCGATACCGCTTAGAGAAGTTAAGGCAGAACAAGTCCTTAATTTCTTTAAGACACATATTATTTATAGATTTGGAATCCCTCGAAGGGTCATATCAGACAATGGATTGACCTTTAAAAATGTGAAAATGAACAACTTTACCCAATGACATGGGATAGACTGGAGGTATTCCACAATCTATTATCCTAAAGCCAATGGTTTAGCTGAAGCTTTCAATAAAACATTGGTTCAAATCTTGAAAAAGACATTAGTCAACAGCCCAAGACAGTGGCATGAACGATTAATAGAAGCTTTACGGGCTTATAGAACTACATATCGAACGCCAACACGGTCAACACTATTCGCTTTGGTATATGGTTCTGAGGCTATACAACCACTCGATGTTCAAATTCTTTCTCTCAGAGTTGTAATAGCAAATAAGATAACTGAAGAAGAAAATGCCAAATTATGTCTTGAAGATCTAAAGAGTTTAGAAGGCAAACATCTACAAGCTCAGCAAAATCTCAAACTATATCAAGCAAAAAAGATACGGGCCCATGACAAATTAGTTCGCCCCCGAACCTTTTGAATAAGTGAATTAGTTTTAGTTCTTCGAAGACCTATACTAGCCCATCAAAAGATAGTTGGCAAATTCGAACCAATATGGGAGGGCCCATATGTAATTGAAAATACATATTCCGGAGGATCTTGCTAACTGGTGGATTGTCAAGAGAAAGAATCTTGCCTCCAATCAATGGTTGTTTCCCAAAGAAATATTTTGCGACATGAAAAATAATGACTTGTTAATAAATTGGGATAATAATAAAAAAATCTTTACTTCCAAATTATCTTTGTGATATGAATCTTGACTTCCATGTCTTGTGACATCTGTTTCGCCTATTAAACCAATGCTTATAAGAATCCTTCCTTAACATAAAAGTCTGAAATATTACAATATCCTGCCGTTTTCAAGAAAAATGTCTAACCAAAAACTTCTTTTCACGTTCCAAAGTGGTGTTTGTTTGGCCTTGGACCGATGACGTGTTGAAAAAGGATCAAGAATTCACTTTGATTTTGAACTCTCCCAAGTTGAATTACTCTACGATGGACCTTTACTATCCATTGCTAATCAGCAAGAAGCAAAAGGAAACCCATCCCTTTTGGAGTTCAAGCTTTGTCAGCAAACCAATGAGACAGAAAATTCTACTGACAATGGAAAGCTGAAGTCAGATGGAATGGCATCCACTAGCGGGGTGAAGAAATCAACTTCTGGAATGACAAGAGCTCAAAGAAGAAATCACAATAAAAAGCTCAAAAAGTTGGCAGAAAAAAAAGACAAAACATGAAACAAATGGAAGAAGATGACAAGTTCAAATTTCCAATACTTGAGAACACCTCTAAAGAGACATATATGCCTTAGGAGAAGAAATGATCGAAGAGGAGGAAAGGATTGAAAGGGCAGTATTCACTCCCGTTCCTTATGAGCCAGCATTGGACCTCTCGACAACCGAAGTAGTAAATGAAAAACGAATTGCTTCTCGAGAGGAAGTAAGACGTATCAGAGCTATTAGAAAGCATACATTCGAACAATTTCAATATATTAATGGTCGAACCATTAATATATTGGAAGGCATTCAATTGTTCACACAAGTTTTTGACGAAGTGGAGCAAGGTACCATCGTCGAGCATGTGATGGATGCATGTGATCAAGGACGAGCTGGACAACTGAAAAGAATGACGTATTCCAAACAGAACAGATGGATTCGTGGAAAAGGTCCCATGACAATTCAATACGGATGCTGTTACAACTACGCTGTGGACAAAGACGACAATCCCCCAGGGATACTACAACATGAGCAAGTAGATCCACTACCGACAGTCATCATTCAAATTATTAGACGGCTCATAATGTGGAATATAATGCCTGCTGATTGTATTCGAGAAAGTTACATTTTGAATATATTTAAGGAGGGTGACTGTATACCACCTCATATTGACAGTCAAGATTTTGAAAGACCCGTTTGCACTCTCTCCCTCATGAACAGATATTCTATTCTATTTGGAAGAGAAATACAAATTGTGGACCCTAGAGAATTTCGTGGATCGTATCAAATTCTCATACCACGAGGATCAGTTTTAGTCTTGCAAGACGATGGAGCTGATGTCTCAAATCACTGTATACCAAGTGTGAGTCGGCAACGCATATCGATAACACTAAGAAGAATGCGCCCTAAAAAATGACCCGATGGATATCAACCAATACCAGAATTGGAAGAGCTACAACCCTCGGAACTGCCATGACCCCATGAAGGTTTAAACACCTAAGACATATCCTATGAACAATGTCTCTGAGTGTTACACATTTTGTGGTGGGTCTAGCAGTATCTGAGAACTTTAACATAGTAGTTTGCAGTGTGTATGCGTGTATTGTGTAATACATAACGTACCGTGAACTTTTAATATCTATGTACATTATTGGAAGTGGAATGAAATCTTGTGAGATATTTCCTAGTTGACTATAATACATCGTCAGGTCCAAGAATGCCAAAATGAACTGAAATGACATGATAAACAACTTGCGATAACTAATATGAGAATTATCATTTGGCCTATACAGGTCATATCCCTAGTGGATAACCCCAGCAAATATCTTAGTGAGTTCGCCACTCTCTATATTCATTGGATGTATGTCCTTTCCTGACACGGAAATCATGGCTTTCATTTAACTAAAAATCGACATTTCGAGAAATGGAATATGACATTCATTTTCTCTTTCCAGTTACTGGATGTAAGTCCTTTCCTGAAACAGAAATCATGGCTTTCCTCTAACTAATATTGACATTTTGAGAAATGGAATATGACATCTATTTCTCTTTCCAATTATTGGATGTAAGTTCTTTCCTGACACGTAAATCATAGCTTTCCTCTAACTAATATTGACATTTCGAGAAAAGGAATATGACATCCATTTTCTCTTTCCGGTTATTGGATGTAAGTCCTTTCCTGACAAGGAAATCATGGCTTTCCTTTAACTAAATATTGACATTTCGAGAAATGGAACATGACATCCATTTTCTCTTTCCAGTTATTGGATGTAAGTCCTTTCCTGACACGAAATCATGGCTTTCCTCTAACTAATATTGACATTTCGAGAAATGGAATATGACATCCATTTTCTCTTTCCGGTTATTGGATGTAAGTCCTTTCCTGGCACGCAAATCATGGCTTTCCTTTAACTAAATATTGACATTGACATTTTGAGAAATGGAATATGACATTCATTTTCTCTTTCTAGTTATTGGATGTAAGTCCTTTCTCGACACGGAAATCATGGCTTTCCTCTAACTAATATTGACATTTCGAGAAATGGAATATGACATCCATTTTCTCTTTCCGATTATTGGATGTAAGTCCTTTCCTGACACGGAAATCATGGCTTTCCTTTAACTAAATATCGACATTGAAATTTCGAGAAATGGAAAATGACATCCATTTTGTCTTTCCGGTTATTGGATGTAAGTCCTTTCCTGACACGGAAATTATGGCTTTCCTTTAACTAAATATCGACATTGACATTTCGAGAAATGAAATATGACATCAATTTTCTCTTTCGAGTTATTGGATGTAACTCATTTTCCTGACACCAAAATCATGGCTTTCCTCTAACTAATATTGACATTTCGAGAAATGGAATATGACATCCATTTTCTCTCTGGTTATTGGATGTAAATCCTTTCATGATATGGAAATCATAGTTTTCCTCTAACCAAATATCGACAATGATATTTTGAGAAATGGAAAATGACATTCATTTCTCTCTCCAGTTATTGAAAATAAGTCCCTTTCCGGATACAAAAAGGACGTTCCTTCTCAGAACTAACATATGAAAAATCTGACATTTCTTAAGACCACTTCAGTCCACGCCAATATGTGCAGCATACTTTTGCAGTATTCCACACTTATTGGGGGCTCTTTTGTTGACCTCATTTTTATGATAAGGTTAACCCTTGACCTAAAAAGTCAACTTTGGTCAAAATGGTTAATCCTTACCCAATGAACAACCCTGTTGACCCAATATTGACCTCATTTTTGGTGAGGTCTTTTCTCTCCTTAGTACTTCTTAGGATCTAGCCAAAAAGTTTTCTCCTTGACTATCCTAGAGGACTAGAATTGGGACCCACCCTTTAGCAATTCAGCTACTTCTTGACTCCTCTTGGGACCCCACTTGGATGGTTGCAAACCTCTAAATAACCTTAGAAGGTTAAGACCACCATATGGGGAACCAATAGTGAGCTCCTATAAGGTTGTTCAAGCCTTAGGACTACCCTGGGTGGTCTGATCCTGGTGAGGTCTAGCTTACACACACTGCACTCTCACACACACCATCCTTACCCATTTCTCCCCCTAGTTCATTTGAGCAATCATGTGACTAAGTCTAAACCCCTAGCTCTTTGGCTAAGAGGGTTGGAAATAACCCATGAGATGTTCAGGGTGGACATTTCTTGGTCCATGGCTCACTTTAAGCTTCATCATAATCAAAATTCAACTTTTGCCAAATGCATAGTTGTTACATTGGGTCCTTCTTACCCACCTAAAATTACCTAATTGCCCCTAATTTTCCAAAATTCCCCAAAAATTACCCAAAATTCCCAAAAATCCTAAAAATCATTTTGAAACAACCCCCACCTTTTAAATTTACTAAAATACCACAATACTCTCCAAATAACCTCTTGATACCCTAAAATACCCTTTTGGCACAAAATTCCAAAAATTCCAAAAATTCCCAGAAAATCCCAAATATTCCCAACTTTATTTTGTTCAACTACACTATACCCCAATTTTTCCAAAATAACCCACTTTTATCAAAATCCCAAAATTGACCCATTCTTAACCTAAATGGACCCAATGTCACACTAAACCAACCCATTTGACCTCAATTTTGCCCAATTTCAATTCTAAACTTTAATTCAACATCATTAATATCAATCTAAACTAAATCCAAGTCCAAGTTGATTCACATTTGAGTTCAATTCCATTTGAAATCCAATACCCCCATTTTAGCCTAAGGTGAACTAATGCCCTAAACCTACCAAATTGGTTAGCCAAACCCTAAAATATCTTCTCAATTGATGTTGGGAACTCTTTAATACATTCCCCTAGACCATTTGAAACTTTCAATTGGGTCTAAACCCCACCTTAACCTAACTTGGACCCAAGTTGATTCAACCCTCCCCAAATTAACCAAAATACCAAAATCCACCAAATTGACCTTCCAATTGAACTCAAAACCTCCCCATGTCTTCATGAAACTTCTTCATAGCAATCACCTCTTCAAAATTGCTCAAGACACTTGGACCTAAGTCGAACCCAAACCCAAGTTAGCCTAACCCAAACCCAAGTGAGCCAATTTGAACCCATGACCAAACCAAACCAAATTGAACCAAATGTGGCTAAACCAACTTATCCACAGCCACTAAGTGAGCCCTAGGAACCACCCTAGATCTACCTAGCCCAAGCTAAGTGAGCCATGGACCAAGGGTTCCCCATTTTAAGGGATCTCTTCCCTTAAATGGACAAATCCACCTTTTGCCTCACCCCAAATCCCCCCTTGCCTGGTTTATCACCATTAAACCCTACTCCTTGGTTGACCTGACCCATGGCCAGCCCCTTGTCCTTGCCGGCCGACCTAGCCGCCAGAGGGAGTCAAAACCGAGAGCCACCACCAAGTGAAACAAACCCAAACTCACCCAATAGGCCACCTCAGCTAAATCAAACCTTGGAGCTCCTCTGCCCTCCACCTGAGCAGTGGAATCCACCCACCAATTGAGCCCTAGTTCAGCCCAGTGTCCCTGGCCATTTAAACACCTCTTCTCTGCCATGAGAAAGGTACTGAAGGGTGTTGAAGTTTTTCTCAACAAAACCTCACCAAATCACTCCCAGAGCTTCTCCCAGCCTAGAGAAGAAGAACCCCACTGTTCTCCTGCCCTGAATCCCCCAGTGAGCTCGATTTCTCGACTGAAAATCAGGCCAGAAATAGGACACTCTCAGTAACTTCACCAAATCCAAATTAACTCTTCCCACACCTTCACCAGGGGTAGAGAAGGAGTTCCCCAGTGAAAGCCCCCTCTCCAGACCACCGAGTTGTTCAATCCTCCAAGCTTTGTGATCGGGCCTGGTCGAAGTCAAGCCTAGACATTTCACCACAGCTCCAGGCTTCATCCCTAGCCTCCTTGGACTCCAACAAACGTGCCGAGCCTCTCTGATTGAAGCTTCACATCTCAGAGCCAAGGTATTGCCCTCTTCTTCCTCCCGAGCTTCCATCGATTCTTCATTTTATTTAAGTCAATTTCAATGCATGCTTACCATATGGATGTGTTCTCTTCTCAAGATGAATCTATAGAGCATAAGAACTCGAAAATCCGTTGAAATCGAGGGAGATATTAGGGTTAGAAGGTCGACGGCTCACGGGACGCACTAGTCGTAGACAATGACCAGGAGCCATCCGATCGATTGTGTATCGGTGGAACGGCGGAGATCAAGTCGGACCAAAAGATGGAGTGGGACCGTTGGACGCATGGCAGCGACTCAGGTGGCAGCGTCGAATGGGAGCGCGACACGTAGAGCTTCAGAGCCGCCGAGGTTGACGCGGTGCTGACTGGTTTAAGTAAGTAAATCTGATTTTTCTTATTTATTTAAATACCTGAAACTTCAAAAATTGATATTTTTGCATAGAAAAATCTTAAAAATAAAACAAAAGTACCCTCTTGCTCAGTGAACAGAGGAGAATAATGTGGAAAAGGAATTAATCTATTTTGTTGAGTATTTTATTTTTAATTAATTTAATACTGTTTTGAGAATTTTAATTCTCCATGCATGTACACATTTCACCATGGCATGAGACCATAGGGCTTTTGAAGCCTCTGATCTTGGGAACATTCTCTGAATTTTTCAAGGTCAGAGGCCATCCCTGTGGTAAGTTATGTATTTTTCAAGTTTATGTCATTGTTTTTGACATTTTAATTCCAAAAATTAGCATGTTGTTCAGAAAATTCCGGAAAAATTTGGTGAAGTCCCTTAGGACCAGAGGACCCTAGGATAATTATGGTTTCAGTCAATTCTTTAAAAATAATCCTAATTGGACTAATCACTCAAAATTAAACTTTAATTAATTAGAGTTAATCACACTTTAAAATAACTTGAAATCAATTCTTCACTAATCTCTAGGATCAGGGGAACCTCACATAAAAATTTGAAGCAATTGGAAATGTTTAACCCTACTAAATGGATCAATTAAGCCACATAATCAAAACTAAGTTTTAAAAATTCATAACTTCAAAAATACATTTCAAAAATTCACCAAATTGATCTTGGGACTTCTCTGATATTAGAGGAGTCTAAGAAAAATAAAATTGGAATTTTCTAAAAACTTTCATTTTTGAGCATATTTTGATATTTTTAATAAATAAACAATAATAAAAATCATAAAATAATAAAAATCATAATAAT
This sequence comes from Papilionanthe hookeriana x Papilionanthe teres, assembly GCA_022702705.1. Taxonomy (NCBI): domain Eukaryota; kingdom Viridiplantae; phylum Streptophyta; class Magnoliopsida; order Asparagales; family Orchidaceae; genus Papilionanthe; species Papilionanthe hookeriana x Papilionanthe teres. The sequence continues at coordinate 10,391,093 of CM040422.1, forward strand.
GTCATATTTGGTCCCCTAATCACTTAGGAACCAATCAAATTTTTTTCCTAAGTCTTTGGATTAAGATATTTAATTTCAAAGCCTTAAAACAATTTTTTTGAATTAAAAAAATGTATTTTCTAGCCTTATCACTAAATTAATTCAAATAAATAAAAAAAAATCATAAAAATATAAAATTTATTTCTCTGACTTTTTTGAGGTCAGAGGAATTTTTAAAAAATATAAAATCTATTTTTCAACTTTTATTTTATTTTATAATTACTTAACACTCCAAAACTTAAAATAATTCTAATAAATAAAATATAATTCAAAAGATCACCAAAATTGGTCCAAGTGGTCCTCTAGTCATTAGGAATGTCCCATAATTTTCTTAAGGATAGAAACTTTAACTTGGTCATGTTGATGAATTTTCTTTAAAAATCTCTATTTTCCATAAAAAATAATTATATAAATAAATTAAATTCAGAAAAATCACATTTTCTCCTCTAATGTCTTAATTGACATGTGAGTGGAGATGCATAAAAATTTTAAGTTCATTTAAGCTTAATTTAATGAGTTATGAAATAAATAAGCTTAAAGGGGCATAAAGGTAATAAAAGATTTTAACCCCCTAATTAAAACATTAGGTTTAATTAACACGGGAGTAAAATATCTGATTTTAATCTTCTTTTAGATGATTGAAACTTTGGGAAATTGAAGGGTAGGAACCCATTAATCACTTTAATAAACCCAAAAAATGAAACCTTAATTAATTAAATTATTCAAATTTTGGAAAATCAATTAAAATCAGATTATTAAAATAGGGATATAACTTAAGAGGATATTAATTCCTTAATTTAAAAATCTCTAAATAAATCACTTAATAATATTTAACTCTTAAACTTAAGAGGATAAATGGAATTAATAATTAAATGATTAACAGTAAATAATGCTTAATTCGATTAAAACCTAAAATGTTAAATAATTAAAAAGTAAATTAAAATATTTGAAACTTATTAAAAAATCATTTCAAGACAAACTTAAAACAAATTTGCAAATTTTAAATAATTTTAAGATAACTAACCTTAAAACATAATGTAAAATTAAATTAATTAATATAATTAGACCAAATTAAATCATCAAAATTTAATAAATTATTTGAACACCTCTTTTGACCTAAGTTAATCTAAAAATTAAATTAATATAAGATTTTGATATCATTTATAAAAGGTTCAACTTAAATGAATCAAACACCATTCTAAACTTAAAATCATTGATTAAAATTTCATAATTAAATCACAATAAAATAAATCATCAACTTTAACTTCAAATCATTAAAAATCTTTAACAAATTAACTTGCCCCTGAAAGCTTTAAATTATTATAACTAGTAAATGAAGCGTTAAGTGAAATGTCACCTCACTCATAGAAGAATCAAACATCTTAGTTCACTGAGCAAAGGAACAAAACTTAACCAGACCCTTGGATGATCAATTCACCAGTACAATGAAGTTCATTTGGACTCAAAATAATCTCAACAGTAGTGAAAAGATGTTTAGAATTCGTTTTAAGCACTTCCTCGATACGGTGAGATGTTTTAAAAGAAAAATTGAACTTAATTGTTCTTTAATGAAGAAAATCATCCTTAACTAAAAATCAAGAACCTAGACGTCATAGGAAATGACTAGCTATAGGATTAGGATTCTGGTAGACAACCAAAACCATTCCTTTAGTCTTTACCTAAGTACTTGTTGAAATATTTAAATGCCCTAACATGTGTTTTAAAAGTGTAGCTTGGAATAACGTGAAGACTCTCCATATATGCTTTTATGTTATCGCAATTTACTTTATTGCACTGTGCTTTACTTTTATTGCATGTTAAACAAGATTGTTGCATGAAAACCAAAACCTTTAGGATAGCCACAAAATTGAAACCAAAACTAAATTAAAAGTCACTACAAGATAAAATCCACCGCCACAACATTTCAAAATATAAAATAACACAAAATTTAATCACAAACAAAACAACAAAACCATAACTGTAACTAAATTAAAACGTTTCGTTGAATGATCGGGAATACCTCGGATGATGTAACCCACGTGTTGCTAACGGGATTTCCCACGGTCTAAATGAAAGTGTGGAACTCATTCAGTTGAGTTTAGCAAATTCATCTGGACTAAGTGAATTCGATGAAAATAACAATGTCGGGATGACGGAACCGTGGGATCTTAATCGGTTCTGTTTAAAAAACTTTAAGATTTTTTTTAATTAAAACACTAAAAGACATTTAGACTTTAAGATTTATAAACCATAACACTTCTCTCATCTCTTGATTTTCATCTTCTAAAACCAAACCTCTGCAGCAACAAGGAGCTTGGAGCATAGTGGGCAGCACGACCATCTTCGTCAGCAAAACTTGTGTCTACTTCAACAAAACATTCCTTAAAATTAAATAACCAAGCCATAGGACTTCAAGCTAGTTTGCCTAGTGCAACATAAATCCTCAACCTTTTCGTTAGGCATTTGCATAATCATGTTATGCAAATTAAATCCTAACCGGTCTTAGGAGTCCGAGGTAGTCGTTTGGTACGACATAAACCCTCACATCTTCAAGGCTATTTGTATGATTGTGTCATACGAATATAAGTCCTAATTAAGTAAAACTGGCAGGATGAAACATCAAATAAATTCTTCTCAAAATCAAAGCCAAATAGAAGGATTGTTGGGAAGTCACCGAAGTTCGCTTCAGATCCGTGACATCCACTACTTCTCTTCCTTTGGATTCCGAAAAATAATTGTTCCTAATTTGATCCATTCCCTTTTACTTTCCAATGTCCAATCCTGAAAACCTCAAACTTTGAAATTTCTTGAAAGCATAAACCACTGATCATTATCGAGAGTTTTCTTAAATGATTCCCGTCATTTAAGATGTAATTAACTATATGGGCTTGCCCTTATAGGGAACTATAAGAACCCAGGTAATATAAACCCTGCTTAATTCCTTTATATTAAGCAAGGGAGCTTGTCAGCTTATAAAATTGGTTCGCAAACCAAACGGATGTCACAAATCTTCTAGTTTATTTAATCGAGCCCCATCATCAAGCAATGTATCTATTCTTCTGGATAAATACATGGTTTGTGGTGCGGTGCTCGTTTACATTAAACTATTTGGGATGTGAGATCAGTTTAATTTCACATCTTATAATTTTTCAAATTTAAAATTATTTTCAAAATCAAATGCTACTTTCTAAATTATTTATATATTTAAATTAAAAAAACCTAAAAAAAATAATAATAATAATATATACGCCGACATGTTTCTGGCGATTTTGCTGGGGACTAGTTCCTCTCTCCATTTTGATCGGATAGTTTTGCTTGCATAAATCGGTAGTAAGTCCATGCCCCTAGTGGATCAGACTACCATTCTTCCGTTGGCAAACCTCGCTCATTTCTGTCTTGAACGGGTATAGTCAACTCCTTTTGGATTTTGGAGCCACTATTTAGACACCCCTAAACAGAGAGGTTCCGGAATCTTCCTTTGATACCTCTCCGGAGAGGCGAGGTAGACCCCCAATAGGTGTTAGTCTAGGAGCGGTCCTTCGGGTTGGGAAATCCTATGAGATTTTCCCTTCCTTTCTGAATTCTGGATTGGGTCCTTTACCCTCTTTAATCTTCTCTCGTTTTTAACAAATAAACTAACCGCCTAACAAACAAAATCTCTTTTAATAAAACTTAAATAAATTGTGTTAAGACTTTTTTTTCGATTTCTTTCTTTTCGTCCTGACAAAGGAAGCATAATTCAGGACTGATAGTTGAAACTTGCCTTGCAGAAGATGCCTACCCTGAAGCTGATCTTCTCTTCCACCAACGGACTTGACTTAGCTGTCTACCAGGACGAGCTACCTAGCAATGAAATCATCTGCTTCCGACAAGGGTTTAACAATACGGACGTTAAGTTTGCCGATGTTACTCTTTTTGCACTGATGAACAAAGTGCCTGAGACTGAAGAACCTATGATTGAGTTTAACCTGAAGTCAACTCAAGAATTCCCTCCCCTACAGAGGGCCCCAGTTGAGAAGAACACTGCTGTTCAAAGAAATTTGATTGCTACCCCCAGAAATGTCATCTCTACCCCACCGGTCTGGTCATTACTGCACCTACCCCGGACCCTGCCAAACTGAAGGGAAAGGAGGTGCAAGTCAGTTATGAGCCTGTCACCGTGGAGGGTTCAGATTTCGCTGTGATGCCGTCTATTTTCGAAATAGGGTCCGGTTTGAAGTATAGGCCCTTAACCCGGACACAGAGAAGGAATAAAAATAGAAAGTTTGCTAAGATCAAGAAGGTCAGAGAAGCTGAATCCACCTGTCTTGAAGAAATCCCCGAAGAGAAAGAGGAAGAACTGCCAGAATACTCACCACTGTTGGAAAGAAATAGATTTCACCCTTTCTCTGCTGCATCTAATGAAGTAGATGTCAGGAAGATCGTCGCTGCGTTACCCCGGCCTGCATATTACAATAACAGTAAGAAGAAGAAGAGCAGGGCTACACCGCTCACCCGATTGCGTGCGGTAGTCGAGAAATTAGCCAGAAAAGAAGGATGTCCTGTATCAGAGATTCTGAGAAGAATGAGACGAGTGCCAGTTAAGTCTCGCCTCGGTCCACGAGTAGAGCCTTCTATTGTTCATGAAAGACGAAAGAAAAAGGTACGAGCTAGCGAGGAAGGCTCACCTATTATTGTATCGGGTCTCCATATTAGGGAGGACACCACCTACTTACGCACCGCCGACAGACCAATCGGTCCTAGGCCTTCTGCTACAAGAAGGATGGTGTGGCGACCTATTATTGCCGAACCAATACAAACACAACGTTATGGAAAGAGAAGTCTCACTAAAGATCCCAGATCTGAAGAAAGTGTTGCAGTAAAGGAAACTCCTGAAAGAGAGGTTCAACAGTCGTCTCCTGACGACCATGAGATCACTCAGAAAAGGCCACTTGAGGATGCCCTAGGGCAACTAAGAATGGACATCCGACGGCTAGCAAGAGAAAGAGGAGAAGAATTAAGGGACGAAGTGGATTCGTCAGAATTTATGGATGAAGAGTATGCTGAGATTAACATGGTTGAAACACGAGCATCATCAGCCTCGCAGGGAGTTCCACCAGCTTTAGAAAGAGATAAGCCAGAATTAATGAGAGCAGAGCTTTGAGAAAAAGATGATACGATTTTCCAGATGGCGAAAAAAATGGAAGAGATGGCTGCCACCTTAGCCACTCTCCAGAGTCAGGCCCAGCCTCAGAAAGAAATACCCCCGGAGGTCATCCATATTACAGATGGAGGAAAAGAGATCACATCTGTTAACGGAGATGATCAACTGAAGAAAGATTCTGCACAGAACATGATTCCCGAAAAGGATATTAACAGCATGGTAGAATAGCAGGTGCGAGAAGCCTTAGCTCAGTCCAAGAATGGAACATCTATTCAGACGGGTAGACCTTACCCTGAAGAATTTCATGCAGTCCAATACACGAAGGGCTTTGTGCAACATGTCGTACATTTTAGTGCCAGTTGTTGCAATGCCAGTGGGAGCGACACCTTACTTTTCCGACAGTTTGTCAGCACTTTGTCAGGGATCGCTTTCGACTGGTATGCAGAATTGCCGAATGGATCAGTCAAGACTTTTGCAGAATTGGAAAATCTCTTCGTTAAGAAGTTTTCCGGAGCTCAGCACCACATCACCATCAGTGATCTAGTGGTGGATCGACAGAAACCGAATGAAACTTTGGTGGATTACATACTTCGATGGAGGAACCCGAGCATGAAGTGTGAACCACAGCTTCAGGAACAGCATGCAGTCGGTATCTTGGTTAAGAGTATTCATGACCCGATAGCACTTCTCCTTAAGGGATTCACCATTAATACTTTCGAAAAGTTGCTTAGCAAGGCCGAGAGCTTGCAAGAGGAAGCAAAACAGCTAAGTTTCATCGATAAGACCGATAAGCAGAAGCCTGCAAAAGCATTCGAGAAGAAATCTGGGACCGTCGCAGCAGTGGAGAAAGGCAAGCAGCCAGTGCAAATACGGCTAGAACAATCGCAATAGACTTATCAACACCCTCAGCAGAATTATCAACCTCAACAGAATTATCAGCCTCAATAGAGTTTTCAGCCTCGACAGAGTTATCAGTCGCCGCGGTACGATCAACAACCATCTCATCCGCTCCATCCTCTGAAGAAACTGTTGAACAAAGAATACCCCTTCAAGACTGAAGCAGTGGCTAAGATGTTTCACAGTTTGATGAAGACGCCCGACTTTCGGCTACCGGAGCCAGGAAGCCTGAAGAAGTCGACAAGAAGGATCATCAGAACTACTATCCTTACCATCGGATGATCGGACATAAAATCGAAGACTGCTTCACTTTCAAGAATTGGCTCGAGAACAACCTTCGACAAGGGAACATAATGATCCCGAAGGAATACATGAAGGAACCACAAAAAGGAGGCTCCGTCAATGTTATCTCGGCAAAGCCTATTGTTCCGATCGACCCGTACACGATCAACGATGGATGGATTACCGTCTGGACAAAGTATTCAAAGAAAATTTTGGATCACATCCAGACTGCTTCGGTACGCGCTTCAACTCAGAGTTTGAAAACATATTAAGCCGGCACTATCACTTGCGATTGAAGGACCGCCTCAGGAGGAGGAGAAGATCGTAGAAGAAAAGAAGATCGGCGCTCCGAAGACTAGACTAGGGGCTGCTTATCCTAGGATGATTGTTTCTGATTTTGGAGAGAAATCCCTCGAACCTCTGACTCTGTATGATTATTTGCTAGCTCCGGCGGGATCTTATAATGATAAGAGTTTTGGTGTTGGCTACGTTTTGACTGTTTCTAACGATTATGTAACCAACGACAACCAACCTAATCCGGATCTCGATTTCGACACGAATAACGATTCTCAAATCATACAAAACCTAGATAACCACGACGAAGAGGAAGACGTTCACAAGGATGGCTACAAAAGTTCAGTAAGTGATGAGTCTATTTATGAATTCCGAGGAGCTCCGATCACGATAGAGTTAGAACTATTAGACGCCGAGGCAACTTCAGAAGAGCCAGTCGCTCCGATCCAAGAAGAGACAGCGGTAGATCTAGACAAAATTACTGAAGTCAATCTAAGAAGAGGAAAGCTCCAACCTCCGAGATTAGGTCCAAAGGACAAAGGGAAGCGGGTGGTTGCTCAGGAAGAGCCAACCCCAGCGGAAGAATTGACCTTTCGGGAAGAAGTTGAACAGTCTGGTAACAAAGTGGACTACAATGTGCTAGCCCATCTTAGGAAGCTACCGGCCAAACTAAGCATCTACGGCGCTCTGATCTTGTCAAAGGAGATGAGAGAATCTCTGGTCAAGGCCTTGCTTGATCCAGAAATTTGCTTAGCTCAAGTGGCTGGTAATTCCTTCGACGAGGTTTGCTCATTGAAAGGACAGCGCGGTGTTACCTTCACGGACGATGATTTACTACTTGGAACAGCAGATCACAATCGACCGTTGTACATTTCAGTCAGTATTAGAATGTTCACACTCTCCAGGGTGCTAGTTGATCCAGGAGCGTCAATTAATATAATGAACCTTCGAACGCTAGCCTATTTAGAGATTGATGCACGTGATCTCGAGGCAGACAAGATGATGCTAAAAGGCTTCAACCAGAAAGGAGAAAGAGCTCTTGGATCGATAACACCGTTAATGAAGATCGGTGAATTAGGCAAGACAACTAGAAAGTTCCACATAATTGATTCTGAAACGTCATTCAACGCTCTACTGGGCCAGCCATGGATCCATGAGAACCGGATGGTACCGTCATCTCTACACCAGTGCATAAAGTACTATGAAGGAGGACAAGAACAGTGTATCAAAGGTGAATTGCAACCATTCTCCGTGCATGAAATCGGAATCCACGAAGATGCAGCTTACTACGCACCTCCAAAGAAAACTATCTTCTCCAGAAATGTCATACCAAATCAAGCAAAAGAAGCACGAGACGACAAAGAACCTGAAATTCTTGTTCAACAGTTACTCACCACTCCCTTACGGCGAGATGGTGAAGGTTTCTCCAGAACTCGCACCCGAGGTCGAGGCCGGAGACGGGGTCGAGGAAGAAATGGTGGAACAGTTGAACAAAAGAAACTGGCATCAATGTTGATTGGGACAATAGCTCTGAAGAAGAAGAGGAAATCAAGAAAGAAGCAGCAACAGTAAACCAAAAGAAACCCCAGTTCAAGATCTCTCTCGAAGATGAAAAGAAAGAAGAATACAAATCAATGTACGAGAAGATTAACCACGATGTGCATACTATGACCCTGACCCGGATCCATTCTAATAAGATCGAGCGTATGGTGGTCAAGGAAATACATGGTGGCGGTACTAAACCAATCAAGTTCTATCATGGTGCTTCTTCTTCTAAAACTGAAAAAGATGTACAATTTAAAGATGTTACTTCTTCTGAATTAATGGAATTGCCGTTTGAGTGGTATTCTCCTTGTGTTCAAAATTTAATTGAACGTGGTGTCTTACCTAAACAGTTGTCAAAAGGTCAATCACAGCGCTTTGAAAAGTTATGGAACAATGTCAGTCGGCCTCCCAATTCAAAATATGGTCTTGGATTCGGCACAGTAGGATCAGTTGATGATACAGGATTTTACTTGGTTGTTGCTAGTGTGCCTAATGAAGACTGCTTGCAAGTTTCAGAAAATCTTGAAGATCTACCAATCGGAAATGCTCTGCCAGAATTTGAAGAAGAAATTAAATCTACAATAGACGAGTTAATGGAAGTTAACTTAGGTACTAGCAAAGATCCTAGGCCGACCTTTGTTAGCTCCTTACTCAATAAAGAAGACTCCGAAGAAATGATCAAGCTATTAATGGAATTCAAGGACTATTTTGCTTGGAATTATGACGAGATGCCAGGATTAGCTCCAGAGGTTGCAGTTCATAGACTAGCAGTGGATCCCGCTGTCGTTCTAGTTAGACAAGCTCCCAGAAGAATGCGTCTTGAGATTGAACAACAAGTTATAGCTGAAGTTAAGAAGCTAATAGACGCTAAATTTGTTCGTGAAGAACAATACCCTACTTGGTTAGCCAATGTGGTACCGGTCAGAAAGAAGAATGGACAGATCAGAATCTGCATGGATTTCAGAGATTTAATTAAAGCATGCCCAAAATACAAATTCCCACTACCAATTCTAGAATTGATGATCGACATCGCTTCAACACATTAAGTCTTCTTATTCATGGATGGATCATCAGGATAAAATCAGATAAAGATGGCACCAGAAGATGAAAAGCTCACAGCCTTCAGAACTCCAATCGGAATATACTGCTACACAGTAATGCCTTTCGGATTGAAGAACGCAGGAGCAACTTACCAAAGAGCAATGACGAGGATTTTCGATGATCTCATTCACAACAAAGTAGAGTGCTACGTGGATGTCATCAAAAGCAAACTGAAGGAAGATCATTTGTATGATCTGAGAATTGTTTTCGAGCGATTAAGACAATTTAATCTTAAGATGAATCCCTTAAAATGCGCCTTTGGCGTCACCTCTGAGAAATTCTGAGGATTTGTTGTTCGACGTCGTGGAATTGAAGTCGATCCGGAAAGATTAAAGCTATCTTAGAAATGCCGCCTCCCAAAACCTTGAAGCAATTACGATCCTTTCAAGGAAAATTGGCATATCTTCGACGCTTCATCTCGAACTTGTCAGGTAGGTGTCAGCCCTTCTCGGCATTGGTTAAAAAGGACACCAAATTTATTTGGGAAGAAAAATGCTAACGGGCCTTCGAGGACATTAAGCAATATCTAATGACACCTCCTATCTTAGCAGCCCCAGTCTCGGGTAGACCGTTGATACTTTATACCGCGGCTTTAGATGACTCCCTTGGAGCCCTGTTAGCCCAGGTCAATGACGAGGGAAAAGAAAATGCTCTCTAATACTTAAGTCATCATCTGATTCCGACGGAAGTAAAGTACCCTCCGATTGAGAAGCATTGTTTAGCCCTGGTCTTCGCCGCTCAGAAACTCAAGAATTACATGCTTTCTCATAAGGTCAACCTTATTTCGAAGCTCGATCCATTGCAATATTTGATGACTCGCCCGACGCTTTCTGGCAGACTTGCTAGGTGGTCGATGATACTATTGCAATTCAATATAACTTTCGTTCCTCTTCGTGTCGTAAAGGGACAAGTCCTAGCAGACTTCCTCGCAGCACATTCTTTGCCGGCAGAATCGCCTCTCAATGACGACTTGCCTGACGAGCAGATACTGAGCTTAGAAGACCCCGATGATCAGCGTTGGGAACTGTACTTCGATGGAGCATCTTCAGCACAGAAAAACAGACAATCACAAACGATAGTGCCCGGTAAGGCAGGAATCGAACTAATCTTTATAACACCGGAGCGGGGGATGTTAAGATACTCCTACCACCTAACAGAACCGTGTACAAATAACGAAGCAGAATATGAAGCTCTCATAACAGGATTGGAATTAACCATTCAGATGGGGATAACAGATATCAACATCTACGGAGATTCACAATTTATTATTCAGCAGATTGCTGGACAATACAGAATCCTGAAACCTAGACTCGAGCAGTACTTTCAGTATGCCATGAAACTATTGGAGCAAATTCCAAACGTAACAATCTACAAGATTCCCAGAAAAGAAAATGCTCTTGCAGATGCGATAGCCCGCCTCGCAAAAGAGTTTGACTGCTTAGAAGATGAATCAATTGAAGTGTCAGTTCAGGGACGACAGGTTCTCTCACAGCTTGACATGGACACAATACAAAAATCAGAAGAAGAAGGAGAAACATTTGTAGCAGTAATAGAAAATGCAGAAGACTGGCGTCAACCATTAATAGATTATCTGCAAACAGGAAACCTACCGGACGATAAGTCGTTAGCCCATCAAATCAAGAAAAGAACTCTGTCTTACGCATTAATTAACAATACGTTATACAGAAGGGCTTTTGACCAGATGTGGCTAAGGTGCCTGAGCGGGTCTGAGGCTCGTGAAATTGTTAAAGAAGTGCATTCAGGGCTTTGTGGCGCTCATCAGTCAAGCCTAAAGATGAAAATGAAGATTAAAAGACTAGGGTATTACTGGCCCTCAATGATGACCGATGACATGAAGGTTGCCAAGAGTTGTCACCAGTGCCAAGTTCATGGAGTGGTTCTACATCAACCTCCAAATGTGCTACATCCGACAATCGCATCGTGGCCATTTGAAAGTTGGGGCACAAATATAGTGGGTCCGATAGAACCGCCATCTTCAAGAGGACATCGCTTCATTCTCGTAGCTACAGACTACTTTTCCAAGTGGGCGGAAGCCGTACCGCTCAGAGAAGTGAAGGCACATCACGTGCTACAGTTCTTCAAGAATTAGGTCGTCTACCACTTTGGGGTACCGTACAGAATCATTTCAGATAATGGGTCCGCGTTTAGAAGCACAAAGATCAACAATTTTTTCAGAAGACACGGGATCGATTGGCGTTATTCAACGATCTACTACCCAACAGCAAAAGGCTTGGCTGAGGCTTTTAATAAAACTCTCGTCCAAATCTTAAAGAAAATTTTGGACGACAACAAAAGAATTTGACACGAGAAGTTGTTAGAAGCCTTATGGACCTACGGAACGACTTTCAGGACTCCTACTCAGTCTACGCCCTATGCTTTAGTGTACGGGTTCGAGGCAGTTCTACCCTTGGAAGTTCAGCTCCCATCACTCAGAATTACAGTTGCAAACAAAATAACTACAGAAGAAAATGCCATACTACGGCTGGAAGAATTGGAAAACTTGGAAGGAAAACGACTTGCAGCGCAACAGAATCTGGAACTGTATCAAGCTAAGACGATCCATGCCCACGACAAACTGGTTCGCCCATGGACATTCAAAATCGGTGACTTGGTCCTAGTTCTCAGAAGGCCTATTCTTGCAAATCGCAAGATAGGTGGTAAATTTGAATCGACATGGGAAGGGCCGTTCGTGGTTGAGACAGTCTACTCAGGAGGTTCTGACCAGCTTGTGAATTGCCGTAGAGAACGATTTATGCTTCCAATCAATGGACGATATTTGAAGAAGTATTACGCAACCTGATGTTTCGAAGAATGAAATTTCATTCCTAGAAGCACGGGTAGAGTAATCACTTATAACTGGGTCCGAACCCGAAAGAAAATGAATGATAAAAAATCATAAGAAAAAATGTATTAAATGAAAACATATGCAATTGAAATAATAAATGGAATCTTGACTCTTCCTTTCGAGCCCAGATCACTCCTGATCTTTTCTTATCTTCTCTTACTCTTATAAAATTTGAAATAATTAAATAAGATTTTTTCATTAGTAAGTAAATTTTCTTATTGTTCTCGTCATAAGTACAGCCCCTGATCCTTTCCTTGTTTTCCTTTCAGGGAAATGTCGAACGGGCGGCTGTTCCTCAACTTTAAGGATGGCGTAAGTATTGCATGTAACAAAGAAGAGCTGAAAGCTGATGCTGTGATAGAGGTTAGCTCAGACCTTGCACGGCTAGAGTTGGAATATGAGGAAACTGCTTGGACTGCTGTGGATCCCGAACAGTCCTGTGGAAAGACAGTGATGAGGCTCAACAAGAAGGCTCCCCAAGATTCGAACAAGAAGAGAAAGATCAATATGATCAAGGTAAACAAGATGAAATCAGTGATAACGTCCGCAGGAGGAAAGCTTGTCAGTGCTGCTCCTACTGAGATTTAGGGAGAGAGGAAAGCCACCCTGAGCCCAACTCAGAGAAGAAACAAGAATCGTTGTATCGCCAAGATGCTGAAGAAATTAACATAAGAGCAGAACAAGGAAGAAACCCCGACGGCCATGGCATTTACCTCGAGGAGGCCAGTCCTCAGGAGCACCATAGCAGAGGTTGTCCCGGAGGAGGTTACTACAGAGCTTACACCTGAGATAGTGACGATCCCAGGAGAGCGTGACGGTGTGGAGCCATATATCCCACAATACATCACTAGACCACGACGGCTGCAGATAATTTCAAATCAGGAATTGGAGATGATCCAGAGGGTGCGGAAGCAGAATTTTGAATACTTTCAGACAATCAGAGGCAGATATGTCAACATCCTGGATGGACTAGAATTACATACAGATGTTTTCTCTCACTACGAGCAGAGTGAAATTGTAGACTACGTCAATGAGCTGAAGAAACAAGGTCGTGCAGGACGTTTAAGTAGCAGGACCTACTCCGAGCCAAAGAAGTGGAAACGAGGCAAAGGGAGGATTACAATCCAATTTGGATGCTGTTACAACTTCGCTGATGACAGGAAAGGGAATCTGCCAGGGAAACTCTGCTACGATGAAGTGGATCCAACGCCAGTTTTAATTAAGAAAATGATAAAAGGGATGGTGGTTTGGCGAGTCTTACCCGCTGATTGCATACCGAACAGCGGTATTATCAACATCTATGCATAAGGAGATTGCATTCTGCCTCACACAGATCATCATGATTTTGTAAGGCCCTTTTGTACCATTTCCTTCATCAACCAATGCAACATTATGTTCGGGACAGAACTCCGGATAATTGGCCCCGGAGAATTCTGAGGGCCGGTGGAGATACCTCTACCGGTAGGCTCTATTCTCGTACTACAAGGAAATGGTACAGATATAGCAAAGCACTGCATACCGGGAGTTCCCTACGAACGAATCTCCATCACTTTCAGAAGGATGGACGAGAGTAAAATTCCGGTCTACTTCCAGCCAGATCCAGAACTAGAGAATTTACAGCCCTATGAGCTGTAGGCTACATAGTAGTAGCACACCTATAAAATACACTTACGTGGGATTCTCCTCCGAAAAGTGGCTTAGAAGGTAATGTTATTACCTGTGTAGTTTACTTTTCAGACATGGATGAATCAAGCAGACAATTTTGTCAGAGTACACAAAGATATCAATGCAGTCTGTGTTCAGATATATATATGAAATTTTGTCAAAGTTTGTTTTCAGAAAGATGTCACCAGAAATGTTTTGATGGAATCACCTGATGTATCTTCGACATTTTAGTGGAAATGAACTTTGTGTTTTGCCTTTAGTTTTGTGCAATTCACTGCAAACGCCACCAGATCTGAGTTTAACTCGGTTTAAAAAAGAAAGTCGGACAAAGAACGTTTTGAATGAAATAATAACAACAAAATAAAATTTGAATTCAAAGTCTGAATAAAACACAAACCAAAACTCAAAACAGTTCAACTTAAAACTTCAAGATGTGAACCAAGTAAATCAATTAAAATCTGAATCAAAGTAAAATTTCAATCGAAAATGAAACTAAAACAAAATCAAATCACTAAAAGCAATGAATAATGAAAACGAAATTCCCGAATCTGATATCCCCAGCCTCCAGCTGTTCTCGAAAACTTTTCGACTCTCTGCGATTTTCTTCCCCCTTCTTGAGAAGGCCGACTAAGTCTACTGACACAGAACAACGAAATTTTTGATTTGGTTCTGATGGCATGGATTCATATCCTTCGCCAAAAAATCAACCTTCAATCAACTCTCTTGGGATGTGAAACACTTTCATGTCTCATTCAAATCTTCCACCAAACTAAATTTCCACAGAATCTTCAAAACCAAATCAATACCAACTTTTGGGATTGGTACCTAAATTCCAGTTCCCATCCTTCTGAGACTACTACCTAACTTCCAGTTCTCTTTTCGAGATCAATACTTAAAATTTGATTCTCTCTTCTGAATTCCCGCCAATCTAGCATCCTATCTGAGAAAATTTTTTGCACTCTAATCCTTCGACTCGGGTATAAGACCGCTAAGGCATCCTGATCTCGGTGTCCCTAATCCCGCACTCTTCCGAGAAACTTTTTCGCACTCCTAAAATTACGAGATCGATACCTAAACTTCGATTCCCTTTTGAGACTGGTACCTAAATTCCAGTTCTCTCCTTTTGAGGTCGGTACCTAAATTCCGACTCTCTTTTCGAGATCGATACCTAAACTACGATTCTCTTTCGTATTGATACCTAAATTTCAATTCTCAACCTGCGAGACTGGAGCCTAACTTCCAGTTCTCTTCGAGGCTAGAGCCTAACTTCTAGTCCTCTTTCAAACTTTCGAAACTAGTACCAAAATTTCAGTTCTCATTTCGAGGTCGGTACCTAAATTCTGACTCTCTTTTTGAGATTGATACCTAAATTTCAATTCTCACCCCTCATCGAGATCAGTACCTAAATTCTTATTCTCATCCTTTGTGAGGTCGGTACCTAAATTCTGACTATCTTTTTTAGATTGATACCTAAACTTCAATTCTCACCCCTCTTTGAGAACAATACCTAAATTCTGATTCTCATCCTTTGTGAGGTCGGTACCTAAATTCCGACTCTCTTTTTGAGATTGATACCTAAATTTCAATTCTCACCCCTCTTCGAGATCAGTACCTAAATTCTGATTCTCATCCTTTGTGAGGTCGGTACCTAAATTCTGACTCTCTCTTCGAGATCAGTACCTAAATTCTGATGCTCATCCTTTGTGAGGTCGGTACCTAAATTCTGACTCTCTTTTTGAGATTGATACCTAAATTTCAATTCTCACACTTTCGAGATCAGTACCTAAATTCTGATTCTCATCCTTTGTGAGGTCGCTACCTAAATTTTGATTCTCTCCGAGGCTGGTACTTATATTCCGGTCCTCATTCCTTTTGATCTGTACCTAAATTCTGATCTTCTTTCCGAGGTTTGAGCCTAAATTCCAACTCTCTTCATCGAGACTAGAGCCTAAATTCTAGTTCTCTTTCGAATTTCGAGGTTAGAACCTAGGTTCTAATTCTCATTCCAAATTCTGAATCTTACTGAAATCTACCTTAAACTCAATCTTAAACCAAACTTTAACTAAAATTGAAACTCAAATCAATTTGAAACTTGAAATTGAAACTTGAAATAAAAATAAATTGAATCTAAAATCTAATCTCTCCAAGTCTTGTGATTTGGAATTCACCTCCTTCTTCCCCAGTGAGAGTTCAGGAATCTTCAGTCTTGGAGATTTATCCAACACTCCCCAGCGATTTTTTCTGTGCTTTGTTCTAAGTGTGTCACTTAGTCATCTGTGTTGGTTTTGTTGATCTCTTCGGTCAACGCCAATATGCGCGGTGTGCTCCGTTAGCACACCACACCTATTGGTGGTCCATTTGTTGACCTCATTTTTTGTGAGGTATTTTCTCTCCTTATTACTTCTTAGGATCTAGCCATAAGGTTTTCTCCTTGACTATCCTAGAGGACTAGAATTGGGACCCACCCTTTAGTAATTCAGCTACTTCTTGACTCCTCTTGGGACCCCACTTGGATGGTTGCAAACCTCTAAATCACCTTAGAAGGTTAAGACCACCATATAGGGAACCAATAGTGATCTCCTATAAGGTTTTTCAAGCCTTAGGACTACCCTGGGTGGTCTGATTCTGGTGAGGTCTGGCTTACACACACTGCACTCTCACACACACCATCCTTACCCATTTCTCCCCCGGTTCATTGGAACACTCATGTGGCTAAGTCCAAACCCCTAGCTCTTTGGCTAAGAGAGTTGGAAACAACCCATGAGATGTTCAGGGTGGACATTTCTTGGTCCATGGCTCACTTTAAGCTTCATCATAATCAAAATTCAACTTTTGCCAAATGCCTAGTTGTGACATTGGGTCCTTCAGACCTACCTAAAATTACTTAATTGCCCCAAATTTTCTAAATTACCCAAACTTACCAAAAATCCTAAAAATCATTTTGAAACAACCCCCACCTTTTAAATTTACCAAGATACCCCAATACTCTCCAAATAACCTCTTGATACCCTAAAATACCTATTTGGCACAAAATTCAAAAAATTGCAAAAATTCCCAAAAAATTCCAGAAAATCTTAACTATTCCCAATTTCATTTTGTCCAACTACACTATAGCCCAATTTTGCCAAAATAACTCACTTTCATCAAAATCCCTAAATTGACCCATTCTTAACCTAAATGGACCCAATGTCACACTAAACCAACCCATTTGACCTCAATTTTGCCCAATTTCAAATCTAAAATTTAATTCAACATCAATACTATCAATCTAAACCAAATCCAAGTCCAAGTTGATTCAAATTTGAGTCCAATTCCATTTGACATCCAATACCCCCATTTAGCCTAAAGTGAACTCATGTCATAAACCTACCAAATTGATTAGCCAAACCCTAAAATTTCTTCCCAATTGATGTTGGGAACTCTTCAATGCATTCCCCTAGACCATTTGAAACTTTCAATTGGGTCTAAACGCTACCTTAACCCAACTTGGACCCAAGTTGATTCAACCCTACCCAAATAAACCAAAATACCAAAATCCACAAAATTGACCTTCCAATTGAACTCAAAACCTCCCCATGTCTTCATGAAACTTCTTCATAGCAATCGCCTCTTCAAAATTGCTCAAGACACTTGGAACTAAATCAAACCCAAACCCAAGTTAGCCTAACCCAAACTAAAGTGAGCCAATTTGAAATCATGACCAAACCAAACCAAATTGAACTAAATGTGGCTAAACCAACTTATCCACAGCCACTAAGTGAGCCCTAGGAACCACCATAGATCAACCTAGCCCAAGCTAAGTGAGCCATGGACCAAGGGTTCCCCATTTTAAGGGATCTCTTCCCTTAAATGGACAAATCCACCTTTTGCCTCACCCCAAATCCCCCCTTGCCTGGTTTATCACCATTAAACCCTACTCCTTGATTGACCTGACCCATGGCCAGCTCCCTTGTCCTTGCCGGCCCGGCCCTAGCCGCCGGAGGGAGTCAAAGCCGAGAGCCACCACCAAGTGAAACAAACCCAAACTCACCCAATTGGCCACCTCAGCTAAATCAAACCTTGGAGCTCCTCTGCCCTCCACCTGAGCAGTGGAATCCACCCACAAATTGAGCCCTAGCTCAGCCCAATGGCCTTGGCCATTTAAACACCTCTTCTCGGCCATGAGAAAGGTGCTGAAGGGTGTTGGAATTTTTCTCAACAAAACCTCACCAAATCACTCTCAGAGCTTCTTCCAGCCTAGAGAAGAAGAACCCCACTGTTCTCCTGCTCTGAATCCCCCCAGCTGAGCTCAATTTCTCAGCTGAAAATCAGGCCAGAAACAGGACACTCTCTGAAACATCACCAAATCCAAATTAAGTCTTCCCACACGTTCACCAGAGGTAGAGAAGGATTTCCCCAGTGAAAGCACCCTCTCCAGACCACCCAGTTGTTCCAGCCTCCAAGGATTGTGATCGTGCCTGGTAGAAGTCAAGCCTAGACATTTCACCACAGCTCCAGGATTCATCCCTAGCCTCCTTGGACTCCAACGAACGTGTCGAGCCTCTCTGATAGAAGCTTCACTTCTCAGAGCCAAGGTATTGCCCTCTTCTTCCTCCCTAGCTTTCAGTGATTCTTCATTTTATTTAAGTCAATTTCAATGCATGTTTACCATATGGATGAGTTCGTCTTCTCAAGACGAATCCATAGAGCATAAGAACTCAAAAATCCTTTAAGAATTGAGGGAGACATTAGAGTTAGAAGGTCGACGGCTCACGAGACGCACCAGTCGTAGACGATGAACAGGAGCTGTTCGATCAATTGTGTATCAGTTGAACGGTGGAGATCAAGTCGGACCAGAAGACGGAGCAGGACCGCGGGACACGTGGCAGCTGACTCAGGTGGCGGCGTTGAATGGGAGCGCGACACGTAGATTTTCGAAGCCGCCAAGGTTGACGCGGCTCTGACTGGTTTAAGTAGGAAAATCCGATTTTTTTTATTTATTTAAATACCTGAAACTTCAAAAATTGATATCTTCGCATAGAAAAATCATAAAAATAAAAGAAAAATACCCTCTTGCTCAGTGAACAGAGGAGAATAATGTGGAAAAGGAATTGATCTATTTTGTTGAGTATTTTATTTTTAATTAATTTAATACTATTTTGAGAATTTTAATTCTCCATGCATGTATACATTTCACCATGGCATGAGACCATAGGGCTTTTAAAGCCTCTGATCTTGGGAACATTCTCTGAATTTTTCAAGGTCAGACACCATCCCTGTGGTAAGTTATGTATTTTTCAAGTTTATGTCACTTTTTTTTGACATTTTAATTCCAAAAAGTAGCATGTTGTTCAAAAAATTCCAGAAAAATTTGGTGAAGTCCCTTAGGACCAGAGCACCCTAGGATAACTATGGTTTCAGTTAATTCATTAAAAATAATCCTAATTGGCCTAATCACTCAAAATTAAACTTTAATTAATTAGAGTTAATCACACATTAAAATAACTTGAAATTAATTCTCCACTGATCTCTAGGATCAAGGGTACCTCACATAAAAATTTGAAGTCAATTGGAAATGTTTAACCCCACTAAATGGATCAATTAAACCACATAATCAAAATTAAGCTTTAAAAATTCATAACTTTAAAAATACATTTTGAAAATTCACCAAATTGATCTTGGGACTTCTCTGATATCAGAGGAGTCTAAGAAAAATAAAATTGGAATTTTCTAAAAACTTTCATTTTTGAGCATATTTTGATATTTTTAATAAATAAAAAAATAATAAAAATCATAAAAGTAATAAAAATCATAAAAATGTCATATTTGGTCCCCTAATCACTTAGGAACCAATCAAATTTTTTTCCTAAGTCTCTAGGTTAAGATATTTAATTTCAAAGCCTTAAAACAATTTTTTTGAATTAAAAAAGTCTATTTTCTAGCCTTTCCACTAAATTAATTCTAATAAATCAAAGAAAAATCATAAAAATATAAAATTTGTTTCTATGACTTTCTTAACGTTAGAGGGATTTTTGAAAAATATAAAATCTATTTTTTAACTTTTATTTTATTTTTTAATTAATTAATACTCCAAAACTTAAAATAATTCTAATAAATAAAATATAATTCAAAAAATCACCAAAATTGGTCCAAGTGGTCCCCTGGTCATTAGGAATGTCCCATGATTTTCTTAATGATAGAAACTTTACCTTGGTCTGTTGATGAATTTTCTTTGAAAATCCCTATTTTCCATTAAAAATAATTATATAAATAAATTAAATTCAGAAAAATCACATTTTCTCCTCTAATGTCTTAATGGGCATGTGAGTGGAGTGGCATAAAAATTTTAAGTTCATTTAAGCTTAATTTAATGAGTTTTAAAATAAATAAGCTTAAAGGGGCATAAAGGTAATAAAAGATTTTAACCCCCTAATTAAAACTGTAGGTTTAATCAACATGGGACTAAAATATCTGATTTTAATTTTCTCTTAGATGATTGAAACTTTGGGAAATTGAAGTGTAGGAACCCATTAATCACTTTAATAAACCAAAAAAATATAACCTTAATTAATTAAATAATTCAAATTTTGGAACATCAATTAAAATTGGATTATTAAAATAGGGATATAACTTAAGAGGATATTAATTCCTTAATTTAAAAATCCCTAAATAAATCACTTAATAATATTTAACTCTTAAACTTAAGAGGATAAGTGGAATTAATAATTAAATGATTAACAGTAAATAATTCTTAATTCGATTAAAACCTAAAATGTTAAATAATTAAAAAGTAAATTAAAATTTTTGAAACTAATTAAAAAATCATTTCAAAACAAACTTAAATCAAATTTACAAATTTTAAATAATTTTAAGATATCTTACCTTAAAACATAATGTAAAAATTAAATTAATTAGAATAATTAATTCAAATTAAATCATCAAAATTTAATAAATAATTTAAACACCTCTTTTGACCTAAGTTAATCTAAAAATTAAATTAACATAGGATTTTGATATCATTTTTAAAAGTTTAACTTAAATGAATCAAACACCATTCTAAACTTAAAATCATTGATTAAAATTTCATAATTAAATCACATTAAAATAAATCATCAACTTTAACTTCAAATCATTAAAAATCTTTAACAAATTAACTTACCCCTGAAAGCTTTAAATTATTATAACTAGTAAATGAAGCGTTAAGTGAAATGTCACCTCACTCATAGGAGAATCAAACATCCTAGTTCACTGAGCAAAGGAACAAAACTTAACTAAACCCTTGGATGATCAATTCACCAGTACAATGAAGTTCATTTGGACTCAAAATAATCTCAACAGTATTGAAAAGATGTTTAGAATTCGTTCTAAGAACTTCCTCGATACGGTGAGATGTTTTAAAAGAAAAATTGAACTTAATTGTTCTTTGATGAAGAAAATCATCCTTAACTAAAAATCAAGAACCTAGACGTCATAGGAAATGACTAGCTATAGGATTAGGATTCTGGTAGACACCCAAAATCATTCCTTTAGTCTTTACCTAGGTACTTGTTGAAATATTTAAATGCCCTAACATGTGTTTTAAAAGTGTAGCTTGGAATGACGGGAAGACTCTCCAGGTACGCTTTTATGTTATTGCAGTTTACTTTATTGCACTGCGCTTTACTTTTATTGCATGTTAAACAAGATTGTTGCATGAAAACCAAAACCTTCAGGATAACCACAAAATTGAAACCAAAACTAAATTAAAAGTCATTACAAGATATATGTTCTTCTAAAAGTTCTAAAACTCCTTTATGACATCACACATAGCTCATGGATGACTCATATTTAACCATGGTAAAGGAGCATAATGACATGAAAATGAGGCAAAACCATTGAGATTTAAAGTGTGACTCACCCCCTTTGTAAAGTGAGATGTCTTGCCATGGTGAAGTTAGTTTAGTCACCTCCCTAGCCACCCAATGATGAGAAGACAAAGCTTTAACCATTCTTCACACCATGGTTAAGCTCATCATAACATTTCATAAAAAATGTTAAGAGGGGAGCTAATGTGTCACGACCCCATTAAATGATAAATGAGGTGTTGCAAGGAGAGGTTCTCAACCTT
Source organism: Papilionanthe hookeriana x Papilionanthe teres (assembly GCA_022702705.1). Taxonomy (NCBI): domain Eukaryota; kingdom Viridiplantae; phylum Streptophyta; class Magnoliopsida; order Asparagales; family Orchidaceae; genus Papilionanthe; species Papilionanthe hookeriana x Papilionanthe teres. The sequence goes on from CM040422.1 coordinate 10,413,011, forward strand.
TTGAGTCACCATTAATCTCCCACTTAGCTAATGGAATAGGAACAAAGAGATTAAAATCCATCGTGACAAATTTGAAGCCATAATTGCCATGAAATTTGCACTTGCTTAAGTGGCAAAATTCTCATGGGAGAAGAAGAGGTGAGGCTTGAATTACATGGGGGAGATTGTACTCTACAGCTCTAACCATACTATGATCAAACCTAAGCTAACCAAGGTTAAACCATAGCCATTCATGGCTATATAAAGACCCCTTGGCCGAAATTTATAAGAGGAGAGAAAAAATCCATAGAAACCTATAGGCTGACAAAATCCCTTGGCTCCCAACACAAAAGGTCTTCCTAGGGACCTCAGCAACATATTCCAACCAAAATCAAGCCATAGGATTAGCCAAGTCAAGACAATTTGGCCAAAATCCAAAATCAGCCCAAACTAGCTATTTCGCCAAAATTGCTCTCCAAGGCTAGCTACAAAACCAAATTGAAGTGACAAAGATCTTCTTTGGGAGTTCTAGAAGCTGACCACCAGGCTTGATCAAGCTTGACAAACTTGTGGCTAAGGTATGGATTTATTTTATCCAAAATAAATCATATAATCAAAATATCATGGATTAAACTAGCCAAGAAATGTATCATCACCGTATAGATATAATCTGTACGTCCGGATGATTCCATAGGTTCAAAATTCACTCAATTTCGTTGAGAAATGAGTGAGATATTGAGCTTTGAAGTTGGACGGTTCGAAAATTTTTGAATTTATGGGGGATTTATCTCCGCCGTCTTTCCCGTGTTTCAGAACGGATAGTGCTGATCGCGTCTTTCCATGTCCTCTATTTCGCGCAACACACCGGATCCTCCCGGTCCTTCGACGCGTATGAGGACGCCTAGCGCGCTCTGGATTTTTCGGCCTATTTTAATTCAGAAAACCAGAGCTCCTAAAAATAAAATAAAAACACCTCTGGAAAGCTCTTAAAGAGAAGAATATTATGAGACCAAAATAATAATTTTTTCTCAGTATTTAATTTTTAAATAATTAAATACTCTCTAGAGTATTTTAATTATTAAAAATTATCTACAAATCAGAAAAATATGAAATTTTTAGGAAAGAACTTTTAAGTCCTTAGACACATCTTCTAATTTTTTTAAGGCTGGGATAGTTCTCTAGGAAGTGATTCTCTAATTTCCATGATATTTTGTAATTATTTTCAAAAATAATTATAAAATTAGGAAAATTGAAAAGTTTAAATGCAAAATGATTGAGAACCTTAGGATAAACAACAATTCTCAAGCCATCAAATCAATCTAAAAGTCACTTTGAAACAATGTTAAGATTTATTAATTTTAAAATTAATAATTCAAAACATTTTCTTCACATACTTAATCGATTTCATCATGGATTAAGCAAGTGATGAATCCAAACTTAAATGAACTCAAATTAAAAGATAATTAGGTTTAAAGATAACTTAAGCCTAATTAAATCATCAAACCTTAGGGTTTAATACAAAAATCAAACCTTTAATTAAATTTAAGGACATATTAAACTTAATTGACCCATTAAACCTTAACTAAATTAGGTTTAAAACCAAAATCAAATCTTTAATTAAGCTTAAGGACATATTAAACTTAATTAACCCATTAAACCTTAACTACATTAGGTTTAATACAAAAATCAAACCTTTAATTAAGTTTAAGGACATATTAAACTTAATTAACCCATTAAACCTTAACTAAATTAGATTTACAAAAATCAAAACCCTTAATTAAGTTTAAGGACATAATAAACCCAATTAACCCTTTAAACCTTAACTTAATTAGGTTTAATACAAAAATCAAAACTTTGATTAAGTTTAAGGACATGTTAAACTTAATTAATTCATTAAACCATAACTAAATTAGGTTTAATACAAAACCAAACTTTTAATTAAGTTTAAGGACATATTAAACTTAATTAACAACTTAAACATTAGGTTTAAGACAAACCTAAACCTTAATTAGGTCTAACAACCATTTAATCTTTACTAAATTAGACTTAATCAAACCTAAACCCTAATTAGGTCTAACCCATTAGACCTAATTAAACCACTAAGTCTTAACTAAATTAGACTTAATCAAACATAAACCCTAATTAGGTCTAACCCATTAGACCTAATTAAACCATTAAATCTTAATTAAATTAAACTTAATCAAACCTAAATTTTAATTAGGTCTAACCCTTTAGAGCTAATTAAACCATTAAATCTTAACTAAATTAAACTTAGTCAAACCTAAACCCTAATTAGGACTGACCCATTAGACCTAATTAAATCATTAAGTCTTAACTAAATTAGACTTAATCAAACTTAAACCTTAATTAGGTCTATCGCATTAAACTTTATTAATTATTAAACCTTAACCAAGTAAGGTTTAATCAAACTCAAAATAACCTTTAACCTAGGTTCAACATAACATGAACCCAAGTTCAAACTTAACTTAGGTTCAACACAACATGAACCCAAGTTCAACCTTTAATTTAGGTTCAACACAACATGAACCCAAGTTTAAACTTAGCTTACGTCCAACACCACATAACTCAAACCTTAACTTGTGTTCAACCCCTATTGAACTTAAGCCAACCTTAAGTTTAGGTTCAACCTAACTTGAACCTGACTTAAATTAAACTTATATTAAACTTTAGTTCAACCCATATTGAACTTAAGTCAACCTTAAGTCTAGGTTCAACCTAACATGAACCTGACTTAAATTAAACTTAAACCTTAACTTGAGTTCAACCCATATTGAACTTAAGTTAACCTTAAGTCTAGGTTCAACCTTACTTAAACCTAACTTAACTCAAGCTTAAACCTTAACTTGAGTTGAACCCATATTGAACTTAAGTCAACATTAAGTCTATTTCAACCTATTTGAACCTAACTTAAATCACACTTAAACCTTCACTTGGGTTCAACCCATATTGAACATAAGTTAGTTTTAAGTCCATGTTCAACCTAACTTGAACCTAACTTAACTCAAACTTAAACCTTAATTTGAGTTCAACCCATATTGAACTTAAGTCAACCTTAAGTCTAGGTTCAACCGAATTTGAACCTAACGTAACTCAAACTTAAACCTTAACTTGAGTTCAACCCATATTGAACTTAAGTCATCCTTAAGTCTAGGTTCAATCAAACTTGAACCTAACCTAATTCAAACCTAAATCAAACATAAACCCTAATTAAGTCTACCACATTAAACTTAATTAAACCATTAAACCTTAACTAACTAAGGTTTAATTCGACATAAACCCTAATTAAGTCTACCACATTAGACTTAATTAAATCATTAAACCTTAACTAAATAAGGTTTAATTAGACATAAACACTAATTAAATCTACCACATTAGACTTGATTAAACCATTAAACCTTAACTAACTAAGGTTTAATTTGACATAAACCCTATTTAAGTCTACCACATTATACTTAATTAAACCATTAAATCTTATCTAACTAAGGTTTAATCCAACTCAAGCCTTAATTAAGTCTACCACATTAGACTTAATTAAACCATTAAACCTTCACTAACTAAGGTTTAATTAAACATAAATCTTAATTAAGTCTACCACATTAGACTTAATTAAACCTTAACCAACTAAGGTTTAATTCAACTTAAACCCTAATTAAGTTTATCAGTTTAGACTTAATTAAATCATTAAACCTTAACCTACTAACGTTTAATTCAACCCAAATTTTAATTTAGTCTACCACATTATACTTAATTAGATCATCAAACCTTAATCAACTAAGGTTTAATTAAACACAAACTATGATTAAGTCTATCACATTAGACTTAATTAGTAAAGGTTTAATTAAATTAAGTCTAACTCATTAGATTTAATTAACATTTAAACCTTACTCAAACAAACCTCGGTTAAATCAAATTAGACTTAATTAAAACTTAAGCCTTACCTAAAAAGGACTTAGATGGTCTATAATTCTAATTAAGTCTAATTTATTTAAACTTAATTAACCTTTAAGTTCTATTTAAATAAGGCTTAAAACTTAATTAGGTCTATTCTAATTAAACCTAACTATTAACTTAAGTTCAGACAGACATGAACTCAAGTTAATTAGATTCAATCTACATTGAATTTAACTTAGGTTCAAACAGACATGAACTCAAGTTAATTCAATCTATATCGAATCTAACTTGAAACTATTAACTTAAGTTCAGAAAGAGATGAACTCAAGTTAATTAGATTCAATCTATATTGAATCTAACTTAGGTTCACACAGACATGAACTCAAGTTAATTCAATCTACAGTAATTCTAACTTAAGTTCAAATGGACATGAACTCAAGTTAATCCAATCTACCTTTAAACAGACATGAACTCGAGATTTAAATTTAAAATTAAGTCAAAACATAAGTTTGATCCATATCAAACTTAACTCAACATCAAACAAAAATCGACATAATCGACAGAAATTTGACATTTCAAACATAAATCAGCATAATCGACATAAATTTGACATTCCAAACAAAAATCGACATAATCGACATAAATTTGACATTTCAAACATAATTCAAGATAATTGACATAAATTTAACATTTCAAACATAAATCGACATAATCGACATAAATTCGACATTCCAAACAAAATTGACATAATCGACATAAATTTGACATTTCAAACATAATTCAAGATAATTGACATAAATTTGAAATTTCAAACATAAATCGACATAATCGACATAAATTCAACATTCCAAATATAGTTCGACATTAATCGACATTATTTGACATAAACCGACATTCAAGACATACTAAATCAAAACATTTCTACAAAATTTTGAGACAACAAATATGACATTACTTCTGACAATGTTTTCTTTGCAGGATGAAGACAAGTTTCGTTTCGATTTCCTTTGTATGTTATAGGGTGTGCTAACTCTATCTTGTAGGACGACTTTCTGGACGAACAGAAACAAAATAAAAATTTTTAGGTTAGCCACAAAACCTAAAACTTTCAACAAAAACTACAACTAAACAACGAAATCGACAACAATGACATAACCAAAACTTTTAGGTTAGCCACAAAACCTAAAACATTCAATAAACAACAAAAATGACATGAAAATGACATGACACAACAACATTTTAGATTGATAGTGGGTATATCTTTCCTTAAATAAAAACAAAAATTTCCAGAAAACTAGTGATCAACATTAATCAGAAGTTTTCTTAGACAATTATAAATTGTCGAAGATGTAATTAACTATAGAAGCTTGCTTCTATAGGAGAATTAAAGAACCCATGATAGAATCTCAAGTTGACACTTCGTGATCTTCCTTATATAGAAACTTTAGGATATGGCATTCTAGAATCTTCTTTAGGATTATCACAAAACAACCTTTCTTTTTCTCTGTTTTATATTAGCCCTAAATTTCTAGATTCTTAGAAATAAGATTAGGGCAATATCAAAATAGAGTGGCGACTCCATGACACCAACACGAGATCTTGACAGCGATGAGCTCCGACATCTGCGACTCGTTCCACCACCACCGATAATGACACCGATGAAAATGACAATGTCACACTCTAACTACAAGGAACACTAATTTCCATAGAGTTGGAACCTTCAGACTCAAAGACAAAGAGTCAAACAATAAACTAGAAGAAATAGTTGAAATTAATTTGCGATGTGGAAAAATTCTGCCTCCTAAAATGGCTCCCCAAGAGAAAGAAAAACCAATAGTCACATCAAAAAAGATCGTTCCTCCGATGCATCCATAATTATCTAAAAGAAATGAAGATGGTCCTCACAACAAAGTAGATTATAATGTATTAACTCATCTGAGAAAATTACCAGGAAAATTGAGCATTTATGATGCCCTTATGCTTTCCAAAGAAATAAAGGAGTTATTAAAAGTAGCCCTTTTTGTCCCAGACATTTGCTTAGCTCAACTTGCTAGTATTACCCAAAGTGAAGCTTGTCTATTAGAAGAATAAATAAAGGTCTCCTCTTCCGACAATGACTTGTTACTTGGAACGACGGAACACAAACGTCCACTATACATCACAGTAAATATAAACAACCCGACACGTTTAAGGGTTCTTAATGATCTAGTTGCCTCGATTAATGATGCACCAAAAATATATTAGGTTTTTGCTATATAATTTAACTCATTTTCGTGATATTTCACTTTAAGGGAAGGTATTTTTCATGTTTTGCTACAGTTATGATGATTTTAGGTGATTGGAGCAAAAGGAAGCAAAAAGGAATGAATTTGGAGAAAAAAAAAGAAACATGAAGAAGATTGACTTCTGGAGTCGCTGGCGCCAGAATGAGCTCTGGTACCCTATCCAGCGTCGCTAGTGCCCAATGTTTGTTCAAGTGAAATTCAACGTATTTGGATGAATTTTTAAAGGGTTGCTTGAGGATTGAAGAATTCGTTTCTAACTTATTTTTGACTATTTTGGATGCCACTTCTAGTTAGTGTGTGTTAGAGAGGAGAGGAAGAGAAGTCTTTGGTAGTGAAGAGAGTGTGTTAGGGTTTGTATTGAATGTGAGGAAAGTGTTTAGAAGTCTTGTATTGTGAGGGATTATTCTCTAAGGAGTGTAGGAGGAGTAAAGTAAGAGATTGCTTCCTCCTTTCCATTTAAAAGAGAGAATTGAGTGTTGAAGAGAAGAGAAGAGAGAAAAGGATTCAAAAAAAATACAAGAGATTTGCTTGGGGAAGAGAGAGAGATAAGTTGTATTTACTTTTGTGGTTTGTATGATTTTAGTTTTATATATAAAATTCATGTTCTGTTGTATCTTTCTCATTAGTTCTAAGTAGATTTTATTATCTTTCTTCATACAATGAGATGTAGTAAGTATTGGTGTAGATTTAATGTGCCTTAAAATGTTAAAGAAAGTGTGATGGTTTTTCATTTTGAACTTCATTTACTTTTTGATCTAGCTAATTGAATTGTTAAAATTTGTTGTGAAACTTCCATCCGAAAGGACTGAGTGTTCTATAACAATAGTGGACAATCCATTCAATGTCCATGAATGAATTGTGTAGTTCATGGGAACTGAGTGCAAATAAATAGGGAAATATAGTTTAATGGGCATCAAATTGGAGGTTTTAGAGTGACAGGTTAAGATCCCTAATTTGGTCCTAAAGTTTTGTAACTAAAGCTAGGGTTAGCCTTCAGGTTAAGGGATGTGGGTGGGTGCTCTAAAGTGAGAGCCATTATCCTCCCAGCCTGACCACGTATTTAGTGACTAAGCCTAGAATTTGCTAATGTTCTTTACATTTCTTGAAAGAGGGGGTACTCTGACGAGGGTAAGGAATATGAAAGCTCCTATTTGGCACAATACAATTCTATTTTCAATTTATATCAATCACTTACCATAAAATCATTCCAAGAGAAAAGACACTTTTCCATATAAAACCTTTCAATTAGAAAACTTAGTGTGTGTGTGTGTTAGTTAATCCTGCTTAGAAAATTTGGAAGTAACTTGTAGTTAATATAGTTATTTTTATCTTTACATTAGCATATTAAATAGTACTTGAACTTACACTCTGAATTGATTGTTGGATTTCAACATCTTTGCTATATTTTGAAGAGTTCTTGTCTTCCTTGTGGGATCGATAACCATGACTCCACTAGAGTCATGTTTTACTTGAATGATACGTATACTTGTGTATACATGTGTCAGCCTAATTATTAAATTAATCTATTTACAAAACTAAACTGAAATTATCTTTTGAATTTTGAATTTTGAGGCAGTTCGTACAAACAGGTCAAGTTTTTGGTGTCGTTACCGAGGAAGGTATAAATGGTAACTAATCAAATTGTAGTAGTTGAAACATATACTTTGTACTTTGTAAGTGTGTTACTTTTTTGTGTGTTTTGTGTGATTTTATATGAGTAGGATTGGATATATAGGTTTAGTGCCTTTTGATTCAGAGTTAGAGCGTACTGTTAGAAAATTTTGAAAACAACAAAAACAATCTGAAAATCCTCACAAAATGGCGAACAAGTAAAAAAATCGAAGAAATGAAAATGAAAATTTACCAAGACCTTTAAGAGATTATGCTTACCCAACAGCAGTTAAAATTCATTTAACCATTCAAAACCCTAATATTACTGCTAATTTATAATGGATTAGTTGGATCTTTGAGATCAATTATAGATGCTATAGCTGGTGGATCATTAATGTCAAAACCTTTTGACGATGCATATTTATTAATAGAATAGTTGGCTACTAATAATTTTTAATGGCCCCCTGAATGGGTAAATCGTAAGAGAGTAGCTAGTATTCATGATTATGATGTTGTAACTATGATAATCTCTTGAATTACTGCCCTTTGAAGAAAATAGATCAATACGAAATGAATTATTCTCAAACATCCCCAGTGTTAGAGGAAAACTCAATAGGACAGATAATAGAGTCTCAGATACCTTATGAGACCTTGAATGATATAAATAATAGACCCAACAATCCTTATTCAAACTATTATAATCCTGGTTGGAAGAATCACTCAAATTTCAACAAGAACAATAACAACAATGCTACTATTAACCCTTAATGGGAAAACAATCCTATTAACGTAGTTCAAAATTTGAACAACCAAGGAAACACCCATTATAAACCTTCTTATCCTTCTGACTTTAATAGTAACCAACAATTTAAGAGAAAGAAGTTATCTACTGAAGAATTAATGTTGAACATGGGTAATCAATTACAAGCTCAAGGTGTTGCGATTAAGAACATTGAGAATTAATTATAATGTATTTTCACTGCGCTTAATAATAGACCTTATGGAGCTCTTCCCAACAATGTTGAGATCAATCCAAAAGATTGAAATAAGGAGCAAATTAAGGCTATTCAATTAAGGAGTGGAAAGGAATTAGAAACAAGAGTGCAAAAAGAAGTTGAAGTTGAGAAAGAGAAGGTGGATATTGAAAAAGGTTCTAATAAGATATATCTAGACTTAGAATATCCACTTGAACCAATGAAGATTACTGTTGAAAAATCACTTCCTCCGTTTCCTCAAAGATTGAAAAAACAAAATAGGGATAACAGATATACAAAATTTTTGAAATCCTTAAGAAATTAACGGTAAATATTCCCTTTGTTGAAGCATTAGAGAAGATGCCTGATTATATGAAGTTTATGAAGGATATTCTTAAAAAGAAAAGAAAGTTCATAGATCACGAGACTGTTGCACTTAGCAGAGAGTGTAGTGCAATTATCCAGAAGAAGTTTCCTGAAAAACTTAAAGACCCTAGTATTTTCACTATCCTGTCTGTTATAGGTGAGAAATTTTTTCGAAGAGCTTTATGTGATCTAGGAGCTAGTATTAATCTTATTCCTTTATCAACTTTCAAAACATTATTAATAGGATAAATTTCACCTACATCTGTGACTCTTCAGTTGGTTGATCGTTCCATTACTTATCCTAAAGGAGTTGTAGAAGATGTGTTGATGAAAGTGGATAAATTTATCTTTTCTGTGATTTTATTGTATTAGATATAGAGAAAGATAAAGGAATTCCAATTATTTTAGGAAGGCCATTCCTTGCAACTGAGAGAGCTATGATTGATGTTTAGAAAGGAGAATTAACTATGAGGGTTAGTGATCAAGAGGTGACCTATAATATTCTAAAATCTATGAAATCTCCCACAACAGAAAAAGATGATGAATGCTTAATGGAATTCTGTGATTTGATTAGAGATGATCATTTTAAAGAAGTGTTAGAAGAGAAAATAGAATATGAAAATGTTGAGTGTGAGGATGAAAGTAAAATAGAAAATGATTTTGATGATATGGAGAATGATAAGTTAGAATATGTTCAAGAAATATTTGAAATGTTGGATACTATGGAAAGTGGTGATAAAAGTTTAATTCCATCTATCATAAAACCTTCAAAACTTGAGATAAAAATTCTTTCTAATCATTTAAAGTATATGTTTTTTGGAGAATCATCTACCTTACCAATCATTGTATCTTCAAATTTGAATGAATATCAAGAACAAAAATTATTGGAGACTTTAAAAAGATACAAAAAGGCTTTTGGTTGGACCTTAGTAGATATTAAAGGAATCAGTCCTTCGATCTGTATGCACAGAATTTTGTTGGATGGACAACATAAATCTAGAGCTGATCCACAAAGGAGATTGAATCTAATGATGAAAGAAGTAGTTAAGAAGGAAATTTTTAAATGGCTTGATTCTCGAATTATTTACACAATTTCAGACAGTGTTTGGGTAAGTCCAATTCATTGTGTTCCTAAGAAGGGAGGAGTGATTGTCGTTGTGAATGATCGGAATGAAATTATAAAAACCAGACAAATTAATGGTTGGCGAATTTGTATTGACTATAGAAAATTAAATGCCACCACTAGGAAAGATCACATTCCTCTTCCTTCTCATGATCAAATGTTGGATAGACTTATAGGACACATGTACTATTGCTTTTTGGATGGATATATTGGTTATCATCAAATACCTATTGCTCCTAAGGATCAAGAGAAAACTACAACTACTAGCCCTTACGAAACTTTTGCTTTTTGAAGAATGCCCTTTGGATTATGTAATGCACCAGCAACATTTTAAAGATGCATGATTTCTATTTTTAGTAATCTGATTGATAATGGAATAGAAGTATTCATGGATGATTTTTCTGTATTCAGAACTTCATTTAACATATGTCTGAATAATTTAGGAAAATTTTTGGAGATTTGCGAGAAAACAAATTTAGTTCTGAATTGGGAAAAATGTCAATTTATGGTTGCAGGAGGAATTGTTCTTGGGTATAAAATTTCTAAACTAGGTATGGAGGTAGACCCTGCAAAATTCAGATTATTGAGAAATTACCACCTCCTATTACTGTGAGAGGGGTAAGAAGTTTCTTAGGACATGCTAGATTTTACAGTCGTTATATTAAAGATTTTTTGAAAATTACTAAACCTTGTTGACCTCATTTTTGATGAGGTCTTTTCTCTTCTCCCTCCTTAGTACTTTGGATCTAGCCATAGGTTTTCCCTTTGACTATCCTAGAGGACTAAAAATGGGACCCATCACTTAGAAATTCAAACACTTATTGGCTCCCTTCAAACCCCACAAGTTTGATTGTAAACCCCTAAACCACTTGGAGGGTTAAAATCATTATATAGAGGTTTAAAGGATGAGTTTCTTATAGGACTCTTTGGCCTTATGACTACCCTGGATGGTCTGGTCTGGTGAGGGTAAGCTTGCACACACCACACTCTCACACACATTCCAAGCCCTAAAACAACCTTTAACCAATTTGGCTTCCTGACCCATGTAGGTAATTCATATGGATGGACCTTAACCCCTAGGCCCTTGGCTAAGAGGGTTAGGAACAACATAGTGAATGCCTAAAATTTCAATCTTTGATGTATGGGGATTAGATTTTATGGGACCATTTACTCATTCATTTGAAAATACATAGATATTGGTTGTCGTTGATTATGTCTCGAAATAGATCTAAGCAATTGCTTTACATAGATGTGATGCTCAAAGTGTTTCAAATTTTTTAATGAAAAATTTTTTTACAAAATATGGAATGCTGAGAGTAATCATAATTGATGGTGGATCTCATTTAGGAAGAATCAGATTCAGAGATTGGTTTCAAAATATAATATTATTCAAGGAATCTCTGCTGCCTATCATCCCCAGACTAGTGGTTTAGCAGGGGTGTCTAATCGTGAAATTAAAGGAAATTTGGAGAAAATTGCGGATCTTCACAAATTAGATTGGTCTGTAAAATTAGATACTGTATTATGGGCATATATGATTGCTTTTAAGACCCCTATCAAAATGTCTCCTTATAGACTAGTATTTGGAAAGACATGCCACTTACATGTTGAATTGAAGCATAAAGCAAATTGGGCGATAAAAGAGCTGAATTTTAATTTGTAGAATGTAGGTGAGAAGAGATTTGTGTAACTGAATGAATTGGAAGAAATCATAAATGAATATTATGATAATGAAAATATTTAGAAGGAAAAAATAAAATTATGGTATAATCAAAAAATATTAAGAAAGAAATTTGAACCTGGACAGAAAATTTTGTTATACAATACTAGATTACAATTATTTCCTTGAAAACTTAAGTCTAGGTGGATAGGACCGGTTACTATTATAAAAGTGAATTCTTTTAGATCTGTTGATATCGAGGATCCTAAAACTAGAAAGATATTCAAAGTTAATGGGCACAGATTAAAACCATATTTTGAAGGGTTTCAGCCAGATTTTAAAGTGGTTTTATTGTTAAGTCATCTTAAATAACTGAATGGTTTGTTGGGCTGACAACGTTAAACCAAGCATTTTATGGGACGCAACCCATATTTATTTTTTAATGTTTTTGTGCTTGTTTTTAATAGTTGTGCTTGTAGAGAATCATATTGGAGTCCTAATTACTCTTAAATATCTTGAAAGAATGGAAAATATTGGATCTTATTGAAAAATTAGAATATTTTAGAGTAAAACAAACTTTGATGCAAATTTGTACACTGGCGCCACTGGCTCCAGAATGGGCACTGCCGGCACCCTATTCTAGAGAGCATGCACCATATTTCAGGATTTGGGCGCCGCCGGTGCCCTATCCGGTGTTGCCCGCGCCCAAAATTTGATGATGGTTTTTGGAGTTTCAAAATGCTATTTTTGGCAGTTTTAGGTGTGATTTTCCTCCTTTTAACTCCCCAAACTCCATTTTTAACTCCCAAAATACAGAAAAATGAAACATTTTCCAATTCACATCTAATGGATTCTAACTCCATAGAAACCCCAAGATTTTTAGTTTTCAATCAACGAAAGTTCGTTAGTTTTGAGGCACAGCGTTAGTCAACAAGGTTATGATGAATAGGGAGATTATTAAGGAAAGAGGTTTTGTAAATCAAGGTTTGGATAATCCTACTAGAAGCGTTGAAGAGATAATTGTGCAGAGACGTTAGGAAGTGTTATGCTACACTACCGCCGCCGTTGTCATTCCTGTTGTGAGAGAATTCTATGCAAATCTTCGTAAGATCAATCAAGGATTTGTCTATGTGTGAGATAGGTTTGTACCATTCACTCCTTTGAAGATAAATGACTTGTTTATGATTTAGATTGTGCCTATCTGCCATTATTCAAATTTTGATGTGACGAGAGACAATATGAATGAAGTTTATCACTATTTGACAAACGAAGGTGAATATTGGGAGATTAGAGATAGAGGATATGTAAGTTTTTTTCTGCATCTTTAAATCTAGTGTCAAAGAAATGGCATTACTTCATTTCTGCAAAGTTGCTTCTAACTTTAAAAATTACTATAATGACGAAGGAGAGTGCTATTTTAAATTACTTTATTCAAACTAAAAGGCAGATCGATATTGGTACAATCATTGTGAAATCTGTATTCGGATTGATTATTCATGGATCTAAATATGGGCTTGGACGTCCTTCCAGCATATTTCTTCTTTGTAGCCAGTCACAAGTTCCATATGAGAGTTGATAAAAAGTGTTTCGTCTTTGGAGGCGTATTGATCCAACCAATCTTTATGAATGTCTGGCGATAAGAGACGAGAGCGATATGAGCCTCATTGTTGATCAACCATCTCAGAGTTCACGACCTATTCAGCCTTACTTTCTGAAAGTTCCAGAGTAATTGTGACAAAGATCAAGTATTTGGAGAAAGAGGTACAATATCTTATGAATTCTATTAATAATATCTCTGGTTTATTTCATCACTTCGATTGGTGGATAAAAGAACAGTTTGATCGTACTGTAAAAATTAAAGTGAATTTCATAAATTTGTTGAAGAGGAATGTTGTGATTGCTGAGGATTCATCTGATGAATTCCCGTATCATCCCTTCAACAATTTGTCTGTGCATCGTCAATCTCTTGGAGATATTAGAGGAGATGAAAGTTCTAAGACTGATGAGGAGTAGGGACTCTTCTTGGTTTTTATTATTTGGTATTTTTATGCTTTGGTGTGTTTAGTGTTGACTTGTTTTACATTGTAGGATGTGTTTAGAATTGTTATACTTGAATTCAGTGTTGCTTCTTAGTTTTCAGTGTTAGAGTATCGTTGTGTGTTTGCAACGCTGAATATCTGTGGCTAGATGAACTTATAAGGTGAATGCTTAACTGTGTATGTTTTTAGCATGGATTCTATATATTAAAGTGATGTTTTGTGCTGTTTTTGTATGTTTAATGTTAGTTAGTTTCTTACTTGATGAAATAGATGCTTAAAGAGGCTATTTATGCGATAGAGAAACATTGAAATGATCGAAATTGCAAAAATTTTTGGACTCAAAAATTGAACTAGCGCTGCTGGCGCCCAAATATTGAGTTAGGCCCTTTTAATTTAAATAGAGCGCTAACAGTGCCCAAACCAGCATCGCCGTACCCAAGTACAGAAAAGGGCCAAAACTGCTAAAATCACGATTTTTGCTCTGGGACCTGTAAATCTATTCATTTCCTTCATCTTCTTCTTCAACTTTTACAAAAATTGGATCTAGGGCTTGCTAGATCAAGGATTTAGAGCATTTTTAAAGTTATTTGATAGTGGATCTAGATTTCTCTTGGTAAGAGCTTCACTTTAAATTAATTATTTTTTATTTTCACCATAGGAAATTCTCACATTGCTTGGAATCGAAATTTGGAATTTTTTAAAGATATTTTGGGATTTTCCATGATGATTTAAGCTCTTATTTACTTAGATTTGCTTTAGGAGTTTCCTACATTATCATTTTGGAATTTATCGGATTTTATTGTAAATTTTTAAAATTCCATATGGCTCCTAGAACAAGCAAAGGAAAGAGGAAGTTAGATTTTAATGAAGATAAATTTGTTAATACGAAAGCGCAGAAAACCTTCCAATTCTGTCTTGCATAATAAAAAGTGTATACAAGATCAGGCTTTTGAAAGTTTGGGCAGATCTATTGAGAAGTTGATTTCTGATAGAATTTGGGAAATATTTTGTTATTTCCTTGTTAATGCTATTATTGGTACTATGTGAGAATTTTATGCGAGCCTGCCCTGGAATGAAACGAGATATGTACTAGTTCAAGGAAAAATGGTAGATTCACCCCTCAGCATATTAATGATTTTTTATGAGTTACAAGGGGTGAGGTTTTGTGAATATGAGAATTTCGATATGCGGGAGATGTATAGGAAATAAGTGATTGCTTTTCTTACTGACAGAAGAGAGGAATGGAAAGCAAAACAAAAAGATATGATTAATTTTCGTGCTTCTAAGTTAAATGTAGCTTATAAAGCATGACACTATTTAATCTCTGCGAGACTACTACCTTCATATCACCACAGTGAAGTTACAAAGGATAGAGAAATTCTATATTATTGTACACAGACCATGAAGAAGATTGATATTTGATCTATCATCTACAAGAATATTCAGACTATTGCTAGAGGAGAAACCACTAGTGGATTAAGATATCTTGCCTTGATTCATTCACCGTGTGCACAGTCTGGAGTTGAGTTTGATAGTTCTGAAGAGGTAGCCATACCATTGAGACCTATTACCAAGACTATTATTCAAAATTATTAGTCTCATGTGGTAGGAAGAGGAGAGAGTAAGAGTATTGATATTCATACTACCTTCCAGGACATTCCATCTACTTCTGAGCCACCTACACTGTCTGACGTTATGGAGAAGTTGAAGATCAAAAGTGATAGTATGGATAGACTTCATAGAAGAATGGATGTATTTGAGGCTAGAAGTGATGTAAATGAAAATTACATGAGGAGGAGAGTAGAGTATGACATTGCCTATCATGATGCTCATGTCAGATTTTTGTGGGGCGAGACTAAAGTGATATTCCCTACCTGCCCCAACTATGTTCCTTACAGACCTGGTCCTACTGATCCTACTTATGAAGCTAGTGATGATGTGTGGTAGTTTATTGTATTTTATGATTTTTTTTTGTTTTTTGTTTTTTTTTATATATTGTAGTACTTTGTTGTCTTGTTATTTGTTGATCTGTGATTTATGTAGTTTGTTGATGTATTTGTGATAAAAAATGAAAATGTAATGAACTCTGTGTTAGTTGTTTAGTAATTTGAATTGAGATTGTGATGTTATGTTGGATGTTTAATGTTTAAATGTGTAATATTTCTTCAACCTAACAAATGTTTAATGTTACATATATCACTACTTCTAACTGTTTCATGCTTGCTAGCTTAATTTATTGATTAATACGAGCATAGCTTTAGAAGATTTCAAAATCCCAGAATAAAAAGGTTATTTTCCTTTACTCTCTACCTTCTCAAATTTATTGAAAAGCTTAAGTTTTAGGGGAGGGTAAAATATTAACACTTATTTGTTCTCAATTAATGTATTTTCAAAATATTATTAGCATTACTTTTGGTAGTTTAACCTATCTTTAGATACTAAATTTTTTATTTCATTTAAATATTATAGTAGATTTGGATGAAAGTTTTTAGTAATACAGGTTAATTTTATAGGGTAAGATATTTAGTATGAAATGTTTTGATTATAGTTGACTATTTAAAGTAAAGAAAATTGTATTTTTGAATGTTAAGAGACTTAAAGAACTATGTGTGAAGAAAGGATTGTGACTTTGTGATGAATTATAAAGCTGATATATATTTATAATGTAAAGAGGTGTTTCAGGTTTGAACTTTAGAAAGAGGAGAGTAAAGTTTAAAACCATTACAGACTAACTAGATATAGTAATCCTCACATAAAAAAAAGGAAAACAAGAAAGAAAAAAGTAGAATTGAAAAACAATCCCAAAAGAAAAAGAAAAGAGAAAAAGAAAAAGAAAAAAAATATATGTGAGGAGAAGCTTGAGGAGATGCCTAATCAAAAATTGGCATCACTTGAATCAAACTAAAGGAAAAAAACTTTGTTACATTTCTGAATTTATATTTAAAGTATTAGCTTACTTACTAATGGAGATTGCATGAGCTTATTTTTCATATAATCTTTTAAGGAACCCTTAATGTGATAAATTATGGTTCATCTTGAAATAAATAGAAGACTAGAAACTTGACTACTGAATGTTCTTATACCTATAATTTTAACCCGAGTTACTGAACTTCTTTCTAAGAGTCATGCCATTATATTCATTTGAATAAAAAATCTTAGTATTCTATAAGTGAGAAGTTCACTACTTTGAGTTATATTTTTATGTAGTAAAAGGATTACTTGAGGAAAAATAATAGTTAAGTTTGGGGGATTTTGATGCATCAAAAATATATTAGGTTTTTGCTATATAATTTAACTCATTTTTGGTGATATTACACTTTAAAGGAAGCTGTTTTTCATGTTGTATTGCAGGTATGATTACTTTAAGTAATTAGAGCAAAAGGAAGCAAAAAGGAATGATTTTGGAACAAAATGGAGCAAAATGAAGAAAATTGGCTTCTAGCGCCGCCGACGCCCTATTCTGGAAAGGTTAAACAATTAATTGGCGGTCCAGCACCGCCGGTGCCCTATCTAGCACCGCCAGAGCCCAATGTCGGTTCAAGTCAAATTCAATGTACTTGGATAACTTTTTGAAGAGTTGCTTGAGGAAACTCTTGGGCAATTCGTTTCTAACTTATTTTACACTATTTTGGACGACACGTTTGGGCGGTGTCTGTGAGAGAGGAGAGGGAGAGAAGTCTTTGGTAGTGAAGAGAGTGTAATAGGGTTTGTAGTAAGTGTGAGGAAAGTGTGTAGAAGTCTTGTATTGTTAGGGATTTCTCTCTAAGGAGTGAAGGAGAAGGAGTAAAGTGAGAGATTGCTTCTTCCTTACCATTCTAAAGAGAATTTGAGTGTTGAAGAGAAGAGAGAAAATGATTAAAAGGAACTATAAGAGATTTGCTTGGGGAAGAGAAGGAGATAAGTTGTATTTATTTTTGTGGTTTATATGACTTTACTTTTATATATAAAATCTATGTTTTGTTGTATCTTCCTCATGAGGTCTGAGTAGATTTCTTTGTCTTTCTTTTTGTAATGAGATATGGTGAAGCATTGATGTAGATTTAATGTGCCATAAAATGTTAAAGAAATTGTGATAGTTTTTCATTTTGAACTTAATTTAATTTTTAATCTGGCCAATTGAATTGTTAAAATCTGTTGTGAAATATCCAATCTGAAAGGACTGAGTGTTCTACAATAATAGTGGAGAATCCATTCAATGTTCTTGAATGAATTGCGTAGATCATGGGAATTGAGTGCAAATAAATAGGGAAAATATGGTTTATTGGGCGTCGAATTAGAGGTTTTAGAGTAACAGGATGAAATCCTCAATTTGTTCCTAAAGTTTAGTAACTAAAGCTAGGGTTAGCCTTCAGGTGAAGAGAAGTGGTAGCTTTGAAGAAAGAGTTAGTATCTTCCCAGCCTAACCACAGATTTAGTGACTATGCCTAGGATTTGCTAATGTTCTTGAAGTGACTTGGAAGAAGGCGTACTCTGACGAGGGTACAGAATATGAATGCTCCTATTTGCACAATATAATTCTTTTATCAATCTATATCAATTACTCACCATAGAATCATTGCAAGAGGGAAGACACTTTTCCATATATAAACCTTTCAATTACAAAACTTAGGGTTCGTGTTAGTTAATCCTACTTAGAAAATTTAGACGTAATTTGTAGTAAATCTAGTTGTTATCTTTTCATTAGCAAATTGAATAGTACTTGAACTTGCATTGTGTATTGAGTGTTGGATTTCAACATCTTTACTATATTTTGAAGAGTTCCTGCCTTCCTCGTGGGATCAATAACCAGGACTCCACTAGAGCCCAGTATTACTTGAACGATACGTATACTTGCAAAACTATACAACTATCTTTTGAATATTGAATTTTGAGGCAGCTCACACATCCCGATCAATTAACATAATGAATTTAAGGACTCTTGTGCAATTGGATATTGACGCATCCCAACTCTTGTGCAATTTGTCAAAAAGCTAATCAAGTTTAGACTTGGCTCTTCTTCTTCTTGTACTGAAACCGATGTAAATATAGAAGATTGAAATCTTGAAAAATCAATAAAATCCCTTTTAAGTTGTATTCTCCTTTGGCATAAATATATATTCAAAATAGATTAATTAATAAATGATGGTCTTTAAACCATCACATCTTATTAAACAAATGTGGGATAACAATAATCAAAACTCTAACACTAAAGAAGGTATTGGATTGGGCACACTAGAACCCCTAGATGATATGGAGTTTTGCCTAGTCATCACTGAAGAACTTAATTTAACAAACATCTGATTCCACAAATGAAGATGATCCTCTATATTTGGAAGAAAAATTAAATTGACTGTTGATGAATTAAAAGAAATATATTTAGAGACTAGTGAGAACCTAAAACCAACTTTCATTAGTTCATTCCTTAACGACATGGAAGCAAAATATAAAATTCAACTATTGAAAGAATTCAAAGACAGTTTTGCCTGGACTTATGAAGAAATGTCTGCGCTAGCTCCAGACATCGCAGTCCATACAATTGGGATAAATCAATTTGCAATCCTTGCTAAACAAGCTCTGAGAAGGATTCATGTCAAAATATAACAACAAGTCATTGTCAAAGTTAAGAAATTAATTGTGGCTGGTTTTATATGAGAATAAATTTATCCGACATGGCTGGCTAATGTAGTACCCATTAAAAAGATAAATGGCCAGATCAGGGTTTGTGTGGACTTCAGAGATCTAGACAAATCTTTTCTAAAGTATGAAATTCCTATATGAATCCTAGAATTGATGGTCGACATAACATCCACACATGCAATATGTTCTTTTATGGATGGATCAACGGATATAATCAAATAAAGATGTTTCCAGAAGATGAATCGAACAAAGCCTTCAGGACACCCATAGGGATATACTGTTTCAAAGCTATGCCATTTGGATTGAAGAATGCTAGTGCAACCTACCAAAGAGCAATGACAAGGATTTTTGACAAACTCATACACAATCAAGTTGAATGTTATGTGAATG
This sequence comes from Papilionanthe hookeriana x Papilionanthe teres, assembly GCA_022702705.1. Taxonomy (NCBI): domain Eukaryota; kingdom Viridiplantae; phylum Streptophyta; class Magnoliopsida; order Asparagales; family Orchidaceae; genus Papilionanthe; species Papilionanthe hookeriana x Papilionanthe teres. The sequence goes on from CM040422.1 coordinate 10,432,966, forward strand.
ATTTAGTTGTCAACAGTAGACAAAAAGAAAATCACATGTATGATTTGAGAATCGTCTTCGAACGATTACGTCTATATGATCTCAAAATGAATCCTTTAATGTGCACTTTTAGTGTTACTTTGGGTAAATTTTTAGGATTTATTGTTCGACATCGTGGGATCACAATTGACCCTCTCAAAATTGAAGCTATCCTAAATATGCCTCCTCCTAAAAATCTAACTCAATTGCGATTCTTTCAAGAAAAATTATCGTATATACGACGTTTTGTTTTTAATTTGTCAGGTAGGTGTCAGCCTCTCACTGGCCTAACCAGAAAAGATACAAAATTCGTGTGGGATGAAAAATGCCAACACGCCTTTAAAATCATCAAAAATTATTTAACAACACCTATTGTGTTAGGAAGACCTCTAATCATTAACACCGTGACATTGGAAGATTCCCTTGGAGTTTTACTAGCCAAAATAAATGACGAGAGAAAAGAAAATTCATTATATTATTTAAGCCGCTGTTTGGTTCTGACTGAAATAAATTATCCAGTAATTGAAAATCAAAGCTTAACTTTGATTTTTGTAGTTAAAAAACTAAGGTACTATATGCTTTCTCATAAAGTAACTCTTATTTCAAGAGTTAACCCATTATAATACTTGATGACACGATCGACACTTTCTAAAAGATTAGTAAGATGGGCAATGACACTGCTCCAATTCGACATGACATTTGTGAAACTACGTGCTGTTAAAGGACAAATCTTGGTAGATTATTTAGCAGCACACTCAATTCCAACTGGATCACCTCTTAATTATGATTTACCTAATGAACAGATATTAGAAGTAAAAAATTCAAACATACAATGATGGGAATTATACTTTGATGGAGTTTCATCTGCTCGAAAAGACAAAGACAAGTAGAAAATCATTCTAGACAAAGGTGGGCTAGATTAATTTTCATTACTCCAGATGACCGCAATTTTTAATATACTTAAAAAAATGAGAATTCAACACCACTACTAAAGGATCTAAATCCTCAGCAATAGTGCCAAATTGACTTGGAGCGTAATTTTAATTTTTTTTAACAATTATATATTATAATCTTTAATTGCAGAGTTACCTTTAAACGCAAGTATACGTATCGCTCAAGTAATACAGGGTTCTAGTGGAGTCCTAGATATCGATCCCATAGGGAATATTTTAGAGGCAATAGACTCGAATTATAGAAATCAATTCAGAATCACAACTAAATCAAAATTGCATAATTGTCACTAATATGCAATCGACAATAAAATAAAATTTAAATTAAACTAGTTCTAATAAAATTACTAATACTACTAAAGTGAAGTTCAAATATTTAAGCAAGAATATTTCTCCTTTGTTAAGATATTTAAGTGAATATATAATTAGAATTAATTTTAAAATGGTGTTGTGCCAAATAGGAGCATACCTATTCTTTACCCTTTGGTCCAGGCATAAAGAACATTGACTAATCCTATGCTTGGTTATTGAATCTGCGGTTAGGCTGGGAGGATACCGGCTATCACTTTGGAGCTCCCACGTTCCCCTCACCTAAGGGCAAACAATCTACACTTCAGCACCCAAACGATATGACCGAATTGAGGATTTTAGCATGTCACTCTAAAATCTCCAATTCTACACCCGATAAATATTATTTCCCTATTTATTTGCACCCTCCTTCCAAGGACCTTGACCTCCCTAAATCTCAGATGTAATCTTTACTAAAGTTATTAGACTCAACAAATTTTAACTATTCAATTGGCCAGATTCAAAGTAAATTAAGATCTAAGTAAAAAGATTATCACAACTTCCTTAAACTTTTATGGCACACTAATTTTTTTTATCATTTCACAAAAATATCAAAACTAGGAAAAAAACTGAACAATTACTCAGAATTCATGGAGAGGATGCAATAAAACTTGGATTTCATATATAAAAGTAAAGTTCTACAAACTAAAGTAAGTAAACACAACTTATATTAAATTCCTCCCCAAGCAAACTCCTTAAAGTTCCTCTAAATCTCTTCCTTTCTATACAGTACGCAGAATTCTCCTTCGAAACGACAATGCAGAAGAGATCTCTCACTTCCCCTCCACTCTTACAATCCTTCGAAGAATTCCTCAAAATCTTTATTTGAACTCACTGTTTAACACTCACTAATAACAATGGACACTAGTGGACTCTCTATTGGACACTAATACTATTTACAGACTCTTAGTGCCTTTTAGAGGACTCCAAAAGGACAACTTTTCGACCTAAAATGGTTCTTTTTAAAGTTATTGAAAAGTCTCCAAGGGTTTTGCAGGCATCCCTTTGAAAATCGTCCACATTTGACGTATTTTGTGAAAGAACCATAGATTCCGCCGTCAGCGGCCTCGAGCTGCGCCGTCGACGGCCTCGAGCTGCGTCGTCGGCGGCCTTCTAGAAACAGTGCTTTAAACTGACCCCGCCGTCGGCGGCCTCGACATCCGCCATCGGTGGCCTCCCTTGGAATATATTCTGAACTCTCGGGAAAATCACGCCGTCGGCGCCATCGATCTCGCCGTCGGCACCCTAGGTCAAATTTGCATAATTTAGTCATTTTTGCTCAAAATTTGCTCCTTTTTGCATATTTTCGCTCCCTTGTCCTTAAATCTTCATATCTGCAGAAAAACATCAAAAATACCCTTCTTTAAAGTGCAATATCATCAAAATTAGTATAAAATTGACATGAAAATCTTAACATTTTTTCCTTGGGTCACCAGACAGAGCGATGATACTGTTTTCCTATCATCTGAGTGAACCATGCACAAATAATGAAGCTGAATATGAAGTGCTCATAACTGGTCTGGAATTGACGTTACTAATGGAAATAAAAAATATTGACATCTACGGAGACTCTTAATTGATCATTAATCAAATGATGTGCAAATACAAGACTTTGAAACCTCGACTGGAACAATACTTCTGTTACACTCAGAAACCGCTTCAGTAAATTCCTGATGTAGCTTTCTTTTTTACTCCAAGATGAGACAATTCTTTAGCAGATTCCTTGGCAAGGCACCAAAAGTTGGCACCTAAGCGCCAGAATAACATGTATATCGATGATCCTGCGCCTAAGCGCCGCGGTTATAGATCGTGGAAAAACCAAATTTCTTTAGTTTTCCACATGAAATCTCTTTATTTATAGCCTATTTTTTATCCCCAATCCCATAGAAACACTAATTTCGACCAGAGCAATTCATTTTGGAGGATTTAGGAAGGATTTGGAGGCCATGGATAGAGGAAATAATAGAAATGAGGTAAGAGACAAATCTCCAATAATCCTCAGCCTTATTTTAATGGTTTTATTGTTGTTAGTTTGGAGAAGATGTTTAGTCGAATGGATAAATTGAAGCGAAACTTCAAAGTATTGGTAATCGTCTCCATGAGATGTACCACCAATACGAACACTTGGAATGGCAAACCAAACTTCAATCTGATCACATGGCTGCCTATAATGACGCTCAAGTAGAAATGTATGTGAAGAACAAGTGGATTGATGAAAAGATGGCTTTGGAATTTCCAAGGGCGTTGGTGTTCTATCCCTTCGGTCCTAGCGAACTTCATTGCGAAAGAAATGGAAATTAAAGATAAGTGTTAAATAGATTCTATATGTGTTTTAGGTGTGATCTAGTCTTGTTTTAGTGTTTTGATTATCTAATGTGTGTATTTGCTTAATTTGTTCAATGTGTGTGTTGGATTTGAATGTTTGCTTTGTTGTTGTTTGTGTTATTTATAAAATGATGAACCTTGATACAGTCTTGTACTGAAAGTTGTTGAATTTGGAATGGATCTTAGGATTTTGAATTTAAGAATTTGGATACATTTATAAGGATCTATGTTATCATTTTAAATTGATTGTGAAAATATTTGGAGGTTATAAAATGGATAAATACTCTCATAAGAGTAATTCAGAGTCAAATTTGATAAGATTTTGTGGAATATATTTAATTTAAATCGAATTTTTGGAAAGGCGAGTCTGGCGCGTAGGCGCTAGAATTCGGCGCATAGGCGCCGGTTCGGCCTGAACATCTTCTAAACCCCCCCCCCCATCATTTTTGATGCCTAAGCTTCCTTCTCCATAGTATTTCGCAAAAATACCACCTAGAGATCCCATTTTGAGTCGAATTTCCAAGTTTTTGGGCTTGAAATCACTCAATTTCTTCATCTCGAGATCAGATCTACATTCTAAACTCATTATTTTTAATTTTCACCATGGATTTTGTTCTCATTGAGAAAAACTGAAATTTTGAGAAACTTTTTGAATTTTTATGGTTAAATCCATGGGTGTTTAAGCTATTTGAAGTTTGAAAATCTTAAATTAGTTTATTTTTCTAGATCCATTGAATTTATTTCGTGTTTTTTTCTTTCGTGTTTAGATGGAACCCAAATCTAAGCGAGGAAAGGAACGAGAAAATTTTGTTCGTAGCAAGTTTGTCATTGATGCTACACACTTTCGATACAATGATTTTGCTACAACTCGGAAGTTTATCTCGGAGCAAAGTTTTTATAATTATGGAGGAAGAATTGATGAGACAATCATTGTACTCAACTGACAATGATTCTGCTATTTCACTGCTGTTGTCATTATCCATGTGTTTAGTGAATTTTATGCTAATTTTGTGGATGCGGAGGAATACGTGATTTTCATTCGAGGAGTTGGAATAGGATTCACTTCTGAACGCATCAACATTTTCTATGGCCTGCCGCCAAACATAGAGAGTTATTACTCAGGTTTATCTCCATCTGAAGAAGATTTAGACATGATCATTGCCTACCTGACTGATAGTACTGGAGCCTGGAAGATTAGGAAAGGAAAAAGGGTAAATTTTTCATCTTCTAAGCTTAATGGTGTTTCCAAGGTAAGACACTACTTTATTTCTGCTCGTCTCCTTCCATCCAATCATCTGAGTGATGTTACCAGAGATAGAGCTATTCTAAACTATTGCATTCAAGAGAAGAAGTCTATTGATGTAGGGAGCATTATTTATGATTCTATGGAGGCTACTGCTCGTTCTAGCAGATCTATTGGACTTGATTTTCCATCAATAATCTATTCTCTATGTCAAAGTGCTGGAGTAGTTGCTGAGCTTTCTGAGGAAAAGCTCAAGTCGACGAAGCCTACAAGAAGAGAAAGCGTCAGTATTTATGCTCAACTGCAAGGTAAGAGTTCTACTGCACCTGCTGGTTCATTACCTACTTCAGGTAGAGCTTCTACTTTGAGACCATCTACTTCTGCTGAGCCATCATCTACATTTTGGAAAACCATGCATGATCAGTTTATAGAGCAGCAGCATGAGTTATTCTTAACTCACTGCAGAGTAGATACCATAGACAAGAAGATTGATCATCATTTTGAGTATACACAAAGAAAGAGTGATTATGATGCTGAGTATTCAGATTCTTTAGTGAGATTTCTGAAGGGAGAGCAAGATGTTCAGTTCCTTACTTGTCCTAGATTTTTACCCTATGTTGATCCTCAGGATATGGAGTTCTCTTTTGGTGATGATGATGATGAAGCTACAGACAGTGATTAGTAGCTTGACTTATGTCTAGAAATTATTGAATCTGTTTTTAGAGTGTTTTCTTATTTCTTGTATTGTTTATTGTGATGTTATTTGTTAGAGTTGTTGTGAAATTTTTATGTTAAAACTATTTTTTTAGCTTGTCTGATGTGTGTTTAAGACTGAGATGTGAATGAATTTCTATAAAAGTTTATTTTTGTTTCAGCATATTATTTAGTGTTCATGAATAGTTAGTAAATTTGCATGTTCAAAAAGATAAAAATTTATAAAAAGATAAATAAATAAAAATCAAAATTAAAAAAAAAGGATTTATTTTTAGAAATTAACTCCTGCTCTGCAAAACTTTTTTATATATGCTTAATCATTTCTGCTATATTCATATTTAAGCATGTGTAGAATTAGAAGTTAGTTTTTCCTTACTACATCGTTATTGTAATTAGATTAATTCCTATTTATTTCTTTCGCTCGTGCTTTAGAAAATTTCATGATTCATATTTATACTAATGCTGAAGTTTGGGGGAAGGAAAAATATTAATCAAATTTAAATATTATTTGTCATTAAATAGCTAATAATTTCTTTAAAAATATATTAACATAACATAAGGAATGAAAAATCTATTTAAGATTACCTAAAATTTTTGAATTTATAAATAATTTATTAAACTTAACTAAAATTTCAAAAATTTTGGTTGATTTTAAGAATAGAATTATTTAGCTTAAAGAATAATACGATGAAAATTTTTCTATTTAGAGTAGAGTAAATTGTATTTTTGAAATACTAAGGAATCAAGATTATTTCTTAAAAATGAAAGGATTGAAATAATTTTTTGAAAAATAATAAATTATTATTGTCATATTTATTAAGTAAGAATTTATAAGTTTTTGAAAATAAGTTAAGGATAGTGAAGTTAAAAATCATTAACAGGTTATCCAAAAATAGTAATCCTCACTTAAAAAAAAAGGGAGGGATTGAAAAGCAATCCAGAAAAAAAAAATAAAAGAAAAAGAAAGAAAGTGAGGAGAAACTTGAGGAAATGCCTAATCAAAAATTGGCTTCACTTGAATTATCTTATAGTAACAAAACTGTTTACATTTTTGACTTAATTTCTATGTACATGTATTTTTAGTAGAAAAATATTTCATGAAAATCTTCTTCTTGTAAATATTCTATGTGACCTTGATATGATAAACTACAATTATTCTTGAAATAAATGAAAAATTGGAAGTCTTATGATTTGGTAGTAAAATATTCTTAAATTCTTAAAATTAAACTTAATTAGTGAAATTTAGTTAATGATTTGCTAAAGCATTTATAAAACCAAAAGTTATAAGGAATCTTAAATATTTTAACTTCATTCCAAATGTTATCTATTTTATGTAATTAAAAGGGTTACTTGAAGACAAGTAACATTTAAGTTTGGGGGAATTTGATCTACCTAAAAAATACCCATTTTTATGTCTTATTTATGATTCAATTCTTAAGGATATTATGCTTTTATGAAAGGTATTTTTATGTTTTTGGATGTAGATGATTAAAAAGAGTCCAAGAAAGAAAAAGAAGGAAAAAAAACAAAAAGGAGCAAAAATGGAGCTTATGGAGCAAATTTTGGAATTATTGGCTTGGCGCTTAAGCGCCAGTTCGATACAAACGTTGTTAAGTTGGGTACTTATTTTGACGGTGTTAAGCGGTTATTGGAGCTTCTAGAAGACTGGAAGTTACTCCTAATATATAGGACATGTGATACAATGTACTTGGACACAAGGAAACGGTCTGGATCGCGAAGAGGTGCGACCCAAAGTGAAGAGGTGCGAAAGACCTGGTCACAGAGTCCGGCGCCAAGGTGCCAGATTCCAGCTCCTAGGCGCGACGGTTACCTTCTAGAAGATACATTGAATTTGAAAGAATTTTGAAGAGGTGCCTTAAGCAACCCCTGGTTAAATTCAGAGCTCTATAAATAAGAGCCCATTCTACAGAGAAAATCGTACCAAAACCCCCCCTCTTAGTACACATACTCATTTTAGTATATTCTCTCTCATGTCTAGTTTAATTTAGTCTCATCCATACTTAGAGTGCAACTTTATTTTGTATCTAGTGAGTTTATTTTGAGTGTTTATTGTGTGTTATTGCTATTGGAGTCTTTCATCATTGCTTTGGAGTTAGTAGAAGTCAGCGAATCTCTTGAAGGAACACTTTAGATAAGTATTTGTACTTTGGTTCAAAGTTTTATAAATATGTTTTTTTGTAATATTTTAATGTGTTCTGAGTAGTTAATTATCTTTCTCCTTTCAACTATGAAAAGATTATAAATTAATTAAATTTCATAGGAGAATTAAATATAAAATATTTTAAAATATTATGATGATATTAATACCTGGTCTTAGTTTACTTTTTAAATTGGCCATTTAATTTTTTAAAACCTGTTGAAGAATTTTGAGACCTATCCGGAGATAAATTTTTAACTAGTATATATCACATGAATCCTTAGGTAATAGTAGGCTATACGCGGATTGTTTAAGGTGAAGTGTAAATAAATAAGAACATCTTATTTATTGGGTGTAAAATTAATTAGTTTTTAGAGTGACAGATTAAATTCTAATAATTTGGTTTATAGAAACGTAACGGGTCACTGGTAGGGCCGACCATTGCCACCCTTGGACATCTAGTAGTGTGAGCTTATATTAACCAATTCTACTAATAAAACATCCTGAGCCTAACTATAGATTAGTCAAAGTTCTTTGCACTTGGACCAAAGGGTAAAAAACAGGAATGCTTCTATTTGGCACAATATTATAATCTTAATTCTTTATAAAAGATAATTAATCTATAATTCTTGGATTAGTTGAAAAAGGAGAAAGTCATTTCTATACTGCTTATTAAAATTTTAATTACTGCTTATTTTAATTTACTGCTTACTGCTTCTTTTATTTTAGAAAAAATTGTTATTTGAATATATATAAATAAAAAGAGTATATATAATTTGCATAAGAAAATTTCAAAATATTACTTAAATCTCTTACTTTTTATTTCACTATCCCTGTGGGATCGATAACCAGGACTCCACTAGAGCCCTATATTACTTGAACGATACGTATACTTGCGTTTAAAATTGTGACTTTTACAATAATTAAATCTAAATATAAAATTATAAAATTAAACATCGCACATCAAGTTTTTGATGCCATTTGCTGGAAATTAAATATTCTAAAAAGTGGTATCAAATTATTGTATTTTAAAGCATACATAAAGTCGCATCGCATCAACTGCCTAATTCTTAAATTAATCTATTTGCAAAACTAAACCGAAACTATCTTTTGAATATTGAATTTTGAGGCAGTTCGCACATCCTGGTCAATTAACATAATGAATTTAAGGACTTATGTGCAATTGGATACTGACGCATCCCCACTATCAAGAGATACAATGATGTTACAAGGATTTAACTAACAATTAGAATGAGCCTTAGGATTGTTGATCTCACTTTTGGTTGAGTTCTAGTCTCTCTTTAGAATAGCCTAGGATCTAGCCGTAGGAGTCTCCTAGTAACTTTCTTAGAGGACTAGTCATGGAACCCTCCCCATAGAAATTCAAAACTCTTCTTGCTTCACTAGGGGTTTTTATATGATTAAGGCCTGATCTCCACCTTCTGGTAGGAAAAAGGAAAGCATAAGGAATCCTAGGGGAAGTCTTCTATAGGTGGTCAGACCTTAGGATTTGCCCTGAGGGTGGTCTGGACTTCACCACTCACATGAACACATTCCTCCAAACCTTTGGAAACTCATGTAGATGGTTCTTCTCAACTCTTGGCATCAGGCTAGGGTTTGACTAGTACCAATACATAGAGGACCAAATACGAGTGACCTTTGGTCCATAGCTCAATTCAAACCATCTCATGACATTCATCTCAAACCAAGCTTCAATTTTCCAAAATTTCAAACATTTGGCCCCTGACCTCCCAAAATGCCCTAAATTACCCAAAATTCTTCAAATTCACCAAAATTCCCCAAAAATCATTCCAAGATATTCCTTACCACTCAAATTGACTATCCATGACCAAAAATTCTAAAATTTCCAAAAATACCCCCCAATACTCTCAAAATACCCAAAATACCCTTTTATCCAAAAAATCCAAAAATTCCAAAAAATTCTCAAAAAAATTCAAAAAATCCTAAAAATTTCCAATTTCATTTTTGTTCAACAACACCGTAAGCCAATTTTGTCAATTTAACCCAATTTAAATAAAAAAACCCCAATTTGGCCTATGTAGCCCAAAAGTGCCCAAATCAAACCCACTCTTGACCCAACTGACCAAAATCTTGCCCAATATCAATTCCAAAATTCAATTATACATCCCCAATATCAATCTAAACCAAATTCAAGCCCATTGTTACCCACATTTGAATCCAATTCCACTTGAAATCCAAAATCCCCAAATTTGCCTAAATAATCCAAAATCCCCTAAATAAACCCAATATTAATCAATTCCTCCCAAATTTTAATCCCAAACTCTTTATAACACCTCCTTAAATAGAATTGAATCATCAATTGTCCACAATTTGAGCTCAAGTCTTACCCAAATCCATTTTGGACCAGAACCCCGAATTTTGACCCAAATTGAACACATGTCCTAAATCCACCAAATTGACCCTCCAAACTTTGTCAAAACCATTTCATAACTTCATGAAAAATGTTTGATACAACCATATCTACACTATTGTTGAAGACATCTGGACCTCATTCCCACTCAAACTCATGATAACTTGACCCAAATCCAATATGGTCCAAGATAATAAAAAATCCTATCCATACCAAAATTGAACTTCCAAATGAGCTCAAAACCACTTTGTATCTTCATGAAAGTTCTTCATTACAATCATATGGAAAATATTAATCAAGGCACTTGGGCTTCATTCAAGCTCTAACGCAAGTTAAGTCAACCCAAACCCAAATGAACCTAATTAAACTAATAATTCAAATCAAACCAAATTAAACCAAAATTAACCAAATTAACCTCATGACATCCCTAAAATAAATAAATATATATATATAATAAAAATAATAAAAATAATAAAAATAATAAATAAATAAAATAAAAAATATATATCTCTCCCTCATCTCTCCCTCACCTCTCCCTCACTTCTCCCCTCACCTCCTCCTTACCTTCACCATATCTCCACTTCACCTCCTCCTTACCTTCACCATATCTCCACCTCACCTCCTCCTTATCTCCCCCACTCCACAAAACCGTGAGCCCCTCCAACAAAATCCCTCACCATCCCATATTTACACAGTTACTCACTCACTTCCTACTTTTACTCATTTCACACCTTTTTCACTCACTCACTTCCTCTCCTAGCCGTGAGCCACCCTTCCCCAAGGTTTCTTCCACAACACCAACCAAATCCACCTAGCCGTGAGCTCCATCAAGGGCTTCTCCAAGGTTTCTTCCATCACTCCCTCCAAGGTAAGGTAATCTCCTCCCCCTCTCTTTACTTTTGCTTTTGTTTCAAAATTTCTTTAAAAAAAACAAAAAAAAAAAAACAAAAATGGCATCATCATGTTTAGCTTAAAGATCTAAATCATACATACATGTATTTTCATTAAAGTTCTTCTTCCTCTACATAGGTTTTCAAAAATAGCTGTTAATTATCATTTCTTTTACAAATCTTCATGCTATATAAATGTTTCCATGCTTAGGCTTAGGAATTCCTTTTTATGCAAAGTTATTTAGCGATTTAGCTTTTTTTAAATCTTTCCATGTTTAGCCTTAGGATTTCTTTTTCATGCAAATTATCTAATTAATTAAGTTAACTAGTTTAAATATTTACAAATCTACCACCTAGTTTTTATTATCTTGAAAAATAAATTTTAAAATTTAAAAGAAATAATATATCATAAATGAAATAAAATAAAAGAGAAAAGAGAAATAAACATAAGGATAAAATAAAAATAAAACAAAAGAAAATAAAATAAAAATCTAAAATAAATAATGAATAATAAATGTAAAAAACATAAGTGATATAATAATTGTAAATTTAAATAAATTAAATAATATATTTACTAAATTTTAACTAAAATAAACTATACTAAATTTAAAATAACTATATTAAATTTAACTACTAAAATAACTATACTAAATGTAAATAAAATTCAACTATACTAAATTTAATAACTTTACTAAATAAAATAACTACACTAAATTTAAATAATATAACTACACTATATAAAATTTAACTAAATACTACTAAAATATAAATAACTAAATGAATAATAATAATATATGAATGTAAATTAATAATAACAATATGTAAATATCAAAAAAATAATGTGATAAGAATAAAATAAATAACTATAAACTTTAATAGATAATGAAAATATAAGAAAATGATAATAATAATAACTAAAATAATAATTGTAAATATAAATACATAACAAAAATAAGTAAATAAAAATGTCATTCTTTTTAAAATAATGAAAATGTAAATATATATGTAAATAATAATTTTAATATATAATAACCTAATATAAAATAAGAAAAGCTTTATAATTAAGTAAATAATAATATAAATGATAAATAAATGATAAAAATAATAAACTTAAATATACATCTAAATAATAACAATAATATAATAAAATAAAAATAACTTATAATTTATATATATTAAATGATAAGAATATAAGGAATAGTAAAATAAATAACACACACACACACACACACACACACACACACACACACACAGACACATATATATATTTACATAAATTGAAAATAATGTAAATAATATAAATAAATAATAAATTAAATTGAAATTAAATATTTAAAAATAAATAAAACCAAAAAAAATAAATAATAATTAAATTAAACAAATTAAATTAAATAATTATTAAGTAAAAAAACAAAAAAAACAATTATATAAATAAATATTAAATTAAATTAAATTAAATTAAATATTAAATAATAAATTAAAATAAATTAAAATATATTAAATAATACATTAAAATAAAATAAATTAAATTAAATAAATTAAATAAATTAGGTTAAATTAAATTAAACAATAATGTAAATAAATAGATAAATTAAATTAAATTAAATTAAATTAAATTAAATTGAATTAAATAGTAATATAAATAAATAAATTAATTAATAATTAAATAATAATTCAAAATAAATAAATATTAAGTAATCATAAAGAAATAACAATAAATAAATAACAACTAATTAAGTAAAGTAAATGATGATCAATCAATTAAATAAAAGAAATAAATAGCAATCAAATAAAAGTAAATAAATCACAATGAATTAAATAAGATAATAAATTAAATAAATAATTTCAATTACAAATAAAAGATAATGACTTTAAATAACACATAATAAAACTAACGACACATAAATAATAATTAACGATAATAACATAAAATGATAATACATGACAAAAGAAACAATAATAAAATGATAAATAACAATAACAACATAATAATCACATACAATCACAACTATAATCACATCAACAATCATACACATTACACACATACAATCACATACAATCATAACACAACACAACCATCACAAATCACAACAATCACAACATACAACAACAATCCCGACCACAATACAATACTAACACGATAACAATCAAACCTAGGATAGGCTTCCTGAGTCATGGTTTATTTTCCCTTTAAAAAGACCCCTAGGAAATCACAACTTGGTGTAAAAAAAAATAAAATAAAAATAAAGAAATAATAATAAGAATACCCTTATGCTTAGTGAATGCATGAAGTAACCATAGTTTTACCCGATGTCCACATAACCTTCCCAATTCACATTCCAAACTAAAAATCCCTAGTTTCAAAACCTAACACAAACCAAATCGAAACACAAACCAAATTTAAACATAAACCAAAACCAAACCCAAACCAAAACCAAAAACCAAATCCAAACACAAACTCAATCAAATCTTCCACAAATAAAATCACAAACTATTCACAGCACTCCCATAAGTCCAAATCAAGCTACCAATTGCCACCAATCCAAATCCAAACCACACCTAAACCCATCTGACTCAACCTACCCCGAACACTTGTGTTCATTAAGCATAAGGGTATAGGTAGGATGAGTTGTTAAGCAACATAATAAGTCTAAATGAGCCCGAGACATTTCACCAGACTATGAGAGGGAAGCATGGACCTGCATCCTTCTCTGACCTTTTGGATACCTCAGAGGTCTATTAAACTTAATATGTTTGCTTAACGAGACCATCCTCAATTAAATTAACAAAGTTCATTGAAACACAACATAGAAATTCGCATAGACATCATAGGACTTGGTAGACAACCAGGATCTTAACATAGACATCATAGGACTTGGTAGACAACAAGGATCTAAACATAGACATCATAGGATTGAGTAGTTACCGTCATTAGTCCTACTTCTTCTTGTTTTCTCGGAATGCTTTAATTTCTACAAAATTATAAACATATACATGCAATGCAATACTAAAGTTTCGGTAGTGGAACTGACGAAAGACCCACCAGTGTACGCTTTTATTTTATTGCAATTTATTTTCCCTACACTGTACTTTACTTCTCTTGCATGTTAAACAAGATTGTCACCCTGCATGAAAACTGAAAACCTTAAGGATAGTCACAAAACTGAAACCTAAAACTAAATTAAAATCGACACAAGATAAAATTCACCGCCACAACATTCAAAAGATAAAACAACTCAAAATTTTATCACAAACAGAACAACAAAACTACAACTACAACTAAATTAAAATGTCTCGTTGGATGATCGAGAATACCTCGGATGATGTAACCCACGTGTTGCTAACGGGATTTCTCACGGTCTAAATGAAAGAGTGGAACGCATTCAGTTGAGTTTAGCAAATTTATCCGGACTAAGTGAATCCGATGAAAATAACGGTGTCGGGATGACGGAACCATGGGATCTTAATCGGTTCTGTTTAATCAACTTTAAGATTTTTTTAATTAAAACACTAAATTATTTGGATTCTAAGACTTTTCTAAACCAAAACACTTCTCTCATCTCCTGATTTTCACCTTCTAAAACTGAACCTCTGCAACAATAAAGCAGCTGATGCAATACACCGAGGGCAGCACGATCAAGGATGCGGAAGGACATGTTCGAGAGAGCAAACAGCGGATCTTCAACAGCAACTCTCTTTTCTTATAAATAAACAACTAGCCATAGGACTTCGAGGCAGTCTTCCTAGTGCGACATAAATCTTCACCTATTCTTTTAGGCCTTTGCACATCCTTGTTGTGCAATATAAGCCCTAACTCGCTTAGGATTCCGAGGGCATCATCTGATACGGCGTAAACCCTTCTATCTTTCAGGTTATTTGCATAATCACGTGATTATGTAAATATAATTTCTATAATTAATTGACAGGATTGAAACTTAAATAAATTCATTTCCAAAATTTAAAGCCCAACCGTAGGATAGTCTGACATCGAGGTTCTTCTCGAGATCCGTGACATCCCCTACATTTCTTTCCTTTGGATTCCTACCATAATTGTTCCACATTGCGCCTTTCACCTGTTGAATTTCCTACTAACACACCATGTTGAAAGTCTTACCTTTGAATTCATGAAGATAGAAACCCCTGCTCTAAATCGAGAGTTCTCTCATGTGACTTCAGTCATCTGAGGGGTAATTAACTATAGGGGCTTGCCTTTTTAGGGAGCTTTATGAACCCAGGTAATATAAACCCTATTTAATTCTTTTCATATTAAATAGGGGAATTTGTAGGTCCACATAAATGTTCGCAGACCAGAACGGATGTCTTGAATTTTGTGGTTTATTTGATTGAGCGATATTGTCAAGTAGGGTGTCTATTTTTCGGGATAGATGTGTTACTTGCGATATGATGCTCGTTCATTCAAACTACTAATTGAATGAAATTCTCATTCTCATTTTTCAAATTTAAAATTTTATTTTCAAAACTAATATATATATTAAATTGAATCTTAAAATCTCAAACCAATAACAAAAAGGTAATTTTCAAAATCAAATCATTTAAGCGCCGACAACTTCTGGCGACTCTGCTGGGGACTAGCTTTACTTTCCATTATGATCAAGAGTTTCTATCTTCATACATCGATAAAGTGTTCATGCCCCCTCATGGTCCAGATTGTCATTCTTCTTCCGTTGGCATGCTTCACTCATTTCTTTCTCGGGCAAGCACGGTCAACTCTCTTGATTTCAAAACCATGTATTTTACCACCTCAAACAGAGTGGTTCAGAAATCTCTAGGGTTTTCTTTTTGTGTGGGGTCAGACCCCCGATAGGTGTGTTAGTGCGCGAGGTGCGTTCTGAATTCAGCCCAGGACTGGGTCCTGAATTTCATTTTTATTCCGTGTCTCTCGAATTTGATTTGATATCGGCAAGTTAAACCAAATCTCTACTCTCGTACCTTTTATTCAAATCCTGAAATTAAGCAAACACTGTTAACAAATGTAAAAGCAGAAAAAAATACATAATAATAAAATAAGGTGAAAGCACCAAAATAAAATAAAAGAATACAAGTATAATGTACATAAATTAAATCCAAACAAAAAAAATGTATAAAGAAAATTGCTCAGTTTATTGTACTAGTGCGGTCACTTGAGTCTTCTAGTTGAAAATACAAGGCATGTGATGTTACTGAATTTCGAAAGTTCTTCAAATGCCAGGAATGATGTCTTCGCCAAAGGTTATCTTCTCTTTCTCCTCCGGAGTAGAGTTCTCCGTCAATAGGGATGAGCTACCTGAGCTGGCGGTCATCAAATTCGGACATGGGTTCGATGATGTTGAAACCAAGTTCGGGGATGTGGCCGTTGCAGTGTCAAAGTCTGAAATGAGTAAGTCCGTTAAGCCTATTGTAATGTTCAACATGAAGTCTGTTGAGGAAATCCCCATGCCAAAGGAGGATTGGATTGAAAAGAACTCAGATGCCGTTGGGACTGCTACTGAGACTGGTTCTGCTCTTACCGCCGGATTCATTACCGTTGTAACAGTCGCTCTGCTAACTAAAGGAAAAGATATTCTACTTGAGGAAGAGTCAGTCGATGCTTGTGTTTTGCCATCTCCTAAATTCAAGATTGAGTCCGATTTAAAGTCCATACAAATGGCAAAGGCATAGGAATGGAAGCGCAATCAGGGAATTCGGAAGATCAAGCAGCCGCGACAACAACCGCATCGGGCTGAAGAACAGTTGTTCCAGTTGAGACCATACCAGATAGATGGGAGATAGGGTCCAACAATGAATCAACGATTAAGCAAGGTATACCCGTTCAAAGAGGAGTCAGTGTCGCAGATATTCTGTTACTTGATAAAGAGGTTAGAATTCAGACTACCGGAGCCAAAGAAACCAGAGGAGGCTAGCAAGAAAAATCATCCCCAGTACTGCCCATACCACCGAATGCTCGGCCATACCATAGAAAATTGCTTCAGCTTCAATGACTGACTCGAGAAGAATTTCAGAAGTGGAAATGTGATAATCTCTAATGAGTACTTAAAAGAATTTGAAAAAAGGTTCTATAAATACGATTTTGAGTGATTCAACTGACTTCTACACGACGATGTCGCTGCTCGAGGGAATAAGTGATGTTTCTTGAAAACTTTCAGCTGATCTTAAAGTTATCAAAGGAAAGTCAATTGAGTCTGCCTTGGAAAAGCTTCGAGCTGGCGTAGCACAATTGTCTTAAGTTCAAAAAGAAGATATTGAAGATGAAGATTACAACCTAACAGATTACGTGGAGGGTGAATTCGTTGAAATCAACATTGTTGGAACCGGAGCTACGTCGTCTGCGTGTGATGCTCCGTCTGTTGAGGAGAACACAGCGGATGAGTGGCAAAGGGCCTCCCAGTAAAGAGATGAATATATTAGTCGTCTCGAGAAGAAAATTGATGAAATGACGACTATTATGGCTATAATGCAAGGACAGTCGCACTCACAGCAGGTGGCATTCCCGGAGATGAACCAGCCAGAGATTGTCCATATTACCGACGGAAGAAGGGAAGTCGTTTCTGCAAACCAAGATGAACCACCAAAGAAAGATTCAACTCAGAATATGGTGCCAGAAAAAAACATTAAGCAGCTGGTTGAATAGCAGTTAAAGGAAGCCTTAGCCTAATTGAAAGGGGGCGCATCAGTTTCAAAGGGTAGACCCTACCCGGAGGAGTTCAATGCCGTCCTATATCCTAAGGGTTTTGTGCCACCAACCTTTAAGACTTTCGATGGGACTGGAAACCCTCGACAGCAAGTTGCACACTTTCAAGCAAGTTGCTGCAACACTGGGGGAAGTGATGCGCTAATGTTCAGACAGTTTGTGAGCAGTCTTTCAGGAATCGCCTTCGACTGGTACGCAGACTTATCGAACGGTTCAGTGAAGACTTTCGTAGAAATGGAGAATATTTTTGTCAAGCGTTTTGTCAGGGTTCGACAACACGTCACTATAGGCAGTCTTGTGGAAGAGAAGTAGAAATCTACGGAGACTTTGGTGGAGTACATTCTACGGCGGAGAAACTTAAGCATGAAGTGCGAGCCCGAATTGCAGGAACAACATGCGATTGAGGTCTTACTCAAAAGCATTCATGGGCCAATAGCTTTCATGCTTAAAGGACTCACCATCAAGTTGTTTGAAAAGTTACTCAACAAAGCCAGCAGTCTGCAAGAAGAGATCGAGCATGCAGAGCCGCAAGAGAAGATTGAAAAGCCCGAACCAGTGAAAGTTTTTGAGAAAAGATCCGGAACAGTAGCAACAGTAGACAGAGGCAAGCAGCCCGTGCAGATACAGACCGGGCAGTCACCTCGATACAGTCAGCAGCAACAGCCGCCTCAGTATGGTCCGTTTCCACAGCAGTACAATCAGACTAGTTAGCAGCCGTCTCAGCAGAGGTCATACAAAGCGGGTGGAAGACAGGTTCCAACAACGTCAGATTGGTTACACAGAAACTATTCCTTCAAGGATGATGCCGTGGCGAAGATCTTCAAGAATCTGATCAAGAAATCAGAGTTCAGGTTGCCTGAGCCAAAGAAGCTGGAGGAAATGAACAAAGAGGACCACCCCAACTTTTTCGCTTACCACAGGTTCGTTGGACACACTATAAAGGAGTGCTTCGGCTTCCAAGACTAGCATGAGGAGAACTTCAAGAATGGAAGCGTAACAATCCCCGATGAATATTTGAAAGGAACTTAAAGAGGTTTCATTGATATGATTTCAGCGATTTGTTTGCTTCAGTTGATTCATACCTGATTGACAACAGGAGAAGCACTTTTTGATTATTATTGTACTACTTTTGTCGCTGAAAGAAGATATTAGCATGATCAATATGGGTCTGTATCATCCCTCCTACTGCAATGAATGAAAAATAATGAGTTTGTTTTTGTCCAGAATTGCTCAATTTTCGGAAAGTTCAAATTTGGATATTTTGTTAAGACTTCGACTTCCGGAAAGAATGAAATTAATGTCTTAATGACTGGGTCCTTCATTTTAAGGAATTCGGACTAGGTCTTGAGTAAAATTTAAAATGAAATAGTTTGGTTGAAATACAAGTAATTGACTCGAGATATCACGAGCCTTTTAATTTCCTGTCATGTGGCTGAGTCCGGACTTTCAAAAAAGTTATAATATCCTAGGAATCACGTTAAGAAACATTTCAGAATTATTAATTAGGGGAGTTTTGAAATTTAAAATCTTTAAATAAAATATTTCTTGCCAGATACAGTAATTCTAAGAAAACAAAAGGGGCAAAAGAAAAAAAAAGAGTGAAACTTTTGTTTGTGAAGATTCAACTGAGGAGAAGCTTGAGGTGAGCACAAAATCAAAAATTGATGTCCCAATCAAGACATTCAAAATCTTTAACATGTGCTCCACCAGATATAGTAATCCTCAATAAAAAAAAAGAAACAAAAAGTGCTCCCTGAGAAGAAGCTTGAGGTGGACATACAATCAAAAATTGGTGTTCGAATTCAAACATTCAAAATCTTTAAAGTATGCTTCACTAGATATAGTAATTCTCAGTAAAAAGTGGAGCAAGAATAAAAAAAAGGAAATAAGGCTCTCTGAGAAGAAGCTTGAGGCAAACATATAATCAAAAATTGGTGTCTTAATCCTCCCCTGATTAATCAAACATGAAAGACTACCTTAAGAAGATTCTTTCGATATTATGCTTTGGAAAAAGTCAAGTGATTTTATGTCTTTTGGTTAGTCATTAATTGGCTCAGAAATATATTTGGACAGTGAAAAATATTTTAGGCACATGAACAGAAATTTTGGGATTTGCTTAGGCCCAAGAAGAAAGAATTAAAGAAAGGGCCACGCTATTAGCAATTAACGGAAATTCAACTCTGAAGTCTTATCATTCAGTGCCCAGCAATTACAACTTCAACGTCAATTCAAAGAACGTCAGAGCAATTTCTCAAAGACAGTGTGGACAACTTCTACAGAATCGTTGACAAAGCAAATGATGACTACTACAAGCGAAGCTACGAAGTTGCAGCCTCCTCAGCTGTGACGTCCTTAGAAATAACACATCTTTATAGGTTCTTGAAAGGATATAATTTCGATAGCACCTTAAAAGGAGTTATTCTCTACAGTCACCTTCAGTCAGCGTACGATACCTCAAAAAGTACTACACATCACAATGTTTCAAAGATAAAGTTTTGTCCTACGAAACACCGGTGTCGCACTTGTCTAAAACTGGGTCCAAATCCTAAAACAAATGCAATGAAATAAAACTCTACATCAAAAAAAAAGGAAAGAAAGAAAGCATTTCCTTCTCAATCCTGAGTACCTCACTCTCTTTTGCATTACTTTCCATTACTTTAGGGGTCGTCCCCCTCTTGCATTACCCTTTGTCGCTTTAGGGGCCGCCCCCTATTGCATTCCTTTCTATCACTTTAGGGGCCGCCCCCTATTGCATCCTTTGTTCATTGCTTTAGGATCTCCTCCTATCGCAATCATTCAAGTATTAAATTCTGGAAGTTGGGGATTCCACATACAATTCCATGTCACTTTAGGGGTCGTCCCCCTCTTACATACCTTTCTAGTGCTTTAGAGGCCGCCCTCTACTCCATCCTTGCCATTACTTTAAGGAGCAGTCCCTTGTGCGGCTTATTTTTGAGTCGTGTGTTTTTATTTTGAAAAGGGGTCGCCTACAGAAGTTGTCGGTGAATTTTTAATTTAATTTAAATAAATAATTTGAAAAGTAGTATTTGATTTTGAAAATAATTTTAAATTTGAAAATTTTAAGATATGAAATCAAACTGATCTCACATCCCGAATAGTTTATATAAACGAGCACCGCATCACAGACCGTGTATCTATCTCGAAGAATAGACACACTGTTTGGTGATGGGGCTCGATTAAATAAACTAGAAGATTTGTGACATCCGTTTGGTCTGCGAACCAATTTTATAAGCCGACAAATTCCCCAGCTTAATATGAAAGCATTAAACGGGGTTTATATTACCTGGGTTCTTAAAATTCCCTATAAGGGCAAGCCCCTATAGTTAATTACATCTTAAGTGATGAGAATCACCTAAGAAAACTCTCGATAATAATCAGTAGTTCTGCTCTCAAGAATTTCAAAGTTTAAGTTTTCAAGGGATTGAATTTTAGAATTTCAATAGGGAATGGATCAAGTTTGGAACATTTTGTTTTGGGAATTCAAAGGAAGAAAGGTAGGAGAAATCACAGATTCGAAGCGAACTTCGGTAATTTCCCGACTATCCTACTGTTTGGCTTGGATTTAGGAAAATCCTAATATTTATTTAATGTTTTGATCTTACCAATTTTAATTAATTAGGACTTATATTTGTATGATAAAATCATACAAATAGCCTCGAAGATGTGAGTGTTTATGTCGTATCGGACGACTACCTCGGAGTCCTAAGACCGGTTAGGGCTTAATTTACATGACATGATCATGCAAATGCCTAACGAAGAGTTGAGGATTTATGTTGCACTAGGCAAACTACCTCGAAGTCCTATAGCTTGGTTATTTAATTCTAAGAAAGTTTTGCTGAAGTAGACTCAGGTTTTGCTGATGACGATGGTCGTGCTGCCCACCATGCTCCGAGCTCCTTGTTGTTGCAGAGGTTTAGTTTTAGAAATCATAAATCAGGAGATGAGAAAAGTGTTCTGGTTTAGAGAAAATCTTAAAATCCAGGTGTTTTTATATATTTTAATTAAACAAATCTTAAAGTTGATTATAACAACACCGGTTAAGATCCCACGGTTCCATCCTTCCGGTATCGTTATTTTTATCGGATTCACTTAGTCCAGATGAATTTGCTAAACTCAACTGAATGAGTTCCACACTTTCATTTAGACCGTGGGAAATCCCGTTAGCAACACGTAGGTTGCATCATCCGAGGTATTCCCGATCATCCAACAAGACGTTTTAATTTAGTTGTAGTTGTAGTTTTGTGTTCTGTTTGTGATTAAATTTTGAGTTGTTTTATGTTTTGAAATGTTGTGGCGGTGAATTTTATCTTGCAATGACTTTTAATTTAGTTTTGGTTTCAGTTTTAGGGGCTATCCTAAAGGTGTGGGTTTTCATGCAACAGTTGTTTATCTTGCAAGAAAAGTAAGTGAGATGCGATTAAATAAATTGCAATAAAGTAAATTGCAATAAAATAAAAGTGTACCTGAAGGGTCTTCCCGTCATCCCAAGCTGCACTTAAACACAATTTAGAATATTTAAGCAAGTTCCTAGGTAAAGCTAAGGGAAGGGTTATGGTTTTGTACCAAGTTCCTAATCCTATAGCTAGTCATTTCCTATGACGTCTAAGTTCTCGTATTTTGGTTTGAGGATGATTTTCTTCATCAAAGAACAACTAAATTCAATTGTTCTTATAAATATCATATCATATCGAGGAAGTGCTTAAGACGAATCTTAAACATCTTTTCAATATTTCTAGGATTGTTTTAAGTCCAAGAGAATTTAATTATACAAATGAATTAATCGTCCAGGAGTTCAAGTTTGTTGCCTTGCTCGGTGAATTAGGACATTTGAATATCTCATGAATGAAGTAACACTTCATTTAACACTCCTTTTAAGAGTTATGACATCACGAGCTTTTGAGGGCAAATGGATGTTCAAGTGGTTTATGATTTAATTTTAGTTAATGGATTTAAGTTTAGAATAGTGTTCAAGTTGTTTTAGATTTATTTTGAATTCTTCATGTCTTGGGTGATGTTATATTTAATTTAATTTAATTTAATTTAACTTAATTTGACTTAATTTTAATTTAATGTGGTTTAATTTAATTTAATTTAATTTAAGTTAATTTAATGTAATATGATTTAGCTTAATTTAATTTAATTTGATTTAATTTAATTTGATTTAGTTTTAATTTAGTTTAATTTAATTTAATTTAATTTAATTTAATTTAATTTAATTTAATTTAATTTAATTTGATTTAAATTTTAATTTGATTTAATTTAAATTTTAATTTAATGTATTTTAATTTATTTTAATTTAATATGTTTCAATTTTATTTAATTTAATTTAATTTAATTTTTTAATTTTAATTTAATATTTTATTTTAAAAGGGCTTGATTTAAGTAATTTAACTTTAATTTAATTTAATGATTAAGTCTTTTAGCATTTTAAATCTTAAACTTGGATTATCATTTTAATTAGGAATTAAATATTATTGGGATGATTAATTTAGGGATTCTTAAATTAAATAACAAATCTCTTCCTAATAATATCCCTATTTTAATAATTCCAATTTTTTATTATTCTTCCAAATTTAATCAACTATTTTATTAAGGTCCATTTTAATTATTTTTGAATTGTTTAATAGGTTTCTAATTATTTAAATTTCAATCATCCAAATCAGATTAAGATCAAATATTTTACTCTTTCATTTTATTAAGCCTAAAGTTTTAATTAAGGGTTAAAATTTTAATTACCATTTTGCCCTTCAAGCTTAATAATTTCATAACTCATTAAATTGAGCTCAAATGAATTTGTAATTTTTATGTGACTTCACTCATATGTCAATAAAGACATTAGAGGAGAAAATGTGATTTTTCTGTATTTAATTTATTTATGTAATTATTTTTGGTGGAAAATAGGGATTTCCAAGGAAAATTTAATAATATGACCAAGGGAAAGCTTCTGTCTTTAAGAAAATTATGGGACATTCCTAATGACCAGAGGACCACTTGGACCAATTTTGGTGATTTTTTGAATTATATTATTTTTATAATAATTGTTTTGAGTTTTGGAGTATTAATTAATTTAAAAATAAAATAAAGTTTGAAAAATGAATTTTATATTTTTCAAAAATCTCTCTGATATCAAGGAAATCAGAGAATCAATTTTTACAATTTTCTGATTTTTCTCTGATTTAATAGAATTATTTTAATGGAAATGCTAGAAAATACATTTTTTTTATTTTAAAATTACCCTAGGGCTTTAAAATTTAATAACTCATCATAGAGACTCAAGAAAAATATGGGGTTTGTTCCTAAGTGATTAAAATTCAAAATGTGACATTTTGGTGATTTTTATTATTTTTTAATTATTAAAATATTAAAATAATACAAAAAATCAACTTTTTTAGAAAATTGAAATTTTAATTTTTCTTAAATTCCCCTAATATCAGAGAGGCTCCAAAACCAATTTGGTGAATTTTTGAAAGGTATTTTGAAAGTTATGAATTTTCAAAGTTTAAATTGGCTAAATGGCTTAATCAACCAATTTAGTAGGGCTAACCAAGTCCAATTGACTTCAAATTTTTATGGTGAGTTCCTCTGATCCTAAAGGTCAGTGGAGAATTGTTTTCAAGTCAATTTGATGTATGATTAGCTCTAATTAATTAAAGACCTATTTTGGGTGTTTAAGCCAATTAGGGTTATTCCAAGTGGATTAATTCAAAACCTTTTTTCCTAGGGTCCTGCTGGTCATAAGAAACATCACCAAATTTTCCTAGAATTTATTTCAAAACATGCTAATTATTGGATTTAAAATACTCAAAACAGTAACATGAATTTGAAAAATCAATAACTTCTCATAGGGATGGCCTCTGACTTTGGAAAATTCAGGGAATGTTCCCAAATTCAGAGGCTTCAAAAGCCCTATGGTCTCATGCCATGGTGAATTTCCTATATGCATGGAGAATTAAAACAATGCAGACAGTAAATAAATCATTAAAAATAAAATACTTAATGAAATTAAATGATTTCTTTTCCACATTATTCTCCTCTGTTCACTGAGCAAGAGCGTATTTTTATTTTATTTTTTTGATTTTTCTACACAAAGTTATGAATTTTTGAAGTTTAGGGAATTAAATAAATAGGAAAATAACCTAATTTCCTACTTATCCACGCGGCGCCGCGTCAGCCTCGGCGACTCCGAAGAGGTACGTGTCGCGGCGTAGGTGGACGCCGCCATCTGAGTCAGCCGTCCCGGGACCCGCGGTTCATGCAACATTGCGCTGTCCGGCTCGATCCAGACCGTCCGCTCGATACACGCTCGATCTGATGGCTCCTAGTCATCGTCTACGACTGGTGTGCACCCGTGACCGTCAACCTTCTAACCCTAACTTCTCACTCGATTCTCAACGGATTTTTGTGTTCTTATGCTCTATGGATTCGTCTTGAGGAAACGAACACATCCATACGGTAAACATGTATTTAAATTGACTCGAATTAAAAAGAGAATCTCTGGAAGCTCGGGAAGAAAAGTGAGTCCATACCTTTGCTCAGAGAAGTGAAGCTTCGATCTGAGAGTTGTGTCACCTTCGATTGGGTCCAAGTAAGCTCCAGATGAAGTCCCTTGGCCTGGTGAATTTTCTAGCTATGAAAGTGACCAGAGCCGATCACAAAGCTTGGAGTCTGGAACAGATGAGTGGCCTGGAGAGGGGGCTTTTGCTGGTGGACTTCTTCCCTTGGTCTGGTGAAGGTGTAGGACCAATCAATTTGGGGATTGGCTCACTATGGAGAAGTGTCCTGGTTTTGGGCTTGGATTTCAACTCTGAAATTGAGCTCACAGAGAGGAAATGGCAGGGGATTTCGGTAGGGATCAAGTTCTCTATGTGTGGGGAGTAGTCCGGAACAATTTTGGCAGAGTTTCCTTAAGGTTTGTTTCAGCACCTCTCATGGCCGAGAAGGGGTGGTGTTTAAATAGGCATGGCTGGAGGCTCTCCCAGGGGGAGTTAGGGCTTGGGATCAGCTGCTCTTGGCAAGAGAAGAACAGCCACAATGGCCACTGGGCATGGGGCAGCTCAGCAGGTGAGAATTCCAAGTTTGGGCTCACATGTGAGCTCTCGGCCTGGTGGTTTTCGGTGGCTGTGGTGGCTGGCCGGCCAGGGTCAGGTCACCCTCAAGGTCAGGTGGGTCAGGGCTGGAGGTTTGTGCAGTCAATTGGCCATGGACATGTGTAAAGGGTTTGAATCAAAGTGGAATGGGAAAGGGCTAGTTTTGGGTCTAAATGGGTCAACCCTTGGTTTTGGGTTAGGTTCACCCTCCAAGGCCAATTTGGGCTGAAGGGAAAGTCACTTGGATCAGCTTGATTAGTGGGGTCAAGTCACAATCCAAGTACAATTAAGCTTAAGCAAGAGTTAGGGGAGACATGGGAGTGGTTAATCACTCTTAAGAGAATCATTAAAGGGTCCCCTCTTCTTGCCATTTTGGGTATGGTGAAGTGTCCAAGGCTTTCATGGCTCACATGTGGCTCATGCATGACTTCATGGCTCACTTTTGGCTTGGGAAAAGTTAAGTCAATTTCATGGAAATGGGTTTAAAGAAATTTTGGCATTTTGATGGGGATTTGGCATATGGCTTAATTTGGAATTGTTTAATTGATGATTTTGAAACTTAGGGGTGATTTTGATCAAATGGATGATGAGGGGAAGTGTCATGTGGGCTTTGGATGAATTTGGGCTTTGGAATTTGAAGGAAGTGGGCTTTTAGGAAGGTTTAAGGGAAGTGGGCTTTTTGATTTTAGGATGGGCATTTGGGTGAAAATTTTGTGGAAGACCATGTCAAATAAATGTTACAATTGGTTTAGGGATGTTTCATGAATGGTTTGGAGTCAATTTGGTATGATTTGGAATTGAATTGGTTTGAATTTGGGTTTATTTGGTAAGTGGGCCAATGTAGGTCAAATTGGGCTAACTTGGGCCAATGTTGGGCTAGGGTTGAAATTGATGTAAAATAAATGTTGGGAAATGTTTATGGGAGTGTTTCAAAGAGGTTTTGGCTTTGGTTGGGTTTTGATTTTGAGGTTTGGGCTCATTTGGGTTAGGTTTAGGTTTAGGTCAAAATTGGGCCTTTTAGCTTTGGGTTGAATTTGAGTGGGGTTTGGGTCTAAATTTTGGGCAAATCATGTTAGTGTTTTGTTTATGGGGATGTCAAGGAAAGTTTAGAAAAGATTTGGGGTTAATTGGAGTTGAATTGGGTGAGTTTGGGCTAAGTTTGGGTCATGGGTTCAAATTGGGCTTTAAGGCCAAAAGTGAAATTGGATCCAAATGTCCATCAAATTGGACTTGGATTTGGTCTAGATTGGTGTTGGGAATGTTGAATTGAAGTTTAAAATTGAATTGGACCAGAATTTGAGTCAATTGGGTAGGTTTGATTTGACATTGGGTTCATTTTGGGTTAAAATGGGTCAAATTGGGGGTTTTGATAAAAGTGGGGTAAATTGACAAAATTGGCCCATGGTGTAGTTGGACAAAATGAAATTGGGAATATTTGGGATTTTCTGGAATTTTCTGGGAATTTTCTGAATTTTTGGATTTTTTGGCTAAGAGGGGCATTTTGGGTATTTGGAGGGTATTGGGAGGTATTTTTTTGGAATTTTAGTTATTTTTGGATATGGATGATCAATTTGAGTAATGTGGGAATGTTTAGGATTGATTTTGAGGAATTTTGGGTAATTTGGAAATTTTGAGAAATTTGGGTAATTTCAAGGGTCTTGGGTAGGCTAAGCGGGTGTAGGGTCCCGTGGGTCAAAATTTGAAAATTTGGAAAATTGAAGCTTGGGTGAATGTAAGTGGAATGAAATCATTTTGGTTGAGCCATGAAGCCATATCAAGCCCACATGAGCCATGAAGGGACTCATTTGAGGCATCCACTATGTTGTTCCTAACCCTCTTAGCCAAGGGCTTAGGGGTTAAGGACCATCCATGTGAATCACCTTCATGAGTCAGGAGATCAAATTGGGTATGGGTGTGTTTTTAGGAGGTGTGTGAAAGTGTAGTGTATAGGTGTAGTGTGTGTGTAAGTCAACCCTTCACCAGACCAGGCCACCCAGGGCAGTCCTAAGGCCAAAGAGTCCTATAGGAACTCATCCTTTAAACTTCCACATTTGATTTCAACCCTCTAGGTGATTAGGGGTCTACAATCAAGTTTGTGGAGTTTTCGGGAGTTAAGAAGTGGTTTGAATTTCTAAGTGGTGGGTCCCAATTCTAATCCTCTAGGATAGTCAAAGGAAAAGCCTAAGGCTAGATCCTAAGTACTAAAAAGAAGGAGAGAAGACCTCATCAAAAATGAGGTCAACAGCGAATTGGAGCAGTATCATTGCCCATCTTACTAAGCTTCCAGAAAGTGTCGATCGTGTCATCAAATATTGTAATGGGTTAACTCTTGAAATAAAAGTTACTTTATGAGAAAGCATATTGTACCTTAGTTTTTTAATTGTGAAAATCAAAGCTAAGCATTTCTTTTCAATTGATGGATATTTTATTTCAGTCGGAACCAAACAGCGGCTTAAATAATATAATGCATTTTCTTTTCCTTCGTCATTTATTTGGGCTAGTAACGCTCTAAGGGAATCTTTTAATGTCGCGGTGTAAGGGATTAGAGGTCTTCCTAAAATAGGAGGTGTTGTTAAATATTGTTTAATGTTTTTAAAGGCGAGTTGGCATTTTCCCACATGAATTTGGTATATTTTCTCGTTAGGGCAGTGAGAGGCTGACACCTACTTGAAAAATTGGAAATAAAACATCGTATATGCTAATTTTTCTTGAAAGAATCGCAACTGAGTTAGATTTTTAGGAGGAGGCAAATTTAGGATAGCTTTAATTTTAAGAGGGTCAATTTCGATCCTATGATGTCGAACAAAAAATCCTAAAAATTTCTTCAAAGTAACACCAAAATCACATTAAAAGATTCATTTTGAGATTATATTGACGTAATCGTTCAAAGATGATTCTCAAATTGCATACATGATTCTCTTTTTGTCTACTGTTGACAACCAATTCATCCACATAATATTAGACTTGATTGTGTATGAGTTTGTCAAAAATCCTTGCCATGGCTCCTTGGTAGGTTGCACCAACATTCTTCAATCCAAATGGCATAACTTTGTAACAGTATATCCCTATGGGTGTCCTGATAGCTTTGTTTGATTCATCTTCTGGAAACATATTTATGTGATTATATCCCGTTGATCCATCCATAAAAGAAAATATTGAATGTGTGGATGTTATGTCGACCAACAATTCTGGGATTGGTATAAGAAATTCATCCTTTGGACAAGCTTTGATTAGATCTCTGAAGTCCACACTATTTTTCTTTTTAACTAGTACTACATTAGCAGCCTTGTCGAATAACTTTCTTCTCGTATAAAACCAGCCACAATTAATTTCTTAACTTCCGCAATGACTTGTTGCTCTATTTTGACACGCATCCTTCTCAGATCTTGTTTAACGGGGATTGCAATTTAATTTATCTCAAGTTTATGGACTGCGACATCTGAAGCTAGCCCAGGAATTTCGTCATAAGTCCAGGCAATGTAGTCTTTGTATTCTTTCAACAGTTGAATTGTTTATTTTGCTTCCATGTTGTTAAGGAATGAACTAATGAAAGTTGGCTTTGGGTTCTCATTAATCTCTAAATTTATTTCTTTTAATTCATCAACTGTCAATTTAATTTCTTCTTCCAATTTTGGAGGACGATCTTCAATTGGGAAATTAAATGTTTGTTTAAATTAAGTTCTTCGGTGATGACTAGGAAAAACACCGTATCATCTAGGGGTTCTAGTGTTCCAAATCCAATACCCCCTTTAGTGTTAGGATTTCGTTTATTGTTATCCCACATTTGTTTAATAAAGTGTGTCAGTTTTAAAGACCATCATTTGGGAATTAATCTATTTTGATAAATTATTTGTGCCAAAGGAGAATACAACTTAAAAGGGATTTTCATTGATTTTGCAAGATTTCAATCTTCTAATTTTACATCGGTTTCAGTATAAGAAAAAGTAGAGCCAAGTCTAAATTTGATTATCTTTTTTCTATCACCATATGCTTTTTTGACCAATAAATCCTTGATTTTAGAAGTAGAAATTGGAGTTAGGATCATATCATGTATATAATGATTAATTTTCTCATACATAGTCTCAAATTATTTTTCTTTATCTTCTTCTTCAAGAGGTATCTTGAACTGAGGTTCTTTTAGGACCACAGGTGTTGTCTCTTATTCTTTTACATCTTCTTGAAAGTTTAGGTTAATTTTGAACTTCAACGGTTTCTTCATTTTGACCGTTGGGTTTTCTTTCTCTTTTCCTTGTCTCCGACCTCGACCTCAGGTGCGAGTCTAATGAGAATTATCACCCTTTGTCTGTGTTGAAGAAGAGCATTCATTTTCATTTATTTTCTTTTCTTCTTCCTTTTCTTTTGTATTCACCATTATCTCTCTGAGGAATATTGTTTTCTTTATTAGAGCATAATATGTTGCGTCTTCATGTACTCCAATTTCATGAATTGAAATTGGTTGTAAATCTCTCGTGATACAACATTCTTGCCCATTTTGTATATATTTTAGGCATTAATGCAGTGCATAAGGAACCATTTTGTCCTCATGAAGCCATGGTTTGCTGAGTAGAGCATTAAAAGAGGTATCAGAATAGATGATATGGAATTTTACCATCGTTACCAAGTCATCTATCTTCAAGAGCAATATTATTAATCCTTGTCGGCCGTTGAAATGTTTAAAATTTAAATTTAATATTATATGTATGTGTATGTTAGTTTTGAAAATAAAATTTTAAATTTGAAAATATGAGAATGGACGAATCTCCTTTATTTAGCAGTTTGAATGAACGAGCATCATATCACAAGTAATACATCTATCCTGAAGAATAGACACCCTACTTGACAATATCGCTCGATCAAATAAACCATAAAATTCATGACATCCGTTCTGGTCTGCGAACCTTTATGTGGACCGACAAATTCCCCTATTTAATATGAAAAGAATTAAATAGGGTTTATATTACCTGGGTTCATAAAGCTCCCTATAGAGGCAAGCCCCTATAGTCAATTACCCCTCAGATGACTGAAGTCACCTGAGAGAACTCTCGATTTAGATCAGGGGTTCTATCTTCATGAATTCAAAGGTAGGATTTTCAACGTGGTGAGGTAGTAGGAAATTCAACAGGTGAAAGGCGCAATGTGGAACAATTATGGTAGGAATCCAAAGGAAAGAAATGTAGGGGATGTCACGGATCTCGAGAAAAATCTTGATGACTTCCAAGACTATCCTACGGTTGGGCTTTAAGTTTTGGAAATGAATTTATTTAAGTTTCAATCCTGTCAATTAATTATAGGAATTATATTTACATAATCACATGATTATGCAAATAACCTGAAAGATAGGAGGGTTTACGCCGTATCGGACGACGACCTCGGAATCCTAAGTGAGTTAGGGCTTATATTGCACAACTAGGCTGTGCAAAGGCCTAAAAGAATAGGTGAGGATTTATGTCGCACTAGGCGGACTTCCTCGAAGTCCTATGGCTAGTTGTTTATTTATAAGAAAAGAGAGTTGCTATTGAAAATCCGTTGTTTGCTCTCTCGAAAATGTCTTTCCGCATCATTGATCGTGCTGCTCTCGGTGTATTGCATCAGCTGCTTTGTTGTTGCAGAGGTTCAGTTTTAGAAGATGAAAATTAGGAGATGAAAGAAATGTTTTGGTTTAGAAAAGTCTTAGAATCCAAATATTTTAGTGTTTTAATTAAAAAAAATCTTAAAGTTGATTAAACAGAACCGATTAAGATCCCTTAGTTCCGTCATCCCGGCACCGTTATTTTTATCGGATTCACTTAGTCCAGATGAATTTGCTAAACTCAACTGAATGAGTTCCAAACTTTCATATAGACAGTGGGAAATCCCGTTAGCAACACGTGGGTTACATCATCCGAGGTATTCTCGATCATCCAACGAGACGTTTTAATTTAGTTGTAGTTGTAGTTTTGTTGTTCTGTTTGTGATTAAATTTTGAGATGTTTTATCTTTTGAATGTTGTGGCGGTGAATTTTATCTTGTGTCGATTTTAATTTAGTTTTGGGTTTCAGTTTTGTGACTATCCTAAAGGTTTTCAGTTTTCATGCAGGGTGACATTCTTGTTTAATATGCAAGAGAAGTAAAGTACAGTGCAGGGAAAATAAACCGCAAAAAAATAAAAGCATACCTGGTAGGGTCTTCTCATCATTCCTAGCTGAAACTTTAGTATTGCATTGCATGTATGTGTTTATAATTTTGCAGAAATTAAAGCATGCCAGAAAACCGGAAGAAGTAGGACTAACAAGCAGTAACTACTCAATCCTATGATGTCTATGTTTAGATCCTGGTTGTCTACCAAGTTCTATGATGTCTATGTTAAGGTCCTGGTTGTCTACCAAGTCCTATGATGTCTATGCAAATTTCTATGTTGTGTTTAAATGAACTTTGTTAATTTAATTGAGGATGGTTTCGTTAAGCAGACATATTAATTTTAATAGACCTCTGAGGTATCCGAAAGGTCAGAGAAGGATGCAGGTCCATGCTTCCCTCTCACAGCCTGGTGAAAAGTCTCGGTCTCATTTAGACTTATTATGTTGCTTAACAACTCATCCTTCCTATACCCTTATTCTTAATGAACACAGGTGTTCGGGGTAGGTTGGGGCAGATGGGTTTAGGTGTGGTTTGGATTTGGATTGGTGGCAATTGGTAGTTTGATTTGGACTTATGGGAGTGCTTTGAAAATTTTGTGATTTTATTTGTGAAAGATTTGGTTGAGTTTGTGTTTGGATTTGGTTTCTGGTTTTGGTTTGGGTTTGGTTTTGGTTTATGTTTAAATTTAGTTTGTGTTTGGATTTGGTTTGTGTTAGGTTTTGAAACTAGGGATTTTGAGTTCGGAATGTGAATTGGGAAGGCTATGTGGACATCGGGTAAAATTTGGGTTACTCCATGCATTCACTAAGCATAAGGGTATTCTTATTATTATTTTTTTATTTTTATTTTATTTTATTTTTTACACCAAGTTGTGATTTCCTAGGGTTCTTTATAAAGGGAAAAATAAACCATGCCTTAGGAGGCCTATCCTAGGTTTGATTGTTATCGTGTTGGTATTGTATTGTGGTCGGGATTCTTGTTGTATGTTGTGATTATTGTGATTTGTGATGGTTGTGTTGTGTTATGATAGTATGTGATTGTATGTGTGGAATAAGTATGATTGTTGATGTGATTATAGTTGTGATTGTATGTGATTATTATGTTATTATTGTTATTTATCATTTTTTATTGTTTCTTTTGTTATGTATTATCATTTTATGTTATTATCGTTAATTATTATTTAAGTGTCATTAGTTTTATTATGTGTTATTTAAAGTCATTATCTTTTATTTGTAATTGAAATTATTTATTTATTTTATTATCTTATTTAAATCATTGTGATTTATTTACTTTTATTTGATTGTTACTTATTTCTTTTATTTAATTGATTGATCATCATTTACTTTACTTAATTAGTTGTTATTTATTCATTGTTATTTCTTTAAGATTGCTTAATATTTATTTAGTCGAATTATTATTTAATTTAATTAATTTATTTATTTATATTACTATTTAATTCTATTTAATTCAATTTAATTTAATTTTAATTTATTATTTATTTACATTATTATTTAATTTAATTTTAATTTAATTTAATTTAAATTACTATTTATTTACATTATTTTTAATTTAATTTAACCTAATTTATTTAATTTAATTTAATTTATTTTAATTTATTATTTATTTACATTTATTATTTAATTTAATTTAATTTAATTTATTATTTATAATTTAGTTTAATTTAATTTAATATTTGTTATATAATTGTTTTTTTGTTTATTTAATTAATTATTATTTAATTTAATTTATTTAATTTAATTATTATTTATTTTTTTTGTTTTATTTAATTTTAACACTTTAATTTCAATTTAATTTATTATTTACTTATATTATTTACATTATTTTCAATTTATGTATATATATATATATATATATATATATATATATATATATATATATATATATATATATATATATATATATATATATATATATATGTTATTTATTTTACTATTCCTTATATTCTTATCATTTAATATATATAAATTATATGTTATTTTTATTTTAATTTATTATTGTTATTATTTAGATGTATATTTAAGTTTATTATTTATATCATTTATTTGTCATTTATATTATTATTTACTTAATTATAAAGCTTTTCATTTTCTCTCTCCATGATTATTCTTAAAGTTATTATCATTTATATTAGGTTATTATATATTAAAATTATTATTTACAAATATATTTACATTTACATTATTTTAAAAAGAATGACATTTTTGTTTACTTATTTTTTATATTTATTTATATTTACAATTATTATTTTAGTTATTATTATTATTATCATTTTCTTATATTTTCATTATCTATTTAAGTTTATAGTTATTTATTTTATTCTTATCACATTATTTTTTTATTATTTACATATTGTTATTATTATTTTACATTCATATATTATTATTATTCATTTAGTTATTTATATTTTAGTAGTTTTTATTTAAATTTAATATAGTGTAGTTATATTATTTAAATTTAGTGTAGTTATTTTATTTAGTAAAGTTATTAAATTTAGTACACTTGAATTTTATTTACATTTAGTATAGTTATTTTAGTAGTTAAATTTAATATAGTTATTTTAAATTTAGTATAGTTTATTTTAGTTAAAATATAGTAAAGATATTATTTAATTTATTTAAATTTACAATTATTATATCACTTATGTTTTTTGTCTTTATTATTCATTATTTATTTTAGATTTTTATTTCATTTTCTTTTGTTTTATTTTTATTTTATCCTTATGTTTATTTCTCTTTTTTCTTTTATTTTATTTCCTTTATGATATATTATTTCTTTTAAATTTTAAAATTTAATTTTCAAGATAATAAAAACTAGGTGGTAGATTTGTAAATATTTAAACTAGTGAACCTAATTAATTAGATTTGCATGAAAAAGAAATCCTAAGGCTAAACATGGAAAAATTAAAAAAAAAAAAGCTAAATAGCTAAATAACTTTGCATAAAAGGAATTCCTAAGCCTAAGCATGGAAACATTTAAATAGCATGAAGATTTGTAAAGGAAACAATAATTAACACATAATTTTTAAAAACCTATGTAGAGGAAGAAGAAGTTTAAAGAAAATACATGTATGTGCAATTTAGATCTTTAAGCTAAACATGATGATGCCATTTTTGTTTTGTTATTTTTTTTAAAGAAATTTTGAAACAAAAGCAAAAGTAAAGAGAAGGGGAGGAGATTACCTTGCCTTGGAGGGAGTGATGGAAGAAACCTTGGAGACGCCCTTGATGGAGCTCACGGCTAGGAGGATTTGGGTGGTGTTGTGGTGAAGTGTGGCTAGCTTGGAAGAAGGAGAAGAAGGGGAAGGGAGGCTCACGACTAGGAGAGGAAGTGAGTGAGTGAAAAAGGTGTGAAGTGAGTAAAAGTAGGAAGTGAGTGAGTAAGTGTGTAAATATGAGATGGTGAGGGATTTTGTTGGAGGGGCTCACGGTTTTGTGGAGTGGGGGAGATAAGGAGGAGGTGAGGTGGAGATATGGTGAAGGTAAGGAGGAGGTGAGGGGAGAAGTGAGGGAGAGGTGAGGGAGAGATGAGGGAGAGATATATTTTTTTATTTTATTTATTTATTATTTTTATTATTTTTATTATATATATATTTATTTTAGGGATTCCATGAGGTTAATTTGGTTAATTTTGGTTTAATTTGGTTTGATTTGAAGTTTTAGTTCAATTAAGTTCATTTGGGTTTGGGTTGACTTAACTTGGGTTAGAGCTTGAATGAAGCCCAAGTACCTTGATCAATATTGTTCATATGATTGTTATGAAGATCTTTCATGAAGACACAAAGTGGGTTTGAGCTCATTTGGAAGTTCAATTTTGGTATGGATAGGATTTTTGATTATTTTGGACCATATTGGATTTGGATCAAGTTATCATGAGTTTGAGTGGGAATGAGGTCTAGAGGTCTTCAACAATAGTGTAGATATGGTTGTCTTGAAGATTTTTCATGAAGATATGAAATGGTTTTGACAAAGTTTGGAGGGTAAATTTTGTGGATTTATGACATGTGTTCAATTTGGGTCAAAATTTGGGGGTTTTGATCCAAAATGGATTTGGGTAAGACTTGAGCTCAAATTGTCGATAATTGATGATTCAATTTAGTTTAAGGAGGTGTTATAAAGAGTTTGGGATTGAAATTTTGGAGGAATTGATTGATATTGGGTTTAGTTAGGGGATTTTGGATTATTTAGGCAAAATTGGGGATTTTCGATTTCAAGTGGAATTGGATTCAAATGTGGGTCAAATTGAGCTTGAGTTTTTAATTTAAATTGGGTTAAATTGACAAAATTGGCTTATGGTGTTGTTGAAAAAAATAAAATTGGGAATTTTTAGGATTTTTTGAATTTTTTTGAGAATTTTTTTGGATTTTTTGGATTTTTTGGCTAAAAGGATATTTTGGGTATTTTGAGAGTATTGGGGGGTATTTTTGGAAATTTTGGAATATTTGGTCATGGATAGTCAATTTGAGTTGTAAGGAATATCTTGGAATGATTTTTGGTAAATTTTGGTGAATTTGAAGAATTTTGGGTAATTTAGGGCATTTTAGGAGGTCAGGGGCCAAGTGTTTGAAATTTTGGAAAATTGAAGCTTGGTTTGAGATGAATGTCATGAGATGGTTTGAATTGAGCTATGGACCAAGGGTCACTCACATTTGGTCCTCTATGTATTGGTACTAATGAAACCCTAGCCTGATGCCAAGAGCTGAGAAGAACCATCTACATGAGTTTCCAAAGGTTTGGGGGAATGTGTTCATGTGAGTGGTGAAGTCTAGACCTCCCTTAGGGCAAATCCTAAGGTCTGACCACCTATAGGAGACTTCCCCTAGGATTCCTTATACTTGCCTTTTTCCTACCAGAAGGTGGAGGTCAGGCCTTAAGCATATTTAAACCGCTAGTGAAGCAAGAAGAGTTTTGAATTTCTATGGGGAGGGTTCCATGACTAGCCCTCTAAGAAAGTCACCAGGAGAGTCCTACGGCTAGACCCTAGGATATTCTAAAGAAAGACTAGACCTCAACCAAAAGTGAGGTCAACAAATGGACCCCCAATAGGTGTGGTGTGCCGGACTGGCACACCGCGCATATTGGTGTTGATCGAAGAATATCAACAAACCAACACAAAGTCGCCTAAGTAAAATACTTAGGGCAAAACGCAGAATTGAGAGAGAGAGTTGTTTCCGCTAGGGAATTAAGAGGGGGAATTTTCAATTTAAGAGTTGCAACTTTAATTTTCAATTTTCAAGTTTTAAATTTGGATTTGATTTACTTTGCTTTTCATTCAACTTCAATTTCAATTTAATTTTAATTTTGATTTAAATTTCAATTTCAATTTCAAATTTGGATTTTTATTTTGATTTAGGATTTCGATTTCAGGGGAATTTCAAATTTAGAGAAGTGAGAAAACCGTGTTGAGATGGAAAGCGCAAGGACTCACATCCAACTCAACGATTGATCTAGAAAATTTAAGGCATTGGGAAGGAAAGCGCAAGGACTCACATCCAACAAAAAAATGATAGAAAAGGAAAGACAAAAAGGAATCAGACAACCCTGCACTGACCCTAGGAAACCTTACTACGTTGGGAAGGAAAGTGTAAGGACTGAGATCCAGCCCAAGAGGTAGCAGGGGTGTCACATCAAGAAGGAAAGCGCATGGACTTACAACCAACCTAAGAGGTGACGAAAAAGAATGCAATAGGGGGCGGCCCCTAAAGAGACGACAAAAAACGTGATAGGGGGCGTCCCCTAAAGCGACGACAAAGAGCGCGATAAGGGGTGGCCCCTAAAGTGACCGCGGGGAATGCAATAGGGGGCGGCTCTTAAAGGGACTGGTAAGGAATACAATAGGGGGAGGCCCCCAAAGCGACGACAAGAAACGTAATAGGAGGCGGCCCCTAAAGCGACGAACAAAGAACACGATAGGGGGCAGCCCCTAAAGTGACGGCAGAGAACGCAATAGGGGGCGACCCCTAAAGCAACGAACAAATAACGCAATAGGGGACGACCCCTAAAGCGACGAATACATAACACAATAAGAGGCGGTCTCTAAAGCGACGAATAAATAACGCAATAGGAGGTGGCCCCTAAAGCGACGAAATATAAAGAGCGCAATAGATGGCGGCCCCTAAAGCGACGGCAAAGAGCGCCATAGGGGGCGGCCCTTAAAGCGACGACAAAGAGATCATTAGGGGGCGGCCCCTAAAGCGACGACAAAGAGCGCCATAGGGGGGGACCCTAAAGCGATGGCAAAGAGCACCATAGGGGGCGGCCCCTAAAGCGACGACAAAGAGCGCCATAGGGGGCGGCCCATAAAGCGACGACAAAGAATGCAGTAGGGGGTGGCCTCTAAAGCACCAGAAAGATATTTAAGATGGGGACGACACCTAAAGTGACGACAAGGATGCAGTAGAGAGTGGCCTCTAAAGCACCAGAAAGGTATGTAAGAGGGGGACGGCCCCTAAAGTGACGACAAGGAAGCAGTAGAGGGTGGCCTCTAAAGCACCAAAAAGGTATGTAAGAGGGGGACGACCCCTTAAAGTAATGGCAAGGATGCAGTAGAGGGCAGCCTCTAAAGCACCGGAAAGGTATGTAAGAGGGGGACGGCCCCTAAAGTGATGACAAGGATGCAGTAGAGGGCAACCTCTAAAGCACTGGAAAGGTATGTAAGAGAGGGATGTTGACCTCATTTTTGATGAGGTCTTCTCTTCTTCTCTTTAGTACTTAGGATCTAGCCTTAGGCTTTTCCTTTGACTATCCTAGAGGATTAGAATTGGGACCCACCACTTAGAAATTCAAACCACTTCTTAACTCCCTGCAAACTCCACAAACTTGATTGTAGACCCCTAATCACCTAGAGGGTTGAAATCAAATGTGGAAGTTTAAAGGATGAGTTCCTATAGGACTCTTTGGCTTAAGGACTGCCACGAGTGGCCAGTCTGCAGTGAAGGGTTGACTTACACACACACTACACCTATACACTAAACTTTCACACACCTCCTAAAAACACACCCATGCCCAATTTGATCTCCTGACTCATGAAGGTGATTCACATGGATGATCCTTAACCCCTAAGCCCTTAGGCAAGAGGGTTAGGAACAACATAGTGGATGCCTCAAATGAGTCCCTTCATGGCTCATGTGGGCTTGATATGGCTTCATGGCTCAACCAAAATGATTTCATTCCACTTACATTCACCCAAGCTTCAATTTTCCAAATTTTCAATTTTTGACCCCCGGAACCCTACACCCGCTTAGCCTACCCAAGACCCTTGAAATTACCCAAATTTCTCAAAATTTCCAAATTACCCAAAATTCCTCAAAATCAATCCTAAAAATTCCCACATTACTCAAATTGATCATCCATATCCAAAAATACCAAAAATTCCAAAAAATACCTCCCAATACCCTCCAAATACCCAAAATGCCCCTCTTAGCCAAAAAAATCCAAAAATTCAGAAAATTTCCAGAAAATTCCAGAAAATCCCAAATATTCCCAATTTCATTTTGTCCAACTACACCATGGGCCAATTTTGTCAATTTACCCCACTTTTATCAAAACCCCCAATTTGACCATTTTAACCCAAAATGAACCCAATGTCAAATCAAACCTACCCAATTGACTCAAATTCTGGTCCAATTCAATTTTAAACTTCAATTCAACATTCCCAACACCAATCTAGACCAAATCCAAGTCAATTTGATGGACATTTGGATCCAATTTCACTTTTGGCCTTAAAGCCCAATTTGAACCCATGACCCAAACTTAGCCCAAACTCACCCAATTCAACTCCAATTAACCCCAAATCTTTTCTAAACTTTCCTTGACATCCCCATAAACAAAAAACTAACATGATTTGCCCAAAATTTAGACCCAAACCCCACTCAAATTCAACCCAAAGCTAAAAGGCCCAATTTTGACCTAAACCCAAACCTAACCCAAATGAGCCCGAACCTCAAAATCAAAACCCAACCAAAGCCAAAACCTCTTTGAAACACTCCCATAAACATTTCCCAACATTTATTTTACATCAATTTCAACCCTAGCCCAACATTGGCCCAAGTTAGCCCAATTTGACCTACATTGGCCCACTTACCAAATAAACCCAAATTCAAACCAATTCAATTCCAAATCATACCAAATTGACTCCAAACCATTCATGAAACATCCCTAAACCAATTGTAACATTTATTTGACATGGTCTTCCACAAAATTTTCACCCAAATGCCCATCCTAAAATCAAAAAGCCCACTTCCCTTAAACCTTCCTAAAAGCCCACTTCCTTCAAATTCAAAAGCCTAGATTCATCCAAAGCCCACATGACACTTCCCCTCATCATCCATTTGATCAAAATCACCCCTAAGTTTCAAAATCATCAATTAAACAATTCCAAATTAAGCCATATGCCAAATCCCCATCAAAATGCCAAAATTTCTTTAAACCCATTTCCATGAAATTGACTTAACTTTTCTAGACCAAAAGTGAGCCATGAAGTCATGCATGAGCCACATGTGAGCCATGAAAGCCTTGGACACTTCACCATACCCAAAATGGCAAGAAGAGGGGACCCTTTAATGATTCTCTTAAGAGTGATTAACCACTCTCATGTCTCCCCTAACTCTTGCTTAAGCTTAATTGTACTTGGATTGTGACTTGACCCCACTAATCAAGCTGATCAAAGTGATTTTCCCTTCAGCCCAAATTGGCCTTGGAGGGTGAACCTAACCCAAAACCAAGGGTTGACCCATTTAGACCCAAAACTAGCCCTTTCCCATTCCACTTTGATTCAAACCCTTTACACATGTCCATGGCCAATCGATCGCACAAACCTCCAGCCACGACCCACCCGACCTTGAGGTGACCCGACCACCGGCCGGCCGACCACCACAGCCGCCGGAAACCACCGAGCCGAGAGCTCACATGTGAGCCTAAACTTGGAATTCTCACCTGCTGAGCTGCCCCATGCCCGATGGCCATTGTGGGCTGTTCTTCTCTTGCCAAGAGCACGGCGATCCCAAGCCCTAACTCCCCGCAGGAGAGCCTCCGACCATGCCTATTTAAACACCACCCCTTCTCGACCATGAGAGGTGCTGAAACAAACCTTAAGGAAACTCTGCCAAAATTGTTCCAGACTACTCCCCACACACAGAGAACTTGATCCCCACTGAAATCCCCCTGCCATTTCCTCTCTGTGAGCTCAATTTCAGAGTTGAAATCCGAGCCCAAAACCAGGACACTTCTCCGCAGTGAGCCAATCCCCAAATTGATTGGTCCTACACCTTCACCGGACCGAGGGAAGAAGTCCACGGCAAAAGCCCCCTCTCCGGAGCCACCCATCGTTCCGGACTCCAAGCTTTGTGATCGAGCTGTGGTCACTTTCATAGCTAGACAATTCACCGAGCCGAGGGACTTCATCCGGAGCTTACTTGGACCCGATCGAAGGTGACACGACTCTCGGATCGAAGCTTCACTTCTCCGAGCAAGGTATGGACTCACTCTTCTTCCCGAGCTTCCGAGAGATTCTCTTTTTAATTCGAGTCAATTTAAATACATGTTTACCGTATGGATGTGTTCGTCTCCTCGAAGACGAATCCATAGAGCATAAGAACACAAAAATCCATTGAGAATCGAGTGAGAAATTAGGGTTAGAAGGTTGACGGTCACGGGTGCACACCAGTCGTAGACGATGACTAGGAGCCGTCGGATCGAGCGTGTATCGAGCGGACGGTCTGGATCGAGCCGGACAGCGCAATGGTGCATGAACCGCGGGTCCCGGGACGGCTGACTAAGATGGCGGTGTCCAATTACAGCGTGACACGTACCTCTTCGGAGCTGCCGAGGTTGAAGCGGCGCCGCGTGGATAAGTAGGAAATTAGGTTATTTTCCTATTTATTTAATTCCCTAAACTTTAAAAATTCATAACTTTGTGTAGAAAAATCAGAAAAATAAAATAAAAATACCCTCTTGCTCAGTGAACAGAGGAGAATAATGTGGAAAAGAAATCATTTAATTTCATCAAGTATTTTATTTTTAATGATTTATTTACTCGTCCGCATTG
Source organism: Papilionanthe hookeriana x Papilionanthe teres (assembly GCA_022702705.1). Lineage (NCBI taxonomy): Eukaryota > Viridiplantae > Streptophyta > Magnoliopsida > Asparagales > Orchidaceae > Papilionanthe > Papilionanthe hookeriana x Papilionanthe teres. Next base: position 10,474,979 of record CM040422.1, read on the forward strand.
TTTTAATTCTCCATGCATATAGGAAATTCACCATGGCATGAGACCATAGGGCTTTTGAAGCCTCTGAATTTGGGAACATTTCTGAATTTTCTAAAGTCGGAGGCCATCCCTATGAGAAGTTATTGATTTTTCAAATTCATGTTACTCGTTTTGAGTATTTTAAATCCAATAATTAGCATGTTGTGAAATAAATTCTAGGAAAATTTGGTGATGTTTCTTATGACCAGAGGACCCTAGGAAAAATAGGTTTTGAATTAATCCACTTGGAATAACCCTAATTGGCTTAAACACCCAAAATAGGTCTTTAATTAATTAGAGCTAATCATACATCAAATTGAATTGAAATCAATTCTCCACTGACCTTTAGGATCAGAGGAACCCACCATAAAAATTTGAAGTCAATTGGACTTGGTTAGCCCTACTAAATGGGTTGATTAAGCCATTTAGCCAATTTAAACTTTGAAATTTCATAACTTTCAAAATACCTTTAAAAAATTCACCAAATTGGTTTTGGAGCCTCTCTGATATTAGAGGAATTTAAGAAAATTAAAATTTCAATTTTCTAAAAAAGTTGATTTTTTGTATTATTTTAATATTTTAATAATTAAAAAATAATAAAAATCACAAAAATAATAAAATTCACCAAAATGTAACATTTTGAATTTTAATCACTTAGGAACAAACCCCATATTTTTCTTGAGTCTCTATGATGAGTTATTAAATTTTAAAGCCCTAGGGTAATTTTAAAATAAAAAAAAATGTATTTTCTAGCATTTCCATTAAAATAATTCTATTAAATCAGAGAAAAATCAGAAAATTGTAAAAATTGATTCTCTGATTTCCTTGATATCAGAGAGATTTTTAAAAAATATAAAATTCATTTTTCAAACTTTATTTTATTTTTAAATTAATTAATATTTCAAAATTCAAAATAATTTTAATAAAAATAATATAATTCAAAAAATCACCAAAATTGGTCCAAGTGGTCCTCTGGTCATTAGGAATGTCCCATAATTTTCTTAAGGATAGAAGCTTTCCCTTGGTCATATTGTTAAATTTTCCTTGGAAATCCCTATTTTCCACCAAAAATAATTACATAAATAAATTAAATACAGAAAAATCACATTTTCTCCTCTAATGTCTTTATTGACATATGAGTGAAGTCACATAAAAATTACAAATTCATTTGAGCTCAATTTAATGAGTTATGAAATTATTAAGCTTGAAGGGCAAAATGGTAATTAAAATTTTAACCCTTAATTAAAACTTTAGGCTTAATAAAATGAAAGAGTAAAATATTTGATCTTAATCTGATTTGGATGATTGAAATTTAAATAATTAGAGGGTAGAAACCTATTAAACAATTCAAAAATAATTAAAATGAACCTTAATAAAATAGTTGATTAAATTTGGAAGAATAATAAAAAATTGGAATTATTAAAATAGGGATATTATTAGGAAGAGATTTGTTCTTTAATTTAAGAATCCCTAAATTAATCATCCCGATAATATTTAATTCCTAATTAAAATGATAATCCAAGTTTAAGATTTAAAATGCTAAAAGACTTAATCATTAAATTAAATTAAAGTTAAATTACTTAAATCAAACCCTTTTAAAATAAAATATTAAATTAAAATTAAAAAAATTAAATTAAATTAAATTAAATTAAATTAAATTAAATTGAAACATATTAAATAAAAATAAATTAAAATACATTAAATTAAAATTAAAATTAAATCAAATTAAAATTTAAATTAAATTAAATTAAATTAAATTAAATTAAATTAAATTAAAACTAAATCAAATTAAATTAAATTAAATTAAATTAAACTAAATTAAAACTAAATCAAATTAAATTAAATCAAATTAAATTAAATTAAGCTAAATCATATTACATTAAATTAACTTAAATTAAATTAAATTAAATTAAACCACATTAAATTAAAATTAAGTCAAATTAAGTTAAATTAAATTAAATTAAATTAAATATAACATCACCTAAGACATGAAGAATTCAAAATAAATCTAAAACAACTTGAACACTATTCCAAACTTAAATTCATTAACTAAAATTAAATCATAAACCACTTGAACATCCATTTGCCCTCAAAAGCTCGTGATGTCATAACTCTTAAAAGGAGTGTTAAATGAAGTGTTACTTCATTCATGAGATATTCAAATGTCCTAATTCACCTGAGCAAGGCAACAAACTTGAACTCCGGACAATTAATTCATTTGTATAATTAAATTCTCTTGGACTTAAAACAATCCTAGAAATATTGAAAAGATGTTTAAGATTCGTCTTAAGCACTTCCTCGATATGATAGGATATTTATAAGAACGATTGAACTTAATTGTTCTTTGATGAAGAAAATCGTCCTCAAACCAAAATACAAGAACTTAGACGTCATAGGAAATGACTAGCTATAGGATTAGGAACTTGGTAGAAAACCATAACCCTTCCCTTAGCTTTACACTAGGAACTTGCTTAAATATTCTAAATTGTGTTTAAGTGCGACTTGGGATGACGGGAAGACCCTTTCAGGTACGCTTTTATTTTATTGCAATTTACTTTATTGCAACTTATTTAATCGCATCTCACTTACTTTTCTTGCATGATAAACAACTGTTGCATGAAAACCCACACCTTTAGGATAGCCCCTAAAAGCTGAAACCAAAACTAAATTAAAAGTCATTGCAAGATAAAATTCACCGCCACAACATTTCAAAACATAAAACAACTCAAAATTTAATCACAAACAGAACACAAAACTACAACTACAACTAAATTAAAACGTCTTGTTGGATGATCGGGAATACCTCGGATGATGCAACCTACGTGTTGCTAACGGGATTTCCACGGTCTAAATGAAAGTGTGGAACTCATTCAGTTGAGTTTAGCAAATTCATCTGGACTAAGTGAATCCGATAAAAATAACGATACCGGAAGGATGGAACCGTGGGATCTTAACCGGTGTTGTTATAATCAACTTTAAGATTTGTTTAATTAAAATATATAAAAACACCTGGATTTTAAGATTTTCTCTAAACCAGAACACTTTTCTCATCTCCTGATTTATGATTTCTAAAACTAAACCTCTGCAACAACAAGGAGCTCGGAGCATGGTGGGCGACGCGGCCATCGTCATCAACGAAACACGAGTCTACTTCGAGCAAAACTTTCTTAGAATTAAATAACCAAGCTATAGGACTTCGAGGTAGTTTGCCTAGTGCAACATAAATCCTCAACTCTTCGTTAGGCATTTGCATGATCATGTCATGTAAATTAAGCCCTAACCGGTCTTAGGACTTCGTGGTAGTCGTCCGATACGACATAAACCCTCACATCTTCGAGATTTATTTGTATGATTTTATCATACAAATATAAGTCCTAATTAATTAAAATTGGCAAGATCGAAAAATTAAATAAATATTAGGATTTTCCTAAATCCAAGCCGAAACAATAGGATAGTCGGGAAATTACCGAAGTTCGCTTCGAATCTGTGATTTCTCCTACCTTTCTTCCTTTGAATTCCCAAAACAAAATGTTCCAAACTTGATCCATTCCCTATTGAAATTCTAAAATTCAATCCCTTGAAAACTTAACCTTTGAAATTCTTGAGAGCAGAACTACTGATTATTATCGAGAGTTTTCTTAGGTGATTCTCATCACTTAAGATGTAATTAACTATAGGGGCTTGCCCTTATAGGGAATTTTAAGAACCCGAGTAATATAAACCACTGTTTAATGCTTTCATATTAAGCGAGGGAATTTGTCGGCTTATAAAATTGGTTCACGGACCAAACGGATGTCACAAATCTTCTAGTTTATTTAATCGAGCCCCATCACCAAACGAGTGTGTCTATTCTTCGAGATAGATACACGGTTTGTGATGCGGTGCTCGTTTATATAAACTATTCGGGATGTGAGATCAGTTTGATTTCATATCTTAAAATTTTCAAATTTAAAATTATTTTCAAAATCAAATACTACTTTTCAAATTATTTATTTAAATTAAATTAAAAATTCGCCGACAACTTCTGTAGGCGACCCCTTTTCAAAATAAAAACACACGACTCAAAAATAAGCCGCACAATTTCTGGCGACTCCGCTGGGGAAACTTCCTCTCTCCATTTTTAATCAGATAGTTCTGCTTTCGAAAATCGGTAGTGTATTCATGTCTCTAATGGATCAAACAACCCTTCTTTCCGTTGGAATACTATGTTCATTTCTACCTTGAACGAGTATAGCCAACATTCTCTCGGATTTAGGAGCCACTGTTTAGACACCCCTAAACAGAGAGGTTTCGAGATCCTTTTACCTCATTTCTGAGGTGGGGTGGACCCCGATAGGTGTTAGTTTAGGAGTGATCCTTCGAGTCGAGAAGTCTTGCATAAGACTTTCTTTCCCTTTCCAACTCTGAATCAAATTCATTACCTTCTCTACACCTTTGAACATTTCGTTCTAAATAAACAAACCCTCTAATGAATGACTCTTTTAACAAATATACATGGACAAGAATGTGTTCGGACTCTTTTCGATTCCTTTCTTTTTGTCCTGATGAGAAGAAGCATAACTTGGGATCGACAATCGAATCTACCTCGCAGAAATGGAAGCCCCAAAGCTGATTTTCTCCTTCACCAACGGACTGGACTTCGCTGTTTACAAGGATGAGCTGCCCGACAATGGGATCATCCGGTTTGGACAAGGCTTCGAGAACACAAATGTCAAGTTCGCTGACGTTACTCTCTTCGCACTAATGGACAAAGTGCCAAAGGCGAGAAACCCATGATCGAGTTCAACCTTAAGTCGACTCAAGAATTTCCTCCCTGCAAAGGGTTCCAGTGAGAGGAATACCGTCGTCCAAAGGAGGACTCGTTATCTCTACCCCCACTGGTCTAGTCGTCTCCGCACCTACCCCGGCTTCCGCCGAGCCGAAGGGAAGGAAGTTCATATTTGTAACGAGCATGTTACCGTGGAGGGTACGGATCTCCGTGTAAGACCTTCTGTTTTGAAATTGGGTCCGGCTCGAGGGTTCCACCCCTAACACGGACTCAGAGGAGAAACAGAGGCAGGAAGATTGCCAGGAAGGACAGAGCTGCTGAAGTCGCTTTCTTAGAAGAAATCCCTGAGTACACACCACTACCTGAATACATACCATTGCTGAATATACACCCCTTTTGGAAGGAAGTAGATTCCATTCCCTTTCCGCCGCAGCTGACGAGGAAAATGTCCGCAGGATTGCTTCTACATTACCTCGGCCCGCATACTATAGCGACAACAGAAAGAAAAGGGCAAGGATTACACCATTTGCCCGACTACGGTATCGTGATTGAGAAGTTAGCAAAGAAAGAAAAATGCCTCGTATCGGAAATTTTAAGAAGGATAGGACGGGTGCGGCCGAATCCCGTCTTGGGCCGCGAGTAGAATCTCGCTATCGCCTGCGAAGGGCCGAATAAGAAGATGAAGGCTAGTCCACTCTGTTGTTGTTTCGGGTTTACGGATCGGGGAGGATACCACCTTCCGACATTCGGCCGACGGACCATCCGGTCCTAGGCCTTCTGTCGCTAGAAGGATGGTATGGCGTCCCACTACCGGCCGATTAAGACCGAAACAACGACCGGAAAAGGAATGTCTCGTCGGGAGACATGAGTCCGAAGAAAGTGCTTACCGCGATAAAGGGGACTCATGAGAAAGAAACCCGACAATTATCACATGACAAGCTGCAAAGATGTACGGAAAAGACCACTCGGAAGATACTTATGGAAAAGCTAAGGACCGATATTCGGCGACTAGCAAGGAGAGAGAAGAGAAATTCGGAGATGAAGTTGACTCGTCGAGAATTCATGGATGATGAATATGCGAGAAATTAACATGGTTGAAACACGAGCTTCGTCGGCTTCACAAGGTGCTCCTGCGGCCGCGAAAGAGAGGAGCCGAAGTAATGAGAAGGCGGCTTCAAGAGAAAGATGATACGATCGCCCAAATGGCAAAAGGATGGAAGAGATGGGCGTAGCCCTAGCCACTCTCCGAGTCGAGTTCAACCCCAAAGAGAAACACCCCGGAAGTTATTCACATTGTAGACGGAGGAAAGGAGATTACATCCGTCAACGGGGATGATCAATTAAAGAAGGATGCAACACAAAGTATGATTCCGGAAAAGGATATCAAGAGCTTGGTGGAACGGCAGAGTGCGAAGCCTTGGCACAATCAAAGAGCGGGACATCCATTCGGACGGGTAGACCTTACCCTGAAGAATTCGACGCTGTCCAATATCCAAAAGGCTTTGTACCACCTCTGTTCAAAACCTTTGATGGAACCGGAAACCCTCGGCAGCATGTTGCACATTTTCGTGCCAGTTGTTGCAATGCCGACGGAAGTGATGCTTTACTCTTCCGACAATTTGTCGACGGCACTGTCGGGGATTGCCTTTGATTGGTATGCGGAATTACCAAACGGTTCGGTGAAGACATTTTCGAAATTAGAGAACCTCTTCATCAAGCGATTTGTCGGAGCACGGCACCACATCACTATAGGTGATTTAGTGGTAGAGAAGCGGAAGCCGAACGAAACCTTGGTGGACTACATACTTCGATGGAGGAACCTAAGTATGAAGTGTGAGCCACGAGTCATAAGAACGAGCATGCGATCGGCATTTTACTAAAGAGCATTCATGGCCGATAGCACTTCTCCTCAAGGGATTTACTATTAAGACTTTCGAGAAGTTGTTAAGTAATGCCGGAAGCTTGCAAGAGGAGGCAAAGCAACTAAGTTTCACCGATAAAACAGACAAACAGAAGCCCGTGAAAACTTTTGAAAAGAAGTCCGGGATCGTCGCGACAGTCGATAAAGGCAAGCAACCGATACAAATATCGTCAGAACGGCCGCAGCAACCTCAACAGAATTACCAGCAACCCCGACCCAGCTATCAGTCATCTCAACAGTATGAACAACCGCCTCGTCCACAACGTACATTTAGGGAGTTCCTGAGCAGGGAGTATCCGTTCAAGAATGAGGCAGTGCCGAAAATGTTCCGCAGCCTGATGAAGACTCCAGATTTCCAACTGCCAGAGCCTAAAAGACCAGAAGAAGTCGACAAGAAAGGTGATCCCAACTTTTGCCCTTACCACCGGATGCTTGGGCACAAGATAGAAGATTGTATTACCTTCAAAAGTTGGCTCAACGACAATCTTCGGAAAGGGAATATAACGATCCCGAAAGAATACATGAAGGAACCCCAGAAAGGAAGTTCCGTCAATGTTATCTCGGCGGATTTCATTGTTCCGATAGATCCCTATGCGACTGATGATGGATGGACTACCGCTTGGACAAAGTCTTCGAAGAAGGTTTTGGATCACATCCAAACCGCTTCGGTGCGAGCCTCAATTCGGAGTTCGAAAACCGTCGAGTCGGCACTATCACTTGCGATAGAAGAACCACCTCGACAAGAGACGATCGAAGAAAAGAAGAAAATTGACGAAGAAGAGAAGACCGAGGCTCTTAAGGCTAGACTAGGGGCCGCTTATCCTGGGATAGTGGTTTCCGATTCGGGGGAGAAATCCCTCGAACTTCGACTCGTATGATTATTTGCTCACTCCGGTGGGATCTTATAATGATATGGGTTATGGCGTTGGCTACGTTTTGATCGTTTCTAACGATTACGTAACTAGCGACAATCAACCTAATCCGGACGTCGATTCCGATACAAATAACAATTCTCAAATCATACACAATCTCGACGATCACAATGATGAAGAAGACATCCACCAAGGAGGCTACGAGAGTTCAACAAGCAACGAATTTATTTGCGAGTTTCAAGGAGCTCCAGTCACAATAGAGTTAGAGCCTTCAGACTCCGAAGCTAATCCTGAAGAACCTATCGTTCCAATTCAGGAGGAGACACCAGCAAACTCAATGCTAAATCCAGAAGAAATCACAAAAGTCAACTTAAGAAGTGGAAGAGTTCTACCTCCGAGAATGGGTCCAAAGGACAAAGGAAAGCGGGTGGTTGTTCGGGAAGAACCAACCCGGCGGAAGAAATACCCATTCGAGAAGAAAACGAGGTACATGAAAACAAAGTGGACTACAACGTGCTAGCCCATCTTAGGAAACTACCGACCAGACCGAGCATCTACGTCGCTCTCATCTTATCAAAGGAGATGAGAGAAGCTCGATCAAGGCCTTACTTGATCCGAAATTTGCTTAGCTCAAATGATCGGAGATTCTTTAGATGAGGTTTGCTCGTTAAAGGAACAGCGAGGTGTTACCTTCACGGACAATGACCTACTACTTGGGACGAGCGGACCACAACCGACCCTTGTACATTTCGGTTACAATTGGGAAGTTTACACTCTCCGAGTATTGGTGGATCCGAGGAGCATCAATCAATATAATGAATCTTCGAACGCTAGCATACCCGGAAATAGATGCTCGCGAGCTCGAAGCGGACAAAATGTTATTAAGAGGATTCGACCGGAAAGGAGAAAGAGCCCTCGGCTCAATAACACTTGCTAATGAAGACCGGTGACTTAGCAAAGACAACCGTGAAATTTCACATAATTGATTCGAAACATCGTTCAATGCTCTACTTGGGCCGACCCCGGATACATGAAAACCGGATGGTACCATCATCTCTACATCAATGCATCAAATACTACGATGGAGGGGAACGAGTGCATCAAAGGTGACTTACAACCGTTCTCCGTACATGAAATTGGAATCCATAAGATGCGGCTTATTATGCACCTCCGAAGAAAACAATCTTCTCCGGAGATACCATAACAAATGAAGCAAAGGAAATTTGGGACAACGAAGAACCCGAAATTCTAGTCCAACGAGTCACTCACCACTCCCTTACGGCGAGATGGTGAAGGCTTCTCCACAACTCGCATCCGAGGTCGAGGCCGGGGACGAGGTCGTGGCGAGAGACATTAGGACGATTGGACGGAGGAAACCGACCATCAATGTTGATTGGGAAGATAGTTCGAAGAAGAAAAGAAATCAAACAAGAAGCGACGACAATAAGTCGGAAGAAGCCGCAATTCGAATCCCTCTCGAAGATGAAAGAAACGAAGAATATAAATCGATGTACGAGAAGATTAAGCACTATGTACATACTATGACCACGACCCCGATCCATTCTAATAAGATCGAGGGTATGGAGGTCAAAGAGGTACATAGCGGTGGTGCAAAGCCCATCAAATTCTACCGTGGTGCTCCTTCCTCCAAAACCGAAAATAATGTACAATTTGAAGATGCTACTTCATCGAATTAATGGAATTGCCTTTTGAGTGGTACTCTCCCTGTGTTCAAAATTTAATTCAGCATGGTTTCTTACCTCGACAATGGACAAAAGGTCAATCACAACGTTTTGAAAATTTATGGAATAACTCCGGTCGTCCACCCAATTCAAAGCATGGTCTCGGATTCGGCACAGTAGGATCAGTTGACGATACTGAATTTTGCATGGTTGTCACTTACGAGTCTAATGAAAACTGCATGGAAACTACAGAAGAACTCGAAGATTTACAAATTGGAGATGCTCCACCAGAATTTAAAGAAGAGATCAAATCTACAATAGATGAGTTAACGGAAGTTAACTTAGGTACTAGCGAAGAACCTAGACCTACCTTTGTTAGCTCCTTACTCAATAAAGAAGACTCCGAAGAAATAATCAAGTTATTAATGGAATTTAAAGACTTGTTTTGCTTGGAGCTACGATGAGATGCCGGGTTTAACTCCGGAGGTCGCAGTCCATAAGCTAGGAGTGGATCCTACTTCGTTCCAGTCAGACAAGGTCCCAGAAGAATGCGTCTAGAAATCGAACAACAAGTCATAGCTGAAGTTAAAAAGTTAATAGATGCTAAATTTGTCCGTGAAGAACAATACCCGACTTGGTTAGCCAATGTGGTACCAGTTAGGAAGAAGAATGGTCAGATCAGAATTTGTGTGGATTTTAGAGATTTAAACAAGGCATGTCCAAAAGATGAATTTCCTCTACCGATCCCAGAATTAATGATCGACATTACTTCAACACATGAAATATTCTCATTCATGGATGGATCTTCATGATACAACCAGATAAAAATGGCTCCAGAAGATGAAAAACTTACGAGCATTCGAACGCCGATCGGAGTATATTGCTATACACGGTGATGCCATTCGGATCGAAGAACGCAGGAGCAACATACCGTAGAGAGATGACAAGAATTTTTGATGATCTCATCCACAATCAAGTCGAATGCTACGTGGACGATGTGGTCATCAAAAGCAAAGTAAAGGAAAACCACTCGTATGATTTGAGAATTGTTTTCCAACGATTAAGACAATTTAACCTTAAGATGAATCCCTTAAAATGCGCCTTCGGCGTCACCTCCGGAAATTCTTAGGATTCGTTGTCCGACATCGTGGAATTGAAATCGACCCGGAAAAGATTAAAGCCATCTTAGAAATGCCGCCTCCCAAAACCTTAAAACAACTACGATCTTTTCAAGGGAAGCTGGCATATCTTCGACGCTTTATCTCGAACTTGTCAGGTAGGTGTCAGCCTTTCTCGGTATTAGTTAAAAAGGACGCCAAATTTATTTGGGAAGAGAAATGCCAGAGGGCCTTCGAGGACATTAAACAATATTTAATGAAACCTCCTGTCTTAGCAGCCCCGAGTCTCGGTGTAGACCGCCGATACTTTATACCGCGGCTTTAGACGACTCTCTCGGAGCCCCGTTAGCCTGGGTCAATGATGAGGGTAAAGAAAATGCTCTTTACTACCTAAGACGTCGTTTACTTCCGACGGAAATAAGGTATCCCGCAATTGAAAAGCATTGTTTAGCCCTGATCTTTGCCGCTCAAAAGCTCAGGCACTACATGCTTTCTCATAAGGTCAACCTGATTTCGAAATTTAATCCATTGCAATACTTGATGACCCGTCCAACGCTTTCCGGCAGACTTGCCAGATGGTCAATGATATTATTGCAATTCGATATAACTTTCGTGCCTCTTCGTGCCGTAAAGGGACAAGTCTTAGTAGACTTCCTCGCAGCACACCCTTTGCCGACAAAATCTCCTCTCAATGACGATTTGCCAGATGAACAAATAATGAGCTTAGAAGACCCTGATGATCGACGTTGGGAATTGTATTTCGACGGAGCATCTTCAGCGCATAAAGATGAAGAATCACAAGTGATAGTGCCGGTAAGGCAGGGATCAGACTAATCTTTATAACACCGGAGCGGGGGATGTTAAGATACTCCTACCACTTGACAGACCCGTGTACAAACAAAGAAGCAGAATACGAAGCCCTCATAACAGGACTGGAATTAACTATTCCAATGGGTATAACAGACATCAACATCTACGGGGATTCGCAGTTAATCATTCAACAAATCGCCGGACAATACAGAATTTTAAAACCAAGACTCGAGCAATACTTCCAGTATGCCATACAGCTGTTGGAACAGATTCCGAATGTGACAATCTACAAAATTCCTAAAAGAAAACGCTTTAGCGGATGCGCTAGCCCGTCTCGCAAAAGAATTTGCCTGTTTGCAAGATGAATCGATGGAAGTGTTAGTTCACGGACGTCGAGTCCTATCACGGCTCGACATAGACACAATACACAAATCGAAAAAGGAAAAGGATCAATTGCGGCGAGTAACGAGAAAACACGGAAGATTGGCGACGACCATTAATCGACTACCTACAAACAGGAAAATTACCGAGACGATAGGTCGTTAGCCCATCGGATCAAGAAAAGAACTCGTCCTACGCATTAATAAACAACACATTATACGGAAGGTCTTTCGATCAAATGTGGCTAAGATGCTCGAGCGGGTCCGAGGCTCGTGAAATCGTTAAAGAGGTGCATTCGGGACTCCGTGGCGCTCACCAGTCGGGTCCGAAGATGAAAATGAAAATTAAAAGACTAGGGTACTACCGGCCCTCGATGATGACCGACCGCATGAAAATCGCCAAGAGCCGTCACCAATGCCAAGTGCACGGAGTGGTTCTACACCAACCTCCAAATGTGCTACATCCGACAATTGCGTCGTGGCCATTTGAATGTTGGGGCACGGATATAGTGGGTCCAATAGAACCACCATCTTCAAAAGGACATCGCTTCATTCTTGCGGCTACAGATTACTTTTCAAAGTGGGCAGAGAGCGGTTCCACTTAGAGAAGTGAAAGCACACCACGTGCTACGGCTTTTCAAGAACCAAGTTGTCTACCGTTTCGGAGTGCCGCGCGAGATCATCTCGGATAATGGGTCAGCATTCGAAGCACACAAATCAACAATTTTGTCGGGAGACACGGAATCGACCGGCGCTATTCAACAATTTACTACCCGAGAGCAAACGACTCGGTCGAGGCTTTTAACAAAACTCTCGTTCAAATTTTAAAGAAGACTTTAGACGACAATAAGAGAAATTGGCACGAGAAGTTATTAGAAGCCTTATGGGCCTACCGGACAACCTTCAGAACTCCTACTCAAGCAACACCTTACGCTCTGGTGTATGGGTTCGAGGAAGTGTAACCCTTAGAGGTCCAGCTTCCTTCACTCAGAATTGCAGTTGCAAACAAGATCACGACAGAAGAGAATGCCGAATTACGACTAGAGGAATTGGAAAGCCTCGGAAGGGAAAAGACTTGCAGCGCGACAGGAATTTAGAACTATACCAAGCTAAGATGGTTCAAGCCCATGACAGACTGGTCCGCCCATAAACCTTCAAAGTTGGTGACTTAGTTCTCGTTCTCAAAAGACCTATTCTTGCACACCGCAAGATAGAAGGAAAATTTGAACCCACTTGGGAGGGACCATTTGTAGTTGAGGCAGTCTACTCAGGAGGCTCCTACCAGCTAGTGAATTGCCAAGGAGAACGACATATGCTTCCGATCAATGGACGATACTTGAAAAATTATTACGCTACCTGATGTTTCGAAAGAATGAATTTTTCATCCCTAGAAGCACGGGTGAAGTAATTACTTATGACTGGGTCTGAACCCAAAATAATAAAAAATGTACTAGAATAAATAAAATCATGATAATAAAGTATTTCTTGTTTTCTCTTCCATGTCAAAATCTCTTTCCTGATCTTTTTCCATTTCATTCCTGTTGAATCTAAGAATATAAAAGGAATAAAAAAAAAACTGTCTTTAATAAACATTTTCTTAATGTTCTTGTTCTTAGTACAGCCCCTGATCCTTTTCCTTGTCTTTTCGCAGGGAAATGTCGAACGGGCGGTTGGTCCTGAACTTTAGAAACGGCGTAAGCCTCGCACTCGATGAAAAGGGGGTGAAAGATGGAGCGATAATAGAGATCGACTCGGACTTCGCACCGGCAGGCCCGCAATACGAGGAAAGTGACCGGGTCCCGATCGACCGAGAGGAACCGCCCGACCGACAAGAATGAAAGTGGGTGGCCCAAGCCACCAATCCAAAGAAGAAGAAGAGAAAAACAGACACCGAAGAAGACAAGAGAATCAAGTCCGTAGTCGCTACGGCGGAGGGCAAGGCTTGTCGCCGCCGCACCCACGAAACTCGGGAAGTACGAAGAGCTACTCTCACAAGCAACTCAACGAAGAAATAAAAATCGTCGTATCCGCAAGATGTTAACTAAATTAGCAGCGGACCGGCGCGACGAGGCAGTGCTACTGCCGCGTACATACACTTCAAGGACACCAGTTCACCAGGGACCTGAAGAAAGGAGGCCAGCTCCGAGGATAACAGAAGAGACTGGGGAAATCTTAAGAAGAACGGAAGAAAGAAGGCTACAACGCCACCAGACAAAGCCACCGGTAATGCATAACCTTGTTGCAGAAGCAACCCCGGAGGATGTCCCGACGGACACTATCCCCGAGGAGCCGAGGTATGCAGGAGAGCGTGAAGGGATTGAGCCATATATCCCACAATGCGTCACCAGGCCCATATATTCCTCTAGATGTATAGTCCGAAGATTTGTTACCCTTAGAGGTCCAGCTTCCTTCACTCAGAATTGCAGTTGCATAAAATAAATCGTTCTTAAATCCAAAATAAAATTGCAGTTGACATGAAGAATTCAAAATAAATCTAAAACAACTTGAACACTATTCCAAACTTAAATCCATTAACTAAAATTAAATCATAAACCACTTGAACATCCATTTGCCCTCAAAAGCTCGTGATGTCATAACTCTTAAAAGGAGTGTTAAATGAAGTGTTACTTCATTCATGAGATATTCAAATGTCCTAATTCACTGAGCAAGGCAACAAACTTGAACTCCCGGACAATTAATTCATTTGTATAATTAAATTCTCTTGGACTTAAAACAATCCTAGAAATATTGAAAAGATGTTTAAGATTCGTCTTAAGCACTTCCTCGATATGATAGGATATTTATAAGAACGATTGAACTTAATTGTTCTTCGATGAAGAAAATCGTCCTCAAACCAAAATACAAGAACTTAGACGTCATAGGAAATGACTAGCTATAGGATTAGGAACTTGGTAAAAACCATAACCCTTCCCTTAGCTTTACCTAGGAACTCGCTTAAATATTCTAAATTGTGTTTAAGTGCAGCTTGGGATGACGGGAAGACCCTTCGTGCACGCTTTTATTTTATCGCAATTTACTTTATTGCAATTTATTTAATCGCATCTCACTTACTTTTCTTGCATGATAAACAATTGTTGCATGAAAACCCACACCTTTAGGATAGCCCCTAAAACTGAAACCAAAATTAAATTAAAAGTCATTGCAAGATAAAATTCACCGCCACAACATTTCAAAACATAAAACAACTCAAAATTTAATCACAAACAGTAACACAAAACTACAACTACAACTAAATTAAAACGTCTTGTTGGATGATCGGAATACCTCGGATGATGCAACCTACGTGTTGCTAACGGGATTTTCCACGGTCTAAATGAAAGTGTGGAACTCATTCAGTTGAGTTTAGCAAATTCATCTGGACTAAGTGAATCCGATAAAATTAATGATACCGGAAGGATGGAACCGTGGGATCTTAACCGGTGTTCCAGATCGAATTGTATGATGTATTTTCAACATGATCGGAATGAGAGTGATGATGTCACATTTTTGGCCTTCACCTCTTTTGTGCAAATTGACTGGGAAACGCTATTAAAGTTAAACGGACTTCGAACGATGAACAGAAAAGAAACAAAAAGAAAAAAAGAAAACTTTCCTTAAAAATCTAAAAAATGATGAACTCCAAATTCACGATAAAATGAAATCTGAATCGGTAAAAGACAAACAAAATGACATCAAATCAAATTTTAAATCAATTTCAAATTCAACTTTCCAAATTTCACATCAAATCTCAATCAAATTCAAATTCGATTTTTCCAAATCTCAAATCAAACCTCAATCAAATTCAAACTCAACCTTCCAAATCTGAAATCCAATCCGTTCTACTCTCTCCTTTGTCTGGATGGAAGCGGTTGATTCCATTAACACGGATCGAATCTGATGGCGATGAATTATATACAATCCAAACCAGCAATTTTCGATCAACTCTTTTGAATGGGATATGTAGCATCTACATATTCCCTCCTAATCTATTTCCTTCCATGAAAGTCTTTTACAACTTTCATGAAATTCTCGAAACACCAAAATTCCACACTTTTCAAATCGACACTACAAATCCTTGCAAAATCAAAATTCAAATTTAAACCTTTGGGGTCGAGGATTTTACATCCGAGATCGCATCGCTTTAGGATTCTTTCTCTATTGCAATGAAATACATCAAATTTAAACCTTTGGGGTCGAGGATTTTACATTCGAGACCGCATTGCTTTAGGGTTCTTTCCCTATTGCAATGAAATACATCAAATTTAAACCTTTGGGGTCAAGGATTTTACATTCGAGACCGCATCGCTTTAGGGTTCTTTCCCTATTGCAATGAAATACATCAAATTTAAACCTTTGGGGTCGAGGATTTTACATCCGAGACTGCATTGCTTTAGGGTTCTTTCCCTATTGCAATGAAATACATCAAATTTAAACCTTTGGGGTCGAGGATTTTACATCCGAGACTGCATTGCTTTAGGATTCTTTCCCTATCGCAATGAAATACATCAAATTTAAACCTTTGGGGTCGAGGATTTTACATCCGAGACTGCATTGCTTTAGGATTCTTTCCCTATTGCAATGAAATACATCAAATTTAAACCTTTGGGGTCGAGGATTTTACATCCGAGACTCGCATCGCTTTAGGATTCTTTCCCTATTGCAATGAAATACATCAAATTTAAACCTTTGGGGTCGAGGATTTTACATCCGAGACCGCATTGCTTTAGGATTCTTTCCCTATTGCAATGAAATACATCAAATTTTAACCTTTGGGGTCGAGGATTTTACATCCGAGACCGCATCGCTTTTAGGATTCTTTCCTATCGCAATGAAATACATCAAAATTAAACCTTTTGGGTCGAGGATTTTACATCCGAGATCGCATCGCTTTAGGATTCTTTCCCTATTGCAATAAAATACATCAAATTTAAATCTTTGGGGTCGATGATTTTACATCCGAGACTGCATTGCTTTAGGACTCTTTCCCTATCGCAATGAAATACATCAAAATCAAACTCTTGAGGTTAAGGATTTTACATTCAATACCACATTGCTCTGAGATCTTTCCTCATTGTAATGGTTCAATCCAATCAATTTAATTTTCTTTTGAGGTTGAAGATGTTACATCTAAAAACACAAAGTCCCGGTTTTCATTTCAAGTTCAAATCCCTTCAAAATTAATCTTAACTAAACTTCAATCTCAATGAAAACTCGAAATCTAAACTTACACATCAAAACTTAAATTAAAACAAAACGAAAATTAAAATTGAATTCCCCCAGATCATATGATTTGGGATTCACCTCCTTTTCCATTCCCCAGCGAGAGTTCAAGAATCTCCAGTCTCAGAGATATACTTGACACTCCCCAGCGGAAATTCTTCTACTTCGTCCTAAGTTTATCACTTGGACATCTGTGTTGGTTTTGTTGATCTTTTCGGTCAACGCCAATACGCGTGGTGTGCTTGGTTAGCACACCACACCTATTGGGGGTCCATTTGTTGACATCATTTTTGATGAGGTCTTCTCTTCTTCTCTTTAGTACTTAGGATCTAGCCTTAGGCTTTTCCTTTAACTATCCTAGAGGATTAGAATTGGGACCCACCTCTTAGAAATTCAAACCACTTATTAACTCCCTGCAAACTCCACAAACTTGATTGTAGACCCCTAATCACCTAGAGGGTTGAAATCAAATGTGGAAGTTTAAAGGATGAGTTCCTATAGGACTCTTTGGCCTTAGGACCGCCCTGAGTGGCTCGGTGCGGTGAAGGGTTGACTTACACACACACTACACCTATACACTACACTTTCACACACCTCCTAAAAACACACCCATACCCAATTTGATCTCCTGACTCATGAAGGTGATTCACATGGATGGTCCTTAACCCCTAAGCCCTTAGCTAAGAGGGTTAGGAACAACATAGTGGATGCCTCAAATGAGTCCCTTCATGGCTCATGTGGGCTTGATATGGCTTCATGGCTCAACCAAAATTATTTCATTCCACTTACATTTACCTAATCTTCAATTTTGCAAATTTTCAATTTTTGACCCCTGGACCCTACACCCGCTTAGCCTACCCAAGACCCTTGAAATTACCCAAATTTCTCAAAATTTCCAAATTACCCAAAATTCCTCAAAATCAATCCTAAACATTCCCACATTACTCAAATTGATCATCCATATCCAAAAATACCAAAAATTCCAAAAAATACCTCCCAATACCCTCCAAATACCCAAAATGCCCCTCTTAGCCAAAAAAATCCAAAAATTCAGAAAATTCCCAGAAAATTCCAGAAAATCCCAAATATTCCCAATTTAATTTTGTCCAACTACACCATGGGCCAATTTTGTCAATTTACCCCACTTTTATCAAAACCCCCAATTTGACCCATTTTAACCCAAAATGAACCCAATGTCAAATCAAACCTACCCAATTGACTCAAATTCTGGTCCAATTCAATTTTAAACTTCAATTCAACATTCCCAACACCAATCTAGACCAAATCCAAGTCCAATTTGATGGACATTTGGATCCAATTTCACTTTTGGCCTTAAAGCCCAATTTGAACCCATGACCCAAACTTAGCCCAAACTCACCCAATTCAACTCAATTAACCCCAAATCTTTTCTAAACTTTCCTTGACATCCCCATAAACAAAACACTAACATGATTTGCCCAAAATTTAGACCCAAACCCCACTCAAATTCAACCCAAAGCTAAAAGGCCCAATTTCGACCTAAACCTAAACCTAACCCAGAATGAGCCCAAACCTCAAAATCAAAACCCAACCAAAGCCAAAACCTCTTTGAAACACTCCCATAAACATTTCCCAACATTTATTTTACATCAATTTCAATCCTAGCCCAACATTGGCCCAAGTTAGCCCAATTTGACCTACATTGGCCCACTTACCAAATAAACCCAAATTCAAACCAATTCAATTCCAAATCATACCAAATTGACTCCAAACCATTCATGAAACATCCCTAAACCAATTGTAACATTTATTTGACATGGTCTTCCACAAAATTTTCACCCAAATGCCCATCCTAAAATCAAAAAGCCCACTTCCCTTAAACCTTCCTAAAAGCCCACTTCCTTCAAATTCCAAAGCCCAAATTCATCCAAAGCCCACATGACACTTCCCCTCATCATCCATTTGATCAAAATCACCCCTAAGTTTCAAAATCATCAATTAAACAATTCCAAATTAAGCCATATGCCAAATCCCCATCAAAATGCCAAAATTTCTTTAAACCCATTTCCATGAAATTGACTTAACTTTTCCCAAGCCAAAAGTGAGCCATGAAGTCATGCATGAGCCACATGTGAGCCATGATTGCCTTGGACACTTCACCATACCCAAAATGGCAAGAAGAGGGGACCCTTTAATGATTCTCTTAAGAGTGATTAACCACTCCCATGTCTCCCCTAACTCTCGCTTAAGCTTAATTGTACTTGGATTGTGACTTGACCCCACTAATCAAGCTGATCCAAGTGACTTTCCCGTCAGCCCAAATTGGCCTTGGAGGGTGAACCTAACCCAAGACCAAGGGTTGACCCATTTAGACCCAAAACTATCCCTTTCCCATTCCACTTTGATTCAAACCCTTTACACATGTCCATGGCCAATTGACTGCACAAACCTCCAGGCCTTACCCACCTGACCTTGAGGGTGACCTGACCCTGGCCGGCCAGCCACCGCAGCCGCCGGAAACCACCAAGCCGAGAGCTCACATGTGAGCCCAAACTTGGAATTCTCACTCGCCGAGCCGCCCCATGCCCACGTGGCCATTGTGGTTGTTCTTCTCTTGCCAAGAGCAGCTGATCCCAAGCCCTAACTCCCACAGGAGAGCCTCCGACCATGCCTATTTAAACACCACCCCTTCTCGGCCATGAGAGGTGCCGAAACAAACCTTAAGGAAACTCTGCCAAAATTGTTCCGTACTACTCCCCACACATAGAGAACTTGATCCCCATCGAAATCCCCTGCCATTTCCTCTCTGCGAGCTCGATTTCGGAGTTGAAATCCAAGCCCAAAACCAGGACACTTCTCCACGGTGAGCCAATCCCCAAATTGATTGGTCCTACACCTTCACCGGACCGAGGAAGAAGTCCACCACAGCAAAGCCCCCTCTCCGAGGCCAGCCATCCGTTCCGGACTCAAGCTTTGTGATCGAGCTGTGGTCACTTTCATAGCTAGACAATTCACTGAGCCAAGGGACTTCATCCGGAGCTTACTTGGACCCAATCGAAGGTGACACAACTCTCGGATCAAAGCTTCACTTCTCCGAGCAAAGGTATGGACTCACTCTTCTTCCCGAGCTTCCGGAGATTCTCTTTTAATTCGAGTCAATTTAAATACATGTTTACCGTATGGATGTGTTCGTCTCCTCAAGACGAATCCATAGAACATAAGAACACAAAAATCCGTTGAGAATCGAGTGAGAAATTAGGGTTAGAAGGTTGACGGTCACGGGTGCACACCAGTCGTAGACGATGACTAAGAGCCGTCGGATCGAGCGTGTATCGAGCGGACGGTCTGGATCGAGCCGGACAGCGCAATGGTGCATGAACCGCGGGTCCCGGTACGGCTGACTCAGATGGCGGCGTCCAATTACAGCGCGACACGTACCTCTTCGGAGCTGCCGAGGTTGACGCGGCGCCGCGTGGATAAGTAGGAAATTAGGTTATTTTCCTATTTATTTAATTCCCTAAACTTCGAAAATTCATAACTTTGTGTAGAAAAATCAGAAAAATAAAATAAAAATACCCTCTTGCTCAGTGAATAGAGGAGAATAATGTGGAAAAGAAATCATTTAATTTCATCAAGTATTTTATTTTTAATGATTTATTTACTGTCTGCATTGTTTTAATTCTCCATGCATATAGGAAATTCACCATGGCATGAGACCATAGGGCTTTTGAAGCCTCTGAATTTGGGAACATTCCCTGAATTTTCCAAAGTCGGAGGTCATCCCTATGAGAAGTTATTGATTTTTCAAATTCATGTTACTTGTTTTGAGTATTTTAAATCCAATAATTAGCATGTTGTGAAATAAATTCTAGGAAAATTTGGTGATGTTTCTTATGACCGAGAGGACCTCAGGAAAAATAGGTTTTGAATTAATCCACTTGGAATAACCCTAATTGGCTTAAACACCCAAAATAGGTCTTTAATTAATTAGAGCTAATCATACATCAAATTGCCTTGAAATCAATTCTCCACTGACCTTTAGGATCAGAGGAACCCACCATAAAAATTTGAAGTCAATTGGACTTGGTTAGCCCTACTAAATGGGTTGATTAAGCCATTTAGCCAATTTAAACTTTGAAAATTCATAACTTTCAAAATACCTTTCAAAAATTCACCAAATTTGTTTTGGAGCCTCTCTAATATTAGGGGAATTTAAAAAAATTAAAATTTCAATTTTCTAAAAAAGTTAATTTTTTGTATTATTTTAATATTTTAATAATTAAAAAATAATAAAAATCACAAAAATAATAAAATTCACCAAAATGTCACATTTTGAATTTTAATCACTTAGGAACAAACCCCATATTTTTCTTGAGTCTCTATGATGAGTTATTAAATTTTAAAGCCCTAGGGTAATTTTAAAATTAAAAAAAAATGTATTTTCTAGCATTTCCATTAAAATAATTCTATTAAATCAGAGAAAAATCAGAAAATTGTAAAAATTGATTCTCTGATTTCCTTGATATTAGAGAGATTTTGAAAAATATAAAATTCATTTTTCAAACTTTATTTTATTTTTAAATTAATTAATACTCCAAAACTCAAAATAATTATAATAAAAATAATATAATTCAAAAAATCACCAAAATTGGTCCAAGTGGTCCTCTGGTCATTAGGAATGTCCCATAATTTTATTAAAGGTAGAAGCTTTCCCTTGGTCATATTATTAAATTTTACTTGGAAATCCCTATTTTCCACCAAAAATAATTACATAAATAAATTAAATACAGAAAAATCACATTTTCTCCTCTAATGTCTTTATTGACATATGAGTGAAGTCACATAAAAATTAGAAATTCATTTGAGCTCAATTTAATGAGTTATGAAATTATTAAGCTTGAAGAGGCAAAATGGTAATTAAAATTTTAACCCTTAATTAAAACTTTAGGCTTAATAAAATGAAAGAGTAAAATATTTGATCTTAATCTGATTTGGATGATTGAAATTTAAATAATTAGAGGGTAAAAACCTATTAAACAATTCAAAAATAATTAAAATGAACCTTAATAAAATAGTTGATTAAATTTGGAAGAATAATAAAAAATTGGAATTATTAAAATAGGGATATTATTAGGAAGAGATTTGTTCTTTAATTTAAGAATCCCTAAATTAATCATCCCAATAATATTTAATTCCTAATTAAAATGATAATCCAAGTTTAAGATTTAAAATGCTAAAAGACTTAATCATTAAATTAAATTAAAGTTAAATTACTTAAATCAAACCCTTTTAAAATAAAATATTAAATTAAAATTAAAAAATTAAATTAAATTAAATTAAATAAAATTGAAACATATTAAATTAAAATAAATTAAAATACATTAAATTAAAATTTAAATTAAATCAAATTAAAATTTAAATTAAATTAAATTAAATTAAATTAAATTAAATTAAATTAAATTAAATTAAATTAAATTAAATTAAATTAAATTAAATTAAACTAAATTAAAACTAAATCAAATTAAATTAAATCAAATTAAATTAAATTAAGCTAAATCATATTACATTAAATTAACTTAAATTAAATTAAATTAAATTAAACCACATTAAATTAAAATTAAGTCAAATTAAGTTAAATTAAATTAAATTAAATTAAATATAACATCACCCAAGACATGAAGAATTCAAAATAAATCTAAAACAACTTGAACACTATTCCAAACTTAAATCCATTAACTAAAATTAAATCATAAACCACTTGAACATCCATTTGCCCTCAAAAGCTCGTGATGTCATAACTCTTAAAAGGAGTGTTAAATGAAGTGTTACTTCATTCATGAGATATTCAAATGTCCTAATTCACTGAGCAAGGCAACAAACTTGAACTCCCGGACGATTAATTCATTTGTATAATTAAATTCTCTTGGACTTAAAACAATCCTAGAAATATTGAAAAGATGTTTAAGATTCGTCTTAAGCACTTCCTCGACATGATAGGATATTTATAAGAACAATTGAATTTAGTTGTTCTTTGATGAAGAAAATCGTCCTCAAACCAAAATACGAGAACTTAGACGTCATAGGAAATGACTAGCTATAGGATTAGGAACTTGGTAGAAAACCATAACCCTTCCCTTAGCTTTACCTAGGAACTTGCTTAAATATTCTAAATTGTGTTTAAGTGCAGCTTGGGATGACGGGAAGACCCTTCAGGTACGCTTTTATTTTATTGCAATTTACTTTATTGCAATTTATTTAATCGCATCTCACTTACTTTTCTTGCATGATAAACAACTGTTGCATGAAAACCCACACCTTTAGGATAGCCCCTAAAACTGAAACCAAAACTAAATTAAAAGTCATTGCAAGATAAAATTCACCGCCACAACATTTCAAAACATAAAACAACTCAAAATTTAATCACAAACAGAACACAAAACTACAACTACAACTAAATTAAAATGTCTTGTTGGATGATCGGGAATACCTCGGATGATGTAACCTACGTGTTGCTTAACGGGATTTCCACGGTCTAAATGAAAGTGTGGAACTCATTCAGTTGAGTTTAGCAAATTCATCTGGACTAAGTGAATCCGATAAAAATAACGATAACGGAAGGATGGAATCGTGGGATCTTAACCGGTGTTGTTATAATCAACTTTAAGATTTGTTTAATTAAAATATATAAAAACACCTGGATTTTAAGATTTTCTCTAAACGCGAACACTTTTCTCATCTCTCGATTTATGATTTCTAAAACTAAACCTCTGCAACAACAAGGAGCTCGGAGCATGGTGGGCACGGCCATCGTCATCAAGCAAAACTCGAGTCTACTTCAACAAAACTTTCTTAGAATTAAATAACCAAGCTATAGGACTTCGAGGTAGTTTGCACAGTGCAACATAAATCCTCAACTCTTCGTTAGGCATTTGCATGATCATGTCATGTAAATTAAGCCCTAACCGGTATTAGGACTCCGAGGTAGTCGTCCGATACGACATAAACCCTCACATCTTCGAGGCTATTTGTATGATTTTATCATACAAATATAAGTCCTAATTAATTAAAATTGGCAAGATCAAAACATTAAATAAATATTAGGATTTTCCTAAATCCAAGCCAAACAGTAGGATAGTAGGGAAATTACCGAAGTTCGCTTCGAATCTGTGATTTCTCCTACCTTTCTTCCTTTGAATTCCCAAAACAAAATGTTCCAAACTTGATCCATTCCCTATTGAAATTCTAAAATTCAATCCCTTGAAAACTTAAACTTTGAAATTTATGAGAGCGAGAACTATCGATTATTATCGAGAGTTTTCTTAGGTGATTCTCATCACTTAAGATGTAATTAACTATAGGGGCTTGCCCTTATAGGAATTTTAAGAACCAGTGTAATATAAACCCCGCTTAATGCTTTCATATTAAGCGGGAATTTGTCGGCTTATAAAATTGGTTCGCGAGACCAAACGGATGTCACAAATCTTCTAGTTTATTTAATCGAGCCCCATCACCAAACGAGTGTGTCTATTCTTCGAGATAGATACACGAGTTTGTGATGCGGTGCTCGTTTATATAAACTATTCGGGATGTGAGATCGGTTTGATTTCATATCTTAAAATTTTCAAATTTAAAATTATTTTCAAAATCAAATACTACTTTTCAAACTATTTATTTAAATTAAATTAAAAATTTGCCGACAACTTCTGTAGGCGACCCCTTTTCAAAATAAAACACACGACTCAAAAATAAGCCGCACATTCGCCATGACATTTGTGCCACTACATGCTATTAAAGGACAAATCTTAGTAAATTTCTTAGCAGCACTCCTAATTCCAACTGAATCACATCTTAATGATGATTTACCTAATGAACAAATATTAGAAGTAAAAAATTCAAACATACAACAATGAGAATTATTCTTTGATGGAGTGTCATTTGCTCGAAAAAGACAAAGACAAGAAGACAATCATACTAGACAAAGTTGGGGTAGGATTAATTTTTATTACTTTAGACAGAGCAATGATGCTGCTTTCCTATCATCTGAGTGAACCATACACAAATAATGAAGCTGAACATGAAACGCTCATAATTGGTCTGGAATTGACAATACTAATGGAAATAAAAAATACTGACATCTGCATAGACTCTCAATTGATGATTAATCAAATTGCGTGCAAATGCAAGACTTTGAAACCTCGACTGAAACAATACTTCTGTTTCACTTTGAAACTACTTCAGCAAATTATCGATGTAGCTTTCTTTTTTATTCTGAGACGAGACAATTCTTTGGCAGATTTCCTTGGTAAAATTAGCAAAGGAATTTAATTGTCTGGAAGAAGATGACATTCTGATTTCTAAAAATGGATGAAAAGTACCTTCTCAAATTGACATGGACAATCTGCTAAAAATTGGTGAAGACACGACAGTGACAATAATTGATAAAGAAAAGGATGATTGATGACAACCATTTGTTCAATATTTACAAACCAGAAGGTTACCTGAAAACAACTCTATCACAACTCAAATCAGACAGAGCATTCTCTTATGATCTAGCGAATGATATTCTTTACAAACGATCTTTTAACCAAATGTGGTTAAGATGTCCAAACCAATTTGAAGCTTAAGATATTGTTAAAGAACTTCATTCATGTTTATGTGGTGCACACCAATCTGGACCTTAAATAAAGAAAAAAAAATTAATGGGATATTACAGGCCAACAATAAAGACTGATTGTCTCGAAATCACAAAGAAATGTCATCAATGTCAGATACATGGAGTGGTCTTACATCAGCCACCAAATGTATTACATCCAACTATTGCATCTTGGTCATTTGAATGTTGGGACACAGACATAGTGGGCCCTATAGACCCTCCATCATCTAAAGGGCATTGATTTATTCTAGCAGCCACTGATTACTTCTACAAATGGGCAGAAGCAATACCACTCAGAAAAGTTATGGCAGAACAAGTTCTCCATTTCTTCAAGACTCATATTGTCTATAGATTTGGAAGTCCTTAAAGATTCATATTAGACAATGGTCTGGCTTTTAAAAATACAAAAAAGGAACAACCTTATTCAGAGACATGAAATAGATTGGAGATATTCCACGATCTATTATCATACATCCAATGGTTTAGCTAAAGCTTTCAACAAAACATTGGTAAAAATTTTGAAAAAGACATTAATGAACAGTCCAAGACAGTGGCATGAGCGATTGATAGAAACTTTATGGTCCTATAGGACTACATACCGAACACCAACATGGTAAACACAGTTTGCTTTGGTATATGGTTTTGAGGCCATATTACCACTCGAAGTGCAAATTCCTTCTCTCAGAGTTGCGGTTGAAAACAAATAAATGAAGAAGAAAATGTCAAATTACCACTTGAAGAACTTGAGAGTTTAGAAGGCAAGCGTCTGCAAGCTCAATAAAATCTTGAATTATATCAAACAAAAAATGATACGGGCCCACGACAAATTAGCTCACCCTAGAACATTTCGAATCGTGAATAAGTTTTAGTTCTCTGAAGACCTATCCTCACTCATCGAAGAATAGGCAGAAAGTTTGAACCAATATGGGAAGGCTCATATGTAATTGAAAGTCATATTCAGGAGGATCTTACCATTAACTAGACTGTCAAGGAGAAACAATCTTACGCCCAATAAATGGGCATTTCTTGAAAAGATATTATGCAACATGAAAATGATGACTTGTTATAAACAAGGAAAATAATGAACAAAATGACAACTTAAATTTCTGACAATCAATGCCTTTCTTTGAACATTTCATTCTATTCACATAACATGTTTTTGTGAACATCATTTCTCAAAAATAATGGATTCATTTAACAAATTAAGTCAAAACTTGATCTAATATGCTTCCATTCACCTGTTTCTTGTAGGAAAATGTCAAACAACATACTCTTATTCACTTTTCAAAGTGGTGTGTGTTTGGCATTGGATTGTCGATGCATCGAGAGAGGATCAAGAATCCACTTTGAGTTTGACATGGCACAGATCGAACTGTTATATAATGGGCCATTATTGTCTAATTTTAACAAAGGGGAAGTTGAATGGTGATGATCAGACATCACTGAAGAAAAAGTGAAACAGATGGGTTAGAACAAAAAACTTGACTCTAGAAGATTAAAGTCAGTTGTGGTCGCTGCAACTTAGGGGATCATAGAAGCATCCATTGTGGGAGTCAATAAATTTACAGAAGGATTGACTCGGGCGTAGAGATGAAACAAAAATAAATGACTAAAATGGATCGATAAAAATGAACAACGAAATGAGAAAATTATGGAGGAAAACACTTTTGAATTTAAATTTTTGATCTATGAAGATATGCATGGAGAGGTATATCCTATTCTAGGAGTTGAAAATCTAGATCTTGAAGAAGAGGAAGCGATAGAAAGGAAAGTTTTTGCACCGACTCCATATGTGTCTGTACTCAACCTCACGACATCAAATAAATCTACTGAAAAATAGATCATTTTTGAAGAAGAATTATGGTGCATTCAAGCTCTCATACGACATTCTTTTAAATAATTCAAACATATCGATGGTCCGACACTCAACATACTGAAAGGTACCAAATTAGTTATGACAGTCTTGGATGAAGATGAGCAGGCTGCCATCGTTGAACATATAATGGAAGCTCAAGATCTAGGAAGAGCTGAAAGCTTGAAAAAGAGGACACTTTCTGAGCCTAATAAATGGATTCGTGGCAAAGGGCGGGTAACCATCCGATATAGATTTTTTTACAACTATGCTAAAGATAAAGATAGAAATCCACACCGAATTCTACAACATGGACAAGCAGAACCGATGCCTAAAGTCATTGTTCAAATCATCATACGACTGGTAGCTTGGGATATAATAACGCATTGTTGCATTCCAGATAGCTACATTGTAAACATTTAAGAAGAAAGGGATTGCTTACCGCCACATATTGATAGTCATGACTTTGAGAGACCTTTTTGTACATTGTCACTTTTGAACAGATGCTCTATCATGTTTGGGAGAGAGATAAATTATGTTGGAACAAGAGAAATTCGTGGATCTAACCAGATTCCCCTTCCACGTGGATCAGTCCTAATCATGCAAGGGAATGGAGCCGATGTTGCTAAACATTGCATACCTAGTGTGAGCAGACAACGGATCTCTATTACACTACAAAGAATACGTCCTGAAAAATAACCGATCGATTATAAACCTATGGCAGAGCTCGATGGATTAAAACCTTTTGAACTACCATGACCCTATGAATATATAAACACCTGACATACTTGACAGACAATGTTATGGAGTGTTAGCTATTTGTAGTAGGTCTAGCAGTAGACAGGGTTACAAGGATGATAAAAGGACAATCTAAAAACTTCTGATGTGATGTTATATCGATAGTTTGCAATGTGTGACAGGTGATTTATGATGTGTTGTTGACTTTTATCATCAATGTACATTACCTTTAGAAGTGGAATAAAACTTTGTAAGATATTCCCAGCAATCAATAATACATTGGTAGGTTCAAAAATGCCAAAATGAACACTTTAAATTAAAAATGACATAATAAACAACTCGCAACAATTAACAAAAAATTTATCCCTCGATTTATAAAGGACATATCCCCTGCGGATACGTTCTTCTTCATGTGTTTTTCGCACATAACCTTAGCTATTAGATATAAGATCCTCCTGGCATGGAAATATGGCATTCCTTTTGCTCTTTCTTTGAGATAGGATATAAGTCATATAACATTCCTTCTCAAAACTGGCATATCGACATCTAACATTTTTTAGAGATGGTATGGTATCCACTCACTCTCTAACAATTGGATATAAGGAATTCCCTGACAGAGAAACATGACATTGCTTTAGCTATTTCTTTAAGCAAGGACATAAGTCGTGTAACATTCCTCTCAAAACTAACAACACCAACATTTGACATCTATGAGAAACAGTGTAAGACCTCCTTAAATGGAATACTACATCTACTCTCTCTCTTGAGAAATGATATAAGTCATATAGCATTGCTTCTCAAAACCGACATATCGGCATCTGAACTTTTTGGGAGATGGTATGTCATCAAATCTCTCTCCAGCTATAGGATATAAGGCCCTTCCTGACATGGAAACATGACATTCCTTTAGCTCTTTCTTTGAGAAAGGATATAAGTCGCATAACATTCCTTCTCAAAATCGACATATCGACATTTGAAAATTCTAAGAGATGGTATGGTATCCACTCTCTCTCCAGCTATTGGATATAAGACCCATCTTGACACAGAAACATGGCATTCCTTTAGCTTTTTCTTTGAGAAAGGAGTAAGATGTATAGAATTCCTTCTCAAAATTGACTTGCCAGCATTTGAAATCTTTAAGGAATGGTGTAAAATCTCATTTATTGGAATATGGTTCCATCTTCTTTTTAAATATTGAAAATAAGATTTCTTTGACATAAGGATTAATTTTAAACAAACAATTTTGTTGGGTTATCCAGACCGTTTCAGTCAATGCCAATATGTGCGACACTTATGTAGTATTCCACACATATTGGGGGCCCATTTTTGACCTTACTTTTGTGAGGCATCATTTATAAACCATTTTTTAGAAAAGAAGTTTACCAATATTGACCTCCTAAATGTTACTAATGGTCACTAAACCCTAATGTCTAGAGTAAATCCTAATGAACCCTTTTTAACCTAAATCTTAATGACATCCTAAAAGGACCAAATCAGCAATGACAAACCTTGATTTGATCAACTATTGACCAAACTTTTCAACCTTTGACCCAAATGGTCAAATTAGGTCAAAATGGTCAGTCCATGACCCAATGAGCACCACATTGACCAAACTGCTCAACCTTTGACCCAAATTGTCAAATAAGGTTAAAATGGTCAATCCATGAAACAACAACCACCACTTTGACCAAACTAGTCAACCTTTGACCCATATGGTCAAGTTAGGTCAATATGGTCAAACCAAGACCAAATGACCACCCCATTGATCGAATTGGTCAACCTTTTACCCAAATAGTCAAATTAGGTCAAAATGGTCAATTCATGACCAAATGACCACTACATTAACCCATTGCCAACACCATTGACCACCAAGTCAACCTATACACCAAATTGGTCAAACCTCATTCATTTTTATCAATTTAAGACACTAAAATGATCAAACATGATCACTTTATCAACCCTAGTCAAACCTAGGTTTCATTACCAAAATTAATAACACCATGATTTAATTAACCATGACTAGGTTAAGTGAATCACTTAAGTCAATCCTGGACCTGGACTGGTCAAACATAGTCAACCTTGGTCAACTATAGTCAATCCTGGTCAACTATGGTCAACTTTAGTCAAATTTGGTCAAAATACTCAAATTTGAACCAAATTAATAAAATTAAGAAAATGATTAACCTTCATAATCATTTTGATTAATTTATGAATTAATATTATAATTTTCTACAATGTTAATTAATTAAATAATTAATTAAAAATGGGAGTATGATTAAATAACCCTAAATTGAATCTGAGATTATGACATCACCCATAAAATCAAAACAATCCATAATTAGCTTTTTTTAAAATTAAATTAAATTCAATTTTTGAAGGGCCACCCATTGGTCACCCATGACCCATTGGACTTTAGAGTGACTTGAATGATTTTGCTAACCCCATGACAAACTCAGTAGCCACCATGGTAACCAAGGTTAAAATTAATCATGACATCCTCATGAATAGATGCAAAAGGTGTCATTCCTTCATGTTTAAGTCAAAGAACGATGTGGGTGAGTCACCACTCACCTCTCCTCTAATCCAATTGAAGAGAAGCTTATCCAAATCATTCTTTCCATCATAATTGGTCTCATTATGACATTTTATGAAAAATGAGCCAGGAGAGGGATTAAGTGTCATTCCCATTTAAATGTTAAGCATAAATCATCCCTTCCATGAAGTGAGTTAACCGGCCAACCCAACATCTCAAACACCTAATGGATTATCCAATGGGAAAAGAACATGACTTATACCAACCCTTTTACCATGGTTAAAAACCATCGTGACCAAGCCATGTAAAGGATGAGTATGTGGCTTATGTGTCATGTTCTCTTCAAATTCATTAAATGAATTTATAAATTTACATGGGGAAAGTTATTTCAGTAAGTTTTAACCAACCATATCCTCCTCCTGAGTCATCCAATGGGGGTAAGCCAAGATCAAAACCCAAATTAAGCCTTAATGAAGGCTCATCTTGGAAAACTTGGGGAGAATCAACCTTAGCTATCTCTTAAACAGAATTTTATCCTCAGCAATTATGGAATTGCTTGATACCTTCTCCAAATGGATCCAAGCCAGCCCAATCATAGCCATGGCCTCCCTATGGCTATAAATAGGGCTAAACCCCAGAGCTTCATCCAAGAGAGAAGATCCATCTAAACTACCCAATTCCTAAAACTTTGAAAATCAAAGTTCTTCCCTAGGACCTATGCAATTGATCCTCCATAGAATGAATCCTTCAAATCTACTCCCTCTTCTAAATTTAATCACCCAGAAACACCCCAAAACATGACACATTTTGGGTCTAAAAAAAATCTCTCCCAATCCTTAAATTATTCGTTCCTACACCATCTCAGAGGTGTACAAATAAGAACCCAATCAAAATTGGGTCATCCCACGAGGTCTAACCTAGTTTTCTATTAAGCTATGAACCAATTTCTGTGAGTTCATAGTTTCACCCAATTTCATCCAAAATTGAGCATACCCGGAGCTTCGCGAGGACTTAGCAATCGTTCCAAAAAATTTAATTGAGGCTTCACCTAATCGAACCAAGGTATGGCCAAATTTACTCAATTCGTGCTCAGTTTCAGCATTTTTGAAGTGAAGTGGTTGAAACCATCCATAAATCCATATGGATGAGTTCGTCTTGTCATAATGAAGCTCATGGAACAATTCCCATGAAGTTTCATTAAGATCCAAGTGAGATCTTATGCCTATATTATGCACGGTCTATGGAAAACACCAGGTTGGGGAGATGACGGAAAACCGTCCATTTTCATGTATTAAAAATGGATAGTCTTGATCTTATCTTACCGCGCTTTTGTTAATACATAATAGAGCTATGTCGCCTGCTGTGTGGAAAGCCCAACCAATCTCATAGCGCCGCGTGTCGTTTCGATATCTCTGAGGTTTGAACTTAATCCACGTCGGATAGTAGATAAATAGGAATTAATTAAATCCAAAAATTCCTATTAAACTTCAATAATTCATATTTTAACTAATAAAATCACAAAAATAAACTAAAAATACCTCTGGATTCAGGAGAACAAGGAGAAAATAATAAAAATAAAAATTGGAGTTAATTATTTATACTTAATTTTTAATAAATTAATTACTCCCCGAGTAATTTAATTATTAAAAATTATTTATAAACCCAGAAGATTATGAAATTTTCACAGAATAATTCCCTCAATCTTGAGTACATTCTATAATTTTTCCAAGTCTAGGGTAAGTCTCTAGAATGAAATATGCAATTTTCAACCTTATTTTGTGGTTATTTTCAAAAATAATTATATCAGTTAGGAATTTGAAAAAATTTTTTTGGAAATCCTCAGAAACATTAGGGTGATGAGTTTTGATCCTAAAAATGACATTTTATAACTCTTGAAAATTTGAAATGACATTTTTGACTTTTTAGGGTAAATTTTATAAAATTGAAAATTATAAATTAAATCCTAAAAACTTTCATATTTCATTAAAGACATAATTAAGATTAACAAAAACATAATATCTAAATTTAAACTAGTTTAAATTTAAGATGAACCCTTATGTCCTAATTAGGTTAGGTTTAAATACAACTTAAACTTTTAAAAATCCTAATTAAACTTAATCACTTTCCTTAAGCCTTAATTACTTTAGGCTTAATACAAATCAAACCCTAATTAGGTCTAAGTCACCAATTAGACATAATTAAATCAAATTAAGCCTTAATCACATTAGGTTTAACTTAACAAAACCTAGTTCGGTCTAAGACATTAAATGGATTTAATTAATTTAAGTTAAGCCGTAATCACATTAGGTTTAACATAATAAACACTAATTAGGTCTAAGACACCAATTAGATTTAATTAAATCAAGTTAAGCTTTAATCACAGTAGGTTTAATTAATAAACATAATTAGGTCTAACCCCTCATTAGACCTGATTAATCATCTTAAACCTTAATTACATTAGATTTAAGACAAATCAAACCCTAATTAGGTCTAACCCCTCATTAGACCTGATTACTTACCATAACCCTTAGTTACATTAGGTTTAAGACAAATTAAACCCTAATTAGACCTAACCCTAATTACATGTAATTAAATCAATTAAGCCCTACCTAAATTAGAATTAATCATAAACCCTAATTAGTCCTAAACCTAATTAGGTCTAATTAAATCAATTAAACCTTACTTAAATTAGGTTTAATTAATCCTAAACCCTAATTAAACCTAACCTTAATTAGGTCTAATTAAATCAATTAAACCTTACCTAAATTAGGTTTAATTAATCATAAACTCTAATTAGACCTAACCCTAATTAGGTCAAATTAAATCAATTAAACCATACTTAAATTAGGCTTAATTAATCTTAAACCCTAATTAGTCCTAAACATAATTAGGCCTAATTAAATCAATTAAATCTTATTTAAATTAGGTTTAATTAATCCTAAAACTTAATTAGACTTAACCACAATTAAGTTTAAATAATCAATTAAACCTTACCTTAATTAAGTTAATTAACCTTAACTTAATTGGACTTAACCACAATTAAGTCTAACTAATAAATTAAACATTACCCAACTAGGTTTAATTAACATTAACCTAATTAGACTTAACAACATTTACGTCTAGTTAATCAATTAAACCTTACCTAAATTAGGTTTAATTTACGTTAACCTACTTAGACTTGACCACAATTAAGTATAATTAATTAATTAAGCCTTACCTAAATTAGGTTTAATTTCCCTTAACCTTATTAGGCTTAACTACAATTAATTCTAATTAATCACTTAAACCTTATCCAGATTAGGTTTAATTAACCTTAACATATACTTAGGTTCAACATACATTGAACCTAACTTTAACCTATACTTAGGTTAACCCAACTTGAACCTAACTCAAACTAAGCCTTTTATGTTCAACATACATTGAACCTAACCTTAACCTATGCTTAGGTTTAACTCAAATATAACCCAAGTCAAACTAAACCTTTTAGGTTCAACATACCTTGAATCTAACCTTAACCTATACTTAGGTTTAACCAAACTTTAACCGAGTTGACCCAAAATTTGGTTCAACCCAACAAGAACAAGTCAAACTAAGCCTTTTAGGTCAACATACATTGAACCTAACCTTAAGTTATACTTAAGTCTAACCCAAATTGAACCTAAGTCAAACTAAACCTTATAGGTTCAAAATACATTAAACCTAACCTTAACCAAACTTAAACCAAAATTAGGCTCAACCTAACTTGAGTCTAACCCAACTTACATTTAACCTAACCTTAACCATAACTTAGGTTCAAACTGCATTGAACCTAAATCAAACCTATAACTTAAGATCAACCCAAAGTTGAACTTAAGCAAAATTCTTAACTTAGGATTCAAACCACATTGAACCTAAATCAAACCTTTAACTTAAGATCAACCCAAAGTTGAACTTAAGTTAAAATCATAACTTAGGATTCAAACCACGTTGAACCAAAACCAAACCTTTAACTTACGATCAACCCAAAGTTAAACTTAAGTCTAAACCCTTAACTTAGGATTCAATCCACATTTAACCTAGGATCAACTCAAAGTTCAACCTATATTGAACTTAAATTCGACATTCAATCCAAATCGAATCAAACACAACTAAATCTTTAGGCCCAACTGACATCAGGACCTAAAACTCTAAGTCTAAAGTTAACCAAATTTGTTTAGGACTTAAACATTAAGTCTAATTTACATTTAGACTTAGTTCAATTTCTCAAAACCTTTAGATTCAAAAGACATTGCAATCTAAATTCCTAAATCTAAGTCATATTAGATTTAACATTAGATTCAAACGACACTGAATCTTAAATTCTCAAGTCTAATTAGATCATACAGACATTAGAACTAAATAAACTTGACTTCTTTCTTTATGTTTAAATTACATCAGACATAAATAAATAAATTAAATCCAACATATAAAAACAATCAAAATGACACATGGAAAATTTTAATTGGTTAATAAATTGTAAAAGACCTAATATTTTCCAACCTAAAATCCAAAATGACATTAAAATTGAAATGAAACATTAATGAACAAAGATCACCAAAAGAATCTTGATCTATGAGGATTTCTTAGAAGATTAAATCCTGGTTGTTGACAAGAGTCTTCCGGTCATGGTTTAAAAACCTTTTGGACTAAGTAGATCAAGGCCACACATAACCTTGGGACGATTGAGCCATGGACATCCTGATCAGGTTGTATAAAAAATTAAATCTTAATCAACTAAATCAACAATGTAAAAAATAAATTTGACATTATTTCATTTGACATTGTTTCTCTTGCAGGTTGAAGACAAGTTTCTCTTTAGATTTACTTTATATGTTATTAGGGTGTATTAACTCTATTTTGCGGGGTGGCATTCTGAAAACGGGACAAATGACAACAAAACAAAACAAAACCAAAACAAAATAAAAAATAATGACATTGAAAAAACAAAAAAAACAACATTAAAAAAATAATATTGACAAAATAAAATCAAAATGAAAAAAAAAACAAAAAAAAACCTAAACTTTAGTATAATCACAAAACCTTAACTTTTCGGATAGCCACAAAAAAAATAACAAACTACAAGACAAAGCTACAATAAAATGACAAACAACAAAACAAAACCAAAAAATAAATGACATTAACAAAATTAAATTTTTAAGCTAGTACATGAAACTCAGAAATATATTGCCCCTATGATTGAACATTGACGTTTCTTTCCCTATTCTTAAAATCTCTTAGAAAAGAAGTATTAACATTAATCAAAAGTTTTCTTAGA
Organism: Papilionanthe hookeriana x Papilionanthe teres; assembly: GCA_022702705.1. Lineage (NCBI taxonomy): Eukaryota > Viridiplantae > Streptophyta > Magnoliopsida > Asparagales > Orchidaceae > Papilionanthe > Papilionanthe hookeriana x Papilionanthe teres. Next base: position 10,510,816 of record CM040422.1, read on the forward strand.
CAAACTTAATTTTTTAAGATGTAATTAACTATAAGAGCTTGCTCCTATAGGAGATTTAAGAACTCAGAATAGTTATCATACCTAGAAATATCTGGTTATCAAAATTTCACATGGGATATTCCTAATATAAAGATTTCTAGAATAAGGCATTCTAAAACCTCCTTTTGTAAGGATTATCACCAATATTTTTTATTTTACTATTTTCTATTTTATCAGCTTTTATTTTCTTCAAATTTCTTATTATCCAAAGATTATTTACATGATCCAAAGAAATAAGATCTCTTGAAGATTAGCGTGATATGATAGATAATAGAGTAGCGACTCCAAACAATGACATTTCAAATCGACGCGACATAATCTTGGTGAAAACGAGCCTATGACAAGCCGACACGGCACTCGACAACCCCGGATGCCACCAAAGACTAGGGATCCTCATCCTAAAGTTAGCTCGTTATCGATATTGATCCCTGATATTTATGCTTATGTTTTATATTTGAATTTAGACATCTTTTTAATGATATCTCATTCTTTACAATGACGCCAAAAACTTGATGCCAATGCAAATAAGATTTTAATTGATATTATTAGAAAATGAGATTCTACGCATGTATACGTATCGTTATCAAGTAATATAGGACTTTCTGATTAAGCCCCGAGATATCGAACCCACAAGAAAAAAATGTTAAATATTCTTAACAAAGAAAACAAAAAAATAACTAAAGATAATATTATATGAAAGAAAGTTTTATTTTTGGCAATTTTTATAATTGAAATGAAAGCAAACAACTACTTTATCTAATTTTTTGAAAGATGAAAGCAAATTCAAATAAAATATCTTTTTCCTTATTATGAATCAGTAACAAGACATGAGATTATGTTGTGGAAGTATCTAAAATGTGTTGTGCCAAATAGGAGCAATTATATTCTTAACCCTTACTAGAGATGCTATAAAGAACTTAGTTTAATATATTGTTTTGTTAATCTTGAAAATGGGCTATGCAAGAAAGATACTAGCTCTCACTCTAGAGTTTCCTCTTCTCCCTCCATCTAGGGGCTAACATCATGATCAAGACATAAAACAATAAATCGAATTGGGCTCCTTAGCCTATCATTCTAAATTCCTCTAATTCTACGCCCATCAAAGCATATCTCCCTATTTATTTGCACTCAATCATATGGACTGCATTCTCACCCATATAATCTCATATGATTCTTACCAATTGTTGACTGAGACAATATCCTACCGGTTCTTACATGATCTTTCAACATATACTAACATCTTAATTGGCTAAATCAAGAAGTAAATGAAGTGCAAAGTTTTGAATCATCAAAACTTCTTCCAACATTGATTTCCTTTACTTCACACAACATCCATCCATAACTTAATTACTTCATCATTTTAAGGAAAACGATAAAGAAAACTACTCAGAATTCATGGAGAAAATACAATCACAACTTGGGTTTAAAAAGTAGAAATCATAGTGAAAACACAATAAGTCTTAATTAAAAATCAAACGTAATAACAAAGATAAAGCCTTATCTGTAAATCCTCTCCACCAAACTCTTGAAGTTCCTTTGAAATCTTTATTTTTCCTTACAACACTCCTTGGAGTGTGGTGCCCAACTCTAAGGATTCCAACTCTCACTTCTAGTCCTAATACAAACTATTAAAGTAAGTGGAATTCGTGAAGTGCAGTGGTGTGTTTCTAAAAACTCTCTACAAAATAAACATAAACTACACACCCTCCAACAACAATAATTTTCTGAATTTCAAGTCTTTGTTTTAAAATTTTCCAACAGGTGCCTTCGTCTCTCTTCAAAATGTGTCAAGATTCAATGAATCCTCCAAGATATCCATCCATTCAAGAGTAATTTAATTTAATTTTGGTGCCAATAGGAAGTTACCCACGTTTGCACCAAAAGATGCCTCAAACATTTCTTCAAAATGGTGCCAAAAATAAAATAACTCCTCTTTAGTAACTGTCGCGCATAAGCGTGAGGTCTCAGCGTTTAGCCATGAGGCTTCTGGCGTGTAAGCTCCAATTCTAGGAGCATAGCCGTAAGGCTCTGGCGCGTAAGTGGAGGTCCAGACACGTAGTCGCCATAGATCAATTTTGCATCTTTCTTCATTTTTGCTCCAAATTTGATCATTTTTCAGTCCTTTCATCACAATAATCCATTTAATCATACATGTAAGAAAAAAAAATACTCAAAATATCTTCCATTAAAGTGCAAAATTATTAAAAATATGTATAAAAATGTGTATTAAATAAACTATATATTTAAGGTGTATCAAAATCCCAAAAACTTGAAATGATACTTTAATTAAATCAAGTGACACTTTAATTAAATTAAGATCAAATAAGCAAATTATGTTGATGAGTTTCTTTAGAAGTTTCTAAATTTTTGTTCTAGAAATGTAGTAGTTCAACTTAGAAAAATATTTAGTAAATGAGACCAATTTAAAGTTTATAAATCTATCAGATAAAGGTCAATGAAAAATATGTCTTCTTATCTTATTCATAAATACTTACAGATTTTTCAAAATATTGGGTTTTAGGCATTTTATTTCTTTACTTAAAAATGTTTACTAAACATAATTATATTAACTATATTATATTCATAAGCCTTAAGATTTTCTCAAGTCTTATACTCTAGAAAGATTAGGTGTGGAGCCAATTTTTTATTAGGCCCTTAAATCCTCAAGCTTCTTTTTCGTCCTTTTTTTATATATAGAAGGCAAGTATTACTATATCTAGATAGGCCTTTAAAATTTTGAAACCACCTTTTCTTTCCTAAAGCATATTTTTTACTTAGAAATATAATAAAAGTTTTGAAAATTGTTTTCAAAAAAAGAAACTTAAGTATTAAAAATAAAAGTCTAATCCTTCTATCTTTTCTAAAAATACAACTTTTTCTATTAAAGATAGTTACAAAATATTTATCATTTTTTCTCTAAGAAATTTTTAACTTTAAATTTTTCATCCTTGCTATAGATCTTAACAAATTTCTTTTACTCATTTCTATATTCAAAATTTTACTTCCCCAGTATAACTTCATAGACATAATTATTTTTCATTCAAAATCAAATTTTGTTTTTAACACATTTGAGAACAAATAAAATTTAAGTTTTTGAAAATTTCTTTTCATCCCCTCCAAACATTAAAGGTTTTTTTATGATAAAAAATTTAAGCATAGTAAAACGATACATGGGTAAGAATTGAAAACTATATGTATCATGTTTGCAGGAATTATTATATCATAAATATACAAGTATAAAAGTAAAAATTAGGAGTACAAATAATTAGATCAAATTTTAACTTCACATTTTATATAAAAGACATTCAAAAGATTTCTAAATAGTGGAGGTAATAAAAACAAATTCACACGTACTTAAATAAAAACCCACAACTAAAATATATACGGTAGTAAATTAAAAAAGTTAAGAATAAATTAAATAGTGGATTTTAATAGTGTTCTAAACATTCCTAGTATTTTCTGGAATAAGTTCTACACTAACCAAAACTCTAAACAATCACATTACATAACACAAACAAACAACATACATAAATAACATAAAAACAAACTAGATTATATCACCAACTATTTCATCAATCATGATTACAACAATATAATCCAAATAACCACCACAAATAAAAAAGTTAACTCATACATAATAAAAAGTCCAAACATACAACATCACATAACAGTTCACAACACAAACAAAATATAAATCCTAATCCTCGTTTCCTTCCTCATCATCACTCCTTCATTCGAAGCACGTGTTGCTTCAAATGGGGTATCGTTTGGATGTGGAGGTAGCAAAACACTATAATATCCTCTAATCAATATATCCATATAACTGTGATTATTCTCCTCATATTAACTATGTCTCTGCAGATACCTCCCTATATAATCTGCCTTTCATTTAATATCATGAACTCGATCCGAATTAAAATTGATATTTTCTTTCATTTTATTTAAAAGTTATGTTTGCAAATCAGAAAACTAACCTGATAAAGCTTTAGAAGTTGAAGCACAAGGAGTAGAAGCAGCAGAACTAGATTCACTTGAAGCTCTAGAGAATCCTCCTCTACAGCTAAAAGGGAAATGCTCAGCATATGTCTTCACATTCACGCTAGTAATAGGCCTAAGAGCCTAAAGGACATCTTCCCAACTTTTAGATCTTACACCAACCCACTCACATAATGAATGTATATGGGAAGCAAATCCCATACCTATAGTAGTAGCAGCTCAGGCAGAACTCCAAATACAATCATATATAATCTTTCCAATATCAATTTCCTTCCTCTACTAAATACAATAATACAAAGTAGCTCTTTCCCTCGTTAACTCACTCAGATGATTGGTACAAATCAGCTTGGATGATAGAAAATAATTCCATGCTTTAGAGGTGGCATTAAGCTTTGAGGCAGGAAAGTTAAATCTTTTTTCATTAGTTATTTGCCATAATCCTCTTCCATCAATCAAAGCAGAAATGATTTCATCAAATTTCTCCTCTGTAGGGTTATAATTTGAATAAAAACAAAATGTAGTATGTGGCAACAGATAAAACTCTTTAATTACCTCGGGCATGAAATGAAGCAACTGCCCTCAAACCATCAAAAATTTTTCTTCTGACTCAGTGAGATCTACATAAGACTCCCGTACAACAGACATAACAGTTACAAATAAAGAAACAAAAAAATTTGTCCCAAAGTCTTTTAATGATAATATCCTCTATCACTCCACCGGACATGTCAAAGAATTGCTCTAGAATCAGTTTACGTGACGGTAGTCCTGAGCATTCAAACTTATAAGCTTGTCTGAATTGAAAGTGAATCTCCACTTGCTTCTCTTTGGTGCCATTTCTAAAATTTTTATAAAAGTTACAGTAAATTCCAAAATTAACTTAAAATCACTAAACTCAACTTCTAAAGGCTTAAACTACTAAATTCAATTAATGTCCAAAGCTTTTTATCAAATTTTCATCATGAATAATAAATCTCAGATTTCTCCACAATGCTTTTTAAATACATGGTGAAAATAAAAAGATTTTTATATAGGAGTAGTGCTCTTACCTCAAGAAGATCAAATATAGAAAATTTAACTTGATACAGCTCAAAAATTACAAAATTTCGAGATGCCCTAACTCTCTAAGTCTCGAAATTCGAATGAAAATGATGATGGGGAAAAGAAAAAATATGATTTTTGGGTTTTTTAAAACCAGTAAACCGATATTCATGAACCATCAACAAAGCGCAAAAGTTCGGCACTTAACTGCAGAGCTCTAGCATATAAATGTGGGGTCTCGGAGCTTAGCCACGAAGTCAATGGTCGCATCCAGAGTTGTGGGATCCCAACTCATCACCGACTCGTTGCCGCCGAGATTCTCTAGTGTTGTTGTGATGTGTGAAATGTCTATATCATTGTTTGATGCAATTGCCACTCCATTTATCTATCATATCGCCCTAGTCTTCAAGAGATCTCATCTCTTTGGATCATGTAAAAGATCCTTGAATGTTATGAATTTTAAAGAAAATAATGACTGATAAAATAGAAAAAAGTAGAATAAGAAATGTCAGTAATAATCCTTACAAAAGGGGACTCTAGAATACTTCATTCTAGAAATTTTTATATAAGGAGGATCACATGTAACATTTTGATAACCAAAGATTTCTATGTATGATACCTATCTTGAGTCCATAAATCTCTTATAGGAGCAAGCTCCTATAGTTAATTACATTTTAGATAATTAGGATTATCTAAGAAAACTTCTAATTAATGCTAACACTTGTTTTCTGAGAAATTTCAAGAACAAGGAAAGAAACGTCAAAGTTCAATTCTAGGGGTAATATGTTTCTAAATGTTACGTATTACCCTAAAGAATTGATTTTGTCAATATCATTTGTTATGCCAATTTTTTTTATTATATGTCATTTTATTTTTGTTTTATCTTGTATTTTGTCATTTGTTTGGTTGTTAACCAAAGAGTTTAGGTTTTGTGGCTATCCTAAAATTTTAGGTTTTGTGTTGTTATTTTTCTTGATTATGTCGTTTTAGTTTTGTTTTTTATTTCATTTATGTAATTTTTATTTTGTTTTTTTTGTTTGTCCCATCTTCAAAATTTGCCCTGCAAAACAAAGTTAACACATCCTAATAACATGTAAAGTAAATCTAAATGGAACTTATCTTCAATGTGCAAGAAAAACAATCTCAGAGTAATTCTCACAAAAGAATAATGTTAATTTTATTTCTTAAATTGTTGATTTAGTTGATTAAGTTTTAAATTTTAGATAAGCCGGTCAGGATGTCTATGGCTCCGTCATCCCAGAGTCGTCAGATGCTTTAATCTACTTAGTCCAAAAGGTGTTTAAACCAGGACTTAAAGACTCCTGTTAACAACCAGGATTGCATTATCGAATAAATCTTCATGAATCAAGAACATTGGAGTTCAAGTATCATTTGGTTATCTTTTTTCAATAGGGTTTCAATTAAGTCTTAATGTATTTCTAGATTTTAGGTTGAAATTTTTAGGTTGTTTACGATTTATTAACCAATTAAAATTTTCCATTGTTATTTTGATTGATTTTTATATGTCATTTTGTATTTGTTTATGTAATTTAGACCTAAAGAAAGGAGTCAAGTTTATTCAGATCCAATGTCTGTAAGATCTTAGGAAATATAAATTAAGTGTCATTTGAATCTATTTAATTTTAATATGAATTAGATTTATGAATTTTAGATTAAATGTTTATTGAATCTAAAAGTTTTAAATTATGCATATGCAAATTAGACTTGAGAATTTAGATTCAGTGTCATTTCAATCAAATATTTTTGAGTTAAATCTTAGAATTGGGAATTTAGATTCAATGTCTTTTGGATCTAAAGGTTTTGAATTATGTCTAATATAAATTAGACATAGGAATTTAGATTTAGTGTCATTTGATTTTGTTATTTTTAATTAAATCTAATATGAATTAGATTTAGGAATTTAGATTCAATGTCTATTGAATCTAAGGATTTTGAATTAAGTTTAATGTAAATTAGACTTGGGAATTTAGATTAATCTAAAGGTTTTTTCTGGTTAAATCAAATATGAATTAGATTTAGAAATTTAAATTCAATGTCTATTAAATCTAAAAGTTTTGAATTATTTGACTAATTTTAAATGTAAATTAAACTTATTATTTAAGTCCTAATATTGGTAGGACCTTAAAAATTTTGGTTAAGTCTAATGTAAGTTAGAATTAGGGTTTTAAATATTGATGTCAGTTGAGCCTAAGTCTTTGGTTAGGTTTGATTCAATTTGGATTGAATGTTGAGTTAATTTCAATGTAGGTTGAACCTAAGGTTGATGATTTACTTAAGTTTAATTTTGAGTTGATCTTAAGTTAAAAGTTTGGTTTAGGTTATAGTTTGAACTTAAGTTAAGGGTTTGGACTTAAGTTCGACTTTGGGTTGATCTTAAGTTAAAGGTTTGGTTTAGGTTTAATGATGTTTAAACCAAAGTTAAGTTTAAGTTAGGTCCAATGTAAGTTTAACCTGGGTTAAGTTTGGGTTTGATTCAAAGTTAGGTTGAACCGAATTTTGGCTTAAGTTAATTTCAATGTTGATTAAACGGAAGTTTTAGATTCAAAGATTAAAGTTCAAGTTACGTTAAGGTTGAGATTAATGTATGTTGAACCAAAAAGATTTAAGTTTATCTTAGGTTCAAGTTAGGTTGAACCAAAGTATAGGTTCAATGAATATTGTACCTAGAAAGTTTAAGTTGGACTTCGATTCAAGTTGGGTTGAACCTAAGTATAAGTTTAGATTAGGTTTTATGTATGAAGTTAATTAAACATAATTTAAGTAAAGTTTAGTTGTTTAATTAGACTTAATTATGGTTAAGTCTAATTAGGTTAGTGTTAATTAAACCTGATTTGGTAAGGTTTAAATTGATTAATTTGACTTAATTATGGTTAAGTTTAATTAGTTAAAGGTTAATTAATACTAATTTTATTAAGGTTTTAAGTCTAATTAGGTTAAGGTTAATTAAACCTAATTTGGGTAATGTATAATTCATTAATTAGACTTAATTGTGGTTAATTCTAATTAGGTTAAGGTTAATTAAACCTAATTTAGTAAGGTTTAATTAATTAATTAGACTTAATTGTGGTTAAGTCTAATTAGTTTAAGGTTAATTAACCTAATTTGAGTAAGGTTTCTTTGATTAATTAGTCTCAATTTTTTATTATTAAGTTAAACCTAATGTAATTAAAGTTTAACTGGGTTTAATTAGGTCTAATTATGGTTTAAACCTAATTAAAGTTTATTGTGTTAAGCCTAATGTGATTAAGGCTTAACAGAGTTTAATTAGGTCTAAATGTGGTTTAGACTTAAGTAGGGTTTATTGTGTTAAACCTAATGTAGAAACTTATTAGGTCTAATTGTTGTTTAAAACCTAATTAGGGTTTGATTTGTGTTAAAACTTTAATTAAGATTTAATGTGTTTAATTAGATCTAATTGGTGTCTTAGACCTAATTAGGGTTTACGTGTATTAAACCTAATGTAGTTAAGGTTTAACAGGGTTTAATTAGGTTTAATTATGGTTTAGACCTAATTAAGGTTTATTGTGTTAAGCCTAATGTGATAAAAGCTTAACAGGGTTTAATTAGGACTAATTATGGTCTAGACCTAATTAAGGTTTATTGTGTTAAGCTTAATGTGATTAAGGCTTAACAAGTTTTAATTAGGTATAATTGTGGTTTAGACCTAAATAAGGTTTATTGTGTTAAAGCTAATGAAGTTAAGGTTTAACAGGGTTTAATTAGGTCTAATTGTGGTTTAAGACCTAATTAGGGTTTTATTTGTATTAAACCTAATTTAATTAAGGTCTAACTGGTTTAGTTAGATCTAATTGGTGTCTTAGACCTAACTAGGGTTTATGTGTATTAAACATAATGTAGTTAAGATTTAACAGGGTTTAATTAGGTTTAAATATGGTTTAAAAAATAATTAGGTTTTAATTTGTATTAAACATAATTTAAGTAAGTTTAGTGGGTTTAATTAGATCTAATTGGTGTCTTAGACCTAATTAGGTTTTATGTGTATTAAACCTAATTGAATTAAGATTTAATAGGGTTTAATTAGGCCTAATTGTGGTTTAAGACCTAATTAGGGTTTGATTTGTTTTAAACCTAATTTAAGTAAGGTTTAATGAGTTTAAATAGATCTAATTGGTGTCTTAGACCTAATTAGGGTTTATGTGTATTAAGCCCAAAGTAATTAAGACTTAAGGAAAGTGATTAAGTTTAATTAGGATTTTTAAAGGTTTAAGTTGTATTTAAACCTAACCTAATGAGACTTAAGGGTTCATCTTAAGTTTTAAATGGTTTAAACTTAAATATTAATATTTTGTTAATCTTAATTATACCTTTAATGAAATATAAAAAATTTAGGCTTTAATTTATAATTTTTTAATTTTATAAATTTTACCCTAAAAGTCAAAAATGTCATTTCAAAATTTTTAAGGGTTATAAAATTTCATTTTAAAGATTCAAATTCATCACTCTAAAGTCAATGAGGATTTCTAAATTTTATTTTTCAAATTCCTAATTAATATATTTATTTTTGAAAATAATCACAAAATTGGATTGAAATTTGTATATTTTTTTAGAGACTTACCCTAGAGTTGGAAAATTCACAGAATTATTCTGTAAAATTTTCATAATTTTTGGGTTTATAAATAATATATTATAGTTAAATTACTCCGGGGAGTAATTAATTAATAAAATATTAAATATAAATCATTAATTCCAAATTTTCTCCTTGTTCTCTTGAATCCAGGGGTATTTTAGGTTTATTTTTGTGATTTTTCCATGTCAAGTTATGAATTTTCAAAGATTTCAGCATTTAACTAAATAAGAAAATTCAGATTTTCTTATTTATCCACGCAGGCGCTAACTGGATCATCAAATCCATCGAACGTATACGCAGTGTCATTTGTTTGGGCAGAGATTCGACGAGGATAGCCACATGGCCCGTGGTTTCATCTATTTCCTTTGGATGAAACTGCGTTTCGACGAGACCTCAACCGTCCATTTTTACTACATAAAAATGAATGGCATCTCATCATCTTCCCTGGCCTGGTGTTTCCCATAGACCGTCCATGATCTAGGCATAAAATCTCACTCGGATCTTAATGAAAATTCATGGGGATTGTTCCATAAACTTCATAGTTGCAAGAAGAACTTATCCATACGGATTTATGGATGGTTTGAACCACTTCACTTCATAAAGGCTCAAACCAAGCATGAATTGAGTTATTTTAGCCATGCCTTGGGATTGATGAGTTGAAGCCTTAATTAAATTTGTTTGGAACGATCACCAAGTCCTTACGAAGCTTCTAGTATGCTCCATTTGGAATAAAGTTGGGTAGAGATAAGAACTCACAAAATGGGTTTGCGGCTTGATGGAGAACTAGGTTAGAGCTCACGGGAAGATCCAATTGATTGGAATCTTCTTCGTATACCTTAGGGAAGGTGTAGGAACGATTAATTTGAGGATTGAGAGAGTTTTATGTAGGATCCGAAAGGAGTTCTATTTTAGGGTATTTTGTGGTGGTTAAGTTGTGAGAGGGCGGTGGGTTTAAAGGCTTGATTTTGTGAGGAATCAACTGCTCAGGGTATGGGGAGCAATTTTGTTTTTGAAAGATTTTGGAATGGCGCAGTGTGGTTGGGTTTCACCTTGGTGAAGCTCTTGGGCTAGCCTTTATATAGGCCAAGATGAAGCCACAGTGAGCTTTGGCTGGTTTGTGGAAGGTTATATCAGGCTCATAATGGCATGAGGATAAGTTTCCAGCTGTAAATGATCATATTTGATAATCCATAAGCTAATTCATAGTGAGTTCACTCATGGTGAAGGCTTGGTTCATTGTCTTGGCTTCCCCTCATTGGATAATCCATGAGGTGCTTTGGCATCTTATGTTCGCACTGATTTTACGTCCCCCATGGAATCTCTACGGTTCATTCAATAAGATGAAAAGAGAATGACACATAAGCTCATTCTTGTATTTTTTCCATGAGTAACCATGTTGAGATCTCCATTTAATGAAATGTATTTGGCTCATGTACATTGGGTGGGGACAAGGTGTATGGTAACTCAAAATTGATCAAGTTAACCTTCATCCACTCAAGTTAGCATATCCTCCATGGCTTTGTGAAAGAATGACACATTATCTCCCTTTCTCATTATTTCAAAATTTGGTAATAATGAGCTAATTCCATGATGTAGAGGTGACTTAAGCTAAGCTTTTTTCCATTGGATGGCTTGTAAGGTGAGTGATGACTCAACCTTGTTGCCCCTTAAGCAATTCATAAAGGGGTGACACCTCTTTTACCCCTTCATGATGATGTCATGATGAGCATTAACCTTGGTTAAAGGTCATGATTAATGGATTGGATAAGGTGTTATTTATGTCATGATGAGTCTAACGGATCATGGATGACTCATGGTTGATTCTCCATAAATTGATTTTAGTTTTAAAAATCAATTATGGATATTTGATGTCATGGGTGATGTCATAATTTCAAATTCAACTTAGGGTTATTTTATCATACTTCCATTTTTAATTAATTAGGTAATTAATTAAAAATGTAGAAAATTATGATATTAACCCAAAAATTAATAAAAATGATTTCGAAGGTTAATCATTTAATTAATTTTATTAATTTGGTTCAAAATTGAGTATTTTGGCAAAATTTAAATAAAGTTGACCATAGTTAACCAGGATTGACCATGGTTGACCAGGGTTAACCATGATTGACCAGTCTAGATCCAGTGTTGATCTAGATCATTTTCTTTACCTTGTCATGGTTTATTTAATCATGGGGTCATTAATTTTGGTAATGGGACCTATATTTGACTATAGTTCACCAAATGATTAAGTTTGATGATCAAATGAGTCATATTTGACCAATTTTGTGTTTAGATTGAATTGATGGTCAATGGTGTTGACATTGGGTCAATGTGATTGTCATTGGGTCATGGATTGACTATTTTGACCTAATTTCATTGTTTAGGTCAAAGGATGACCAGTTTGTTCAATGTGGATTACACAATACGCGGACAGACACCAGCTCATTCAATAGGATGAAGAGGGAATGACACATAAGCTCATTCTTGTATTTTTTTCCCATGAGTAGCAATGTTGAGATCTCCATTTAACGAAAGGGATTTGGCTCATGTCCATTGGGTGGGGATAAGGTGCATGGTGACTCAAAAATGATTACGTTAACCTTCATCCACATAGGTTAACATATCATCCATGGCTTTGTGAAAGAATGACACATAATATCCCTTTCTCATTATTTTCAAAATTTGGTAATATTGAGTTCATTCCATGTTGTAGGGATGACTTAAGCTAAGCTACTTTTCCATTGGATGGCATGTAAGGTGAGTGATGACTAAACCATGTTGTCCCTTAAGCGAGTCATAAAGGGATGACACCTCTTTTACCCCTTCATGATGGTGTCATGATGAGCTTTAACCTTGGTTAAAGGTCATGATTAATCGATTGTGTAAGGTTTTATTTATGTCATGATGATTCTAATGGGTCATTGGTGTCCCATAGGTGACTCACCATAAATTTAATTTAATTTTAAAAATCAATAATGGATTTTTGATATCATCGGTGATGTGATAATTTCAAATTCAATTTAGGGTTATTTAATCATACTTCAATTTTTAATTAATTATGTAATTAACTAAAAATGTAGAAAATTATAACATTAACCCATAAATTAATCAAAATGATTTTGAAGGTTAATCAATTGATTAATTTTATTAATTTGGTTCAAAATTGAGCATTTTGACTAAATTTGACTAAAGTTGACCATAGTTGACCAGGATTGACCATGGTTGACCAGGGTAAACCATGATTGACCAGTCCAAGTCTAGGGTTGATCTGGATGATTTTCTTAACCTTGCCATAGTTAATTTAATCATGGGGTCATTAATTTTGGTAATGAGACCTAGGGTTGACTAGGGTTAACCAAACGATCAAGTTTGATGATCAAATGAGTCAGTTTTGATCAATTATGTGTTCAGGTTGACTTAGTGATTAATGGGGCTGACATTGGGTCAATGTGTTGCTCATTGGGTCATGGATTGACTATTTTAACCCAATTCAATCATATAGGTCAAAGGTTGACCAGTTTGGTAAATGGATGGTCATTGGGTCATGGATTGACCATTTTTGACCTAATTTGACCATTTGGGTCAAATGTTGACTAGTTTAGTCCATGTGGTGGTCAGTGGGTCATGGATTGACCATTTTGTACCTAGATTGAACATTTGGTTCAAGGGTTCACTAGTTTTGTCAATTTGGTGGTCATTAGATCAATTTTCACCAAAGTTTGACCAGTTAGGTCAAGGGTTGATCAGATCAGGGTTTGTCATTGACAATTTGATCATTTTAGGATGTCACTATGATTTGAGTTAAAAAGACTTCATTAGGGTTTTACTTTAGTCATTAGGGTTTAGAGACAATTGGTAAATATTGGTAGAATTCCTTTCTCAAGATGATTTATAAATGATCCTCACAAAAGTGAGGTAAGCAAATGGGTCCCTAATATGTGTGGAATACTAAATAAGTATTCCACACATATTGGCATTGATTGAAATGGTCATGATAGCCTAACCGAGTTGCCAGTTAATTGTCAAAGAAATTTCATTTTCAATAATTAAAAAGAAAATTAATCAAACTAGACAATATACACAGTGTCATTTGGTTGGGCAGAGATTTCACACGGACAGCTACATGGCCCGCGGTTTCATCTTTTTCATATGGATGAAACCGCGGTCCGACGAGATTTTAACCATCAATTTTTAATAAATAAAAATGGACGACATCACGTCATCTTCCCCACCCTGGTGTTTCCCTTAGACCGTCTATGATCAAGGCTTAAGATCTCACTCGGATCATAATGAAGCTTCATGAGTATTGTTCCATGAGCCATATAGTGGCAAGAAAAACATATCCATATGGATTTACGGATGGTTTGAACCACTTCACTTCATAAAGGGTCAAACCAAGAATGAATTGAGTTATTTTGGCCATACCATGGTTTGATGTGGTGAAGCCTCAATCAAATTTGTTTGGAGCGATCGCCAAGTCCTTGCGAAGCTCTTGGTATGCACAATTTGGGATGAAAATGGGTAGATATATTAACTGAATAAAATGGTTGATGGAGAACTATGTCAGAGCTCACGGGAAGATCCAATTTTTATTGGAATCATTTTCCTATACCTCACGGAAGATGTAGGAACCCAAAAGGTGTCCTATTTTATGGTATTTCAGGGTGGTTAATTTGGGAGAGGATAGTGGGTTGAAGGCTTGATTCTGTGGGGAATCAAATGCTCAGGGTATTGGGAGCAACTTTTTTGTTGAAAGTTTTTGGAATGGTGCAGTGTGGTTGGTTTACTCTCCTTGATGAATCTCTCGGGCTAGCCTTTATATAGGCCTAGATAAAGCCATAGTGAGTTTTGGTTGGTTTGGGGAAGGTTATATCAGCTCAGAATGGCATGAGGATAATTTTCCAGCTGTAGATGATATATTTGAACATCCCTAAGCTAATCCATAGGGATTTCACTGATGTTGAAGGCTTGGTTCCATGTCTTGGCTTCCCCTCTCTGGATAATCAATTAGGTGCTTTGGCATCTTTATGTTTGAGCTGAATTTTTCTCCCCCATTTAATCTCTCCAGCTCATTCAATAGGATGAAGAGAGAATGAAACCTAAGCTCATTCTTGTATTGTTTCCATGAGTAGCCATGATGAGATCTCAATTTAATGAAATAGATTTGCCTCATGTCCATTAGGTGGGGATAAGGTGCATGGTGGCTCAAAATTGATCGATTTAACCTTCATCCACATAGGTTAACATATCATCCATGGCTTTGTGAAAGAATGACAGCCAATCTCCCTTTCTCATTACTTCTAAAATTTGGTATTAATGAGTCCATTCCATGATGTGGGGATGTCTTAAGCCAAGCTTCTTTTCCATTGGATGGCTTGTAAGGTGAGTGATGACTCAACCATGTTGTCCATTAAGCAATTCATAAAGGGGTGACACCTCTTTTACCCTTACATGATGGTGTCATGATAAACTTTAACCTTGGTTAAAGGTCGTGATTAATGTATTGGGTATGGTTTTATTTATGTCATGATGAGTCTAATGGGTCATGGGTGACCCATGGGTGACTCTCCATAAATTGAATTTAATTTTAAAAATTAATTACGGATTTTTAATTTCATGGGTGATGTCATAATTTCAAATTCAATTTAGGATTATTTAATCATACTCCAATCTTTAATTAGTTATGTAAATAACTAAAAATGTAGAAAATTATAATATTAACCCATAAATTAATCAAAATGATTTTGAAGGTTAATTAGTTGATTATTTTTATTAATTTTGTTCAAAATTGAGTATTTATACCAAATTTGGCTAAAGTTTTCCATTGTTGACCAGGGTTGACCATGGTTGACCAGGGTTGTCCAGGTGGACCATGGTTGACCAGTCCAGTTCGAGGGTTGATCTAGATGATTTTCTTAACTTTGCATGATTATTTAATCATGGGGTTTTTAATTTTGGTAATGAGACCTAGGTTTTACTAGGGTTAACCAAATGATCAAGTTTAATGATCAAATGAGTCAGATTTCACAAATTTGGTGTTTAGGTTAACTTGGTGGTCAATGGAGTTGGCATTGGATCAATGTGATGGTCATTGGGTCATGGATTGACCATTTTGACCTAATTTGACCATTTAGGTCAAAGGTTGACCAGTTTGCTCAATGTTGTTGTCAATAGATCCATTTTGACCAAAGTTGGACTAGTTAGGTCAAGGTTTAATCGGATCGGGGTTTGTCATTGCTGATTTGATCATTTTAGAATTTCATTAAGATTTTGGTTAGAAAGACTTCATTATGGTTTTACCTTAGACATCAAGGTTTAGTGGCCATTGGTATGATTTAAGAGGTCAATATTGGTAGACTTCCTTTCTTAAGATGATTTATAAATGATCCTCACAAAAGTGAGGTCAACATTCACTAATTTCGATTTTTCGTTAAATACACATTTAAGCTTATTTGATCAACCCTAAATGGTCTTAATAAGTATATCTTCTCCTTGTATAGTTCTTCTCTTAAGAATCACGCATTAATACTAAAATAGATTCAATACAAGTTACACACAAACATAAAACTTCTTTACTAAAGAGAAAACAAATAAATACAAACTACAAGACTTTAATCCAAAATTCTTGGATAAGATCTCTTTTTTACTCACTCTTAAACACTTTAAACAAAACACAAAAAACACTAAAAATACAACAAGCTTATAAAATAAACAATACATAAAACACTAAACACTAATAACTGAACATGACTAACAAACAACTTAATAAGACACAATAAGTTAATTTCATTCTCCATTAGGTGGAACATATCTAGATTCTCCATTAGTTCCTTCCAAAACATTTGATATATAAATTTGATAGAATGAGCGATAGTTGAAAACTCTTATCGAATCTTCTTCTATCAACTTATTCTTAAAAAAAAAAAAAAGAAAACCTTTATTCGCCTCTTCAATATGACTATTATGACTAAATTGAATCTTTAATTGCCATCCAATTTGTGTTAAATGTGTGTAAGTTTCATTTATCTTTGCTTTGATTGATGCTACATTAGCCTCGATCTTTGCAATCTTCTATGTTATTCCTTGAATACTAATTGCTAGAAACTCATTGTATAACTCTTGCGCACTTTCACTAATAAACTTCTTATTTCTATCCTCTTTCTTCTTAATTTCACTCTCCCAAGAAAACATTTTTTGTAACTTAAACTCTTCTTTAGGCTTTTAGGATGAAATATGGAATGGGTGAATATCTCTTAATTTGATTCCTACATATGGAGTTTAAATTCTTTAGAACCATCCTCCCACATACAAAAACCATTAAATAACGTCCCATACAACTTCCCCGTGATTAGGACTTCTAGAAACTTAATTTTTACATTTTTCATAACTCTGGCGCCTAAGCGCCAACTGCTGGCGCTTTGCCGCCAGTGCTCATTTTAGCACAGTTCTAGTAAACATCCAAATAATCATTTTAATTCATCAAATTTATCAATTAAGGTCTCATTAATCTCCACTAACATAATATAATCAAATATTACCATATAATTCTTACTTTAAACCAACCAAAACACAAAAAAAACTCAAAACAAAGTACACTAATAACTATGTTTTGCCTCCTACAAAGTGCTTGGCTTTACGTCGTCAGCCTGACATACCCAATACTTATTCTTGGTGACCCAACATCATTATCAGCATTCAGGGCCATGATGGAGATTTTCTTGGTGTCGATGTCGATGTCGTTCTGGAGTTGCCACTTGTATATCTATAATATTGCCTTAATCTTCAATAATTCTTATTTCTTTAGATCATGTAAGAGAATCCTTAGATATTGAGAAATTTGAAGAGAATAAGGGCTAAAAAGATATAAAACTGTAGAAAAAAAGATGTCAATGATAATTCTTTTGAAAAGATTCTAGAAGACCTTATTCTAGGAGTTCTTTATAAGGATGAGATTTTGGTAACCAGAGATTTAGATAAAATATCTATTCTGAGTTCTTTAAATCTCTTATAGGAGCAAGCTCTTATAGTTAATTACATCTTATACAATTATGATTCTCTAAGAAAACTTCTGATTAATGATAATTGCTTGTTGCCAAAAAAAATTTAAGGAAGAAATATCAAATTTCAATGCTAAGGGTAACGTGTCATACTACCCTAAAAGTTTGTCTTAGTTGATTTTTATTTTCGTTTTGTTGTTTGTCATTTTTTATAGTTTTGTCAATGTCATTTATTATGCCATTTTTAATTTGTTTAATTTTTTATTTTTATCATTTTATTGTCATTTTTGTCATTTGTTTGATCACTACCCTAGTTTTAAGTTTTGTTTTGTCTTGGTTTTGTTGCTTTAAAGTTATTTTTGCTTTTTTTTGTGGATGTCATTTGTCCTGTATTTGGAATGTCATCCTGCAAAACAGAGTTAATACACCCTATAACATGCAAAGGAAATCTAAAATGAAATCAATATCTTCATTTTGTTTTAATTATCCTGCGAAACAGAGTTAGCACCCCCTATAACATGCAAAGAAAATCTAAAAAAAATTATTTTTATCCCGTAAAGGAAAATGATGTCGGATTTAAAGGAAATAATGTCAATTTTACTTTTTAAATCTTTTATTTTATTCAGTTACATTTCTAGATAACCCGGTCAAGATGTCACTGGCTCCGTCGTCCTAGGGTCATTAGGGGCCTTGATCTTCTTAATCCGAAAGGTGTTTAAACTAGGACCGAAAATTTTCTGTCAGCAACCAGGATTGCATCATCTGAGAAATATTCGTAGACTAACAACACTTGGGTCCAAGTTATATTCAGTGATGTTTGTTCATTAGGGTTTCATTTAAGTTTTAATGTCTTTTTCGAATTTAGTTTGGAAAATTTTAGGTTGTTTACAATTTTTTTTTAAAACATTTTTATGTTATTTCATGTCAAAATCTTAGATTTGATATCTTTTAAACCTAAAGATTCAATGTTTTGATAATTTTATTTGATGTCATTTGGTTTTTAGGAATTTGTCGATTGAATTTAAAAATTCGATTTGAGAAATCATGTTTAAGATCTGAATTCGATATAGAAATTTAGATTTAATTTTCATTGAATTTAAAGAATTAGATCTAATATCATTACGATGTTTGGAAATTAGATTCAATGTCATTTGATTCTAATAATTTTGATTAATTCTAAACTAGACTTAGATGGAATCTAACATAAGTTAGACTTTAGAATCTTAGATTCGACGTCTTTTGAATCTAATGTTAACTCTAATTATGTTAGGCTCAGATAAACTCTAATGTAAGTTAGATTTTAGAATTTTAGATTCAATTTCGTTTAAATCTAGAATAAATGTTATGTCTAACATGGATTAGATTTAGATGTAATGTTTTGATAATTAGATTCAATGTCGTTTAAATCTAATATCTTTGATTTAAAATAGTCTAGACTTAAACTGATTTTAAGTTAAAAATTTGATTCCAGTTTGATGTAATTTGAATTTAACCTGAGTTCATTTTAGGTTGAACCTAAGTTAGAATTTTTTAATTGATCTTGAGTTCTTAACTTAGATTCAATATAGATTGAGTCTAAAATTTAGTTAACATGAGTTCATGTCTGTTTAAACTTAGGTTAGATTTAATGTAGATTGAATCTGAAATTGAGTTAACTTGAGTTCATGTCTATTTGAACTTAAGTTGGAAATGTTGATTTAGATTCAATGTAGATTAAATCTAAAGATGAGTTAAATTAAGTTTATGTTTGTTTGAAATTAAGTTAGAAATGTTGGTTTAGATTCAACATAGATTGAATCTAAGGATGAGTTAACTTAAATTCATGTCTATTTGAACTTAAGTTAGAAATGTTGATTTAGATTCAATATTTTAAGTTCTATTTAAGTTGAACCTAAGTTAGATATGTTGAGTTTAGTTTCAATGTAAATTAAACCTAAGATTTAACTTAACTTGAGTTCAGTTTAGGTTGAACCTAAGTTAGATATGTTGAGTTTAGGTTTAATGTGGGTTGAACCTAAGGTTTAAGTTGACTTGGGTTCAATTTAAGTTGAACCTAAGTTAGATACATTGAGTTAGGTTCAATGTGGGTTGAACCTAAGGTCTAAGTTAACTTGAGTTCAATTTAGGTTGAACCTAAGTTAGATATGTTCAATTAGGTTCAATGTGGGTTGAACCAAAGGTTTAAGTTAACTTGAGTTCAATTTAGGTTGAACCTAAGTTAAATATGTTGCATTAGGTTCAATGTGAATTGAACATAAGGTCTAAGTTAACTTGAGTTCAATTTAGGTTGAACCTAAGTTAGATATGTTGAATTAGGTTTAATGTGGGTTGAACCTAAGGTTTAAGTTAACTCGAGTTCAATTTAGGTTGAACCTAAGGTTTAAGTTAACTCGAGTTCAATTTAGGTTGAACCTAAGTTAGATATGTTGAATTAGGTGCAATGTGGATTGAACCTACAGTTTAAGTTAACTTGGGTTCAATTTAGTTTGAACCTAAAGTTTAAGTTAACTTGGGTTCAATTTAGGTTGAACCTAATTTAGATATGTTGAGTTGGGTTCAATGTGGGTTGAACCTAAGATTTAAGTTAAGTCTAGTTAAAATAGACTTAATTAAGGTTGAAGTTTTATTTAAGTAATACTCAAAGTTTAATTAAGTCTTTTTAGATTAGACTTAATTAGAATTAAAGACCATTCAAGTCTTATTTAAGTAAAGCTTAAGGTTTAACTATGTCTAATTAAAGTTAGGCTTAACCAAAATTTGAAGTAATTTAAGCCAAATTTAAGTAAGGCTTAAATTTTAATTAAGTCTTGTTGACATCATTTTTGGTGAGGTCTTTTCTTTCCTCTTAGTGTTTAGGATCTAGCCATAGGACTTCTCCTTGATTGTCCTAGAAGACTAGAGATGGAACCCACCAATTACAAATTAAAACCAAATCTTAACTCTATTTAGAATCCTACATGAATGGTCATTAAACTCCAAATCACTTGGAAGGTTAGGACCAATGTGCAGGAAGACAAGGATGAATTCCTATAGGATGATCAAGCCTTAGGACAGCCCTGGGTGGTCTGGTCTTGGTGAGGTCTAGCTTGCACACACTGCACTCCTACACACACCCCTAAGCCACTTAACCCAAACCTTTAAACTTTGAACCCCTCTGCCTTCTACCCTTCAAGAAACTCACATGGTTGAACCAAGCCACTAGTCTTTGATTAAGATGTCTAGGGTCAATATGTGAAGGGTGATAAAGTGGTCACCTTTTGGCTAGACTTGGTCCCAAAGTGGTTGGACTTGGCTAAGTCCATGGTTCATACTTCTAAACCCTAATTCATTTCCAAATAACTTTTACTCAGTCTTGAACCCACCAAAATGGTCCCACTCTTCCCCATTTAAAGCCCAATCCATTTTGCCAAAATTTCTAGTTTTGACATTGGGTCCTTAAACCTACCTAAAATTACATAAATTGCCCCTACAACCTCCAAACCCTCCAAACATTCCCCAAAAAATTACCCAAAATTTCAAAAATTCCTACAAATCATTTCAAAACAATTCCAACCTCTTAAATTCACCAAAATACCCCAATACCTTCCAAATAACCTTTAAATACCCTAAATACTCCCTTTTGCCCAAAATTGCAAAAATTCCCAAATAAATTCTAGAAAATCCTAAATTTTTCCAATTTTATTTTGTTCAACTACACCATAATCCAATTTTGCCAAATTAACCCACTTTCAACCCAAAATCACAAACTTGGCTCACTTAACCCAAATGGACCTAATGTCAAACCAATTCAACCCAACTGACTCCAATTTTGATCAATTTCAATTCTAAACTTCAGTTCAACATCCCCAATACCAATTCAATCAAAATCAAGCCCAATTTGGTTCACATTTGAGTTCAATTTCAACTTTAAAGCAAAACCCCCAATTTTGGCCTTATGACCCATTCACCCCAAAATGACCCAAAGCCACTCAATATTCCCCAAACCAAATTCCAAACTCTTCCTAACACATTCCTATACCAAATAAAACATTTATTTGTCCAAAATGTTGATTGAAATCTCATGGAAAATCATTTGAAACCAAAATCCCTAAATTTTCCCTAAAGTTATCACCTACTCCTAAAATCTCCAAATTGAATCCCCTAAACCCAAAATTTCCACCCAATTTCTATCCTAAACCTTCCATAACAATCACTTGCATCATTTTGAATAATCAATTGAGACCTAGACAAGCTCTAACCTAACCTAAACCCAAGCTCAACCCATGGTGACCAAATTGAACAAAACCACCAATTCCACCAAATTCACTCCCCAAACCAATTCAATTTCACTCCAAACATTTTCCAAAGCTTTATAACAATCATTTGCACATTGTTGATCAATCAATTTGATTTAAACCAAACCCAAACTCAAGCTAGCCTAACCTAAACCCAAACCAGCCCACATGGACACATGATCCAAATTGAACCTAACCACACCAAATTTGACCAAACCAACTTCTTAGCAGCCAACCCTAGGCCTCCTAGGGTTGGTTTGACCTGCCCAATCCATGCCCCATGAGCCATGGACCAATGGTCCACTACTTTAGACCAATGAATTTAGCCACATGGCTAAGGCTAAGTCCCATCTCCAAACTCTCCTTAAGCAAGCTCCCTGCCCCAATTAATGCAGCTGAACTTCTCCTCCACTCCTCCTTAGCCTGCCCAGCCTCCTAACTTTCCTTGCCAGCCACCCCAGCCACCAGAACAGGCACGCTCGAGCACCCCCTTTGTCCTTGAAACCCAGAATTGAGCCTTGGCAGTGTGCCATCCACTCTCCATCCACCTTGCCTGCTCAACCCTCACCCTAAGCGGCCTAAACCACTCATGGCCTGGCCCTTAGCTCCACCAGGCAGCCATGGCTATAAAACCCACACCTTTCGGCCATGCAAAAGTTGTTGAAATTTTTCTCCTAGAACTCTCCCAAATTGCTCCCAAAACTTCTCCCTGCCCAGATAAGAAGAGCTCCACTGTCCCCCTGCCCTGAATCCCCCTGGTTGAGCTCAATTTCTCAGTAAAAAATCAGACCAGAAACAGGACACTCCTGGAATTTCAACCAAAATCCAATTAAACTCACCCACACCTTCCCAGCACTAAGAGAGGAATTTCCCCAGTGAAGTCCCCCTCACCCAGCCACCCAATTGTTATATAGGCCAAAGCTCTAAATCAGGCTTGGACGAAGGCATACCTAGGCAGTTCACTAGGACCAGAGGCTCAATCTGTAGGCTCTTTCAACTCCAACGAATGTGTCGAGCATCTCTGATTGAGGCTTCAACCTCAGAGCAAAAGTATGACCTCTTCTCCCTCCCGAGCTTCCAGCAACTCTCCATTTTGTTCTGTACAATTTCAAAGCATGTTAGCCGTATAGATGTGTTTGTCTAGGCTAGACGCGTCGATAGAGACCAACCACGCTTGATTTGGTTGATTCTCGAGCGAGAATTTAAGGTTTTAGGGTGGATGGCTCTCGGGTTGAACCAGATGGAGATGATGACCTGAGATCGTTCGATCGAGCGTGTATCGAATGAACAGCGAAGATGGAGTCAAATGGAACTGCGGAACAGAAAGTGCGCGCTGACTCAGATGACGGCGCTGAATTAAATCGCTCCGCGTGGAACTTCAGATCTGTCTAGGATTAGGAGGCGCCGCGTAAGATAAGTAGAAAATTAACGCTTTTCTGATTCATTTAAATGCCTGAAACTTAAAAAATGCATAACTTTGCATAGAAAAATCATAAAATTAAAAGAAAAATACCCTCTTGCTCGGTGACAGAGGAGAATAATGTGGAAAAAGAATCTAGTTATTTTATTGAGTATTTAATTTTTAATTAATTTATTACTGTTCTGAAGGTTTTAATTCTCCATTGGCATACATAATTCACCATGGCATGAGACCATAGGGCTTTTGGAGCCTCTGATCATGGGAACATTCCTGAATTTTTTCAAGGCCAGAGGCTATGTCTATGGCAAGGTATCTATTTTATAACTTTATGTTCTTGTTTTGGTATTTTAATTCCAATAATTAGCATGTTGATTAATAAAATCTAGAAAAATTAGGGTAAGTATCTTTGGACCAGAGGACCCTAGGAAAATTGTAACTTGATTTGATTCACTTAAACAAACCCTAATTTGGCTAAAACCTCAAAATTGAAATTAAATTAATTTGAAACAACCACACATCAAAATTACATGAAATCAAATCTCTACTAATCTTTAGGGTCAGAGGAATCCCACATGAAAATTTCAAGTCAATTGGAAATGATTTAACCCATCAAATGGATTATTCAAGTTATATTACCTTTTTAGAAATTAAAAAATTCATAAAAATCAAAATACACCTAAAAAATTCACCAAATTTATTTTGAGACCTCTCTCATATCAGAGTCTAAAATAATTAAAATTAGAATTTTTCCAAAATTTTTTTAAACCTAATTTTGAATATTTTAATAATTAAAAAATAATAAAAATCTTGAAAATATTAAAATTAATAAAAATGTCATATTTGTTCTCCTAATCACTTGGGAACCAATAAATATTTTTCCTAAGTCTCTAAGTAAATATTTTGAATTTTAAAGGCTTAGGGTAATTTTTAATATTAAAAATGGATTTTCCAACTCTTTCACTAAAATAATTCTAAAAATTCAAAGAAAAATCAGAAAAATATAAAATTTATTTTTCTAAGTTCCTTGGGAATAGAGAGATTTAACAAAAATATAAAACTTATTTTTCTACTTTTATATTATTTTATAATTAATTAATACTCCAAAATTTAAAATAATTATAATAAATAAAATAAAAGTAAAAAAATCACCAAAATTGGTCCAAATGGTCCTCTAGTCAGTGGGAGCTTCCCATAATTTTCCTAAGCACAAAAACTTCTTCTTGGTTATGTTGTGAAATTTTCTTTGAAAATCCATATTTTTCACTAAAATAATTATATAAATTAAATTAAAAATATAAGAATCACATTTTCTCCTCTAATGTCTTAATTGATATGTGAGTGGGGTGACATAAAAATTTCAAGTTCATTTGAGCTTAATTTGATGAGTTATGAGATGAACAATTTCAAGAGGGCATAAGGTAATTAAGGAATTTTAACCTTAAATAAAGTTTAGGCTAAACCAAAGGGAAGGGTAAACATTTGATCTTAATTTTTCTTTTGGATGATTGAAAAATGGGAAGTTAAGGGCAGAAACACATTAATCACTTTGAACATTAAAGAGGAGATCTTAATTAATTAAATCACTTAAACTTTAGAAGATTAATTAAGGCTTGAATTATTAAGATTATGGATGTAATATAAGCAAATTCTAATTCTTTAAATTAAATCCATAATCAATAACTTGATCAAACATTACTTAAACATCAATTAATGGAACTCTAAAAAAATGATAATTGAAACTAAAAAGGAAAAAGGGAGATAATCTTGAAAATTTTATAATTAAACTAAAACTTAAAACATTAAAACCAATTTAAATTGAGAAAATCAAATTGAAACAAACTTAAAAATGTCAAGGCTAATTTGAAAATTGTTTGAAACTTAAATTGAAACAAATTTGAAACATTAAGGTTAATTTGGAACAATTTATAATTAAAGTGTTATAATTAAAATTAAATCAGTTTAAAATATTTAAAATTAATCTAAAAAGTTAAGACCATTTAAAACATTAAAATTTAACTAAAGTAAACAACTTGAACACTTCTTCAAACTTAAAATAATTTAACATATTTGAAAAGGATCAATCAAATCTTTACAACTAAATTAAACTACTTTTAAATCATCAATTCAACTTTAACTAAGAATGGTTAAATTCTCTAATGAACTACCTTGCTCCTAAAGGCTTTCATTATTATAACTCTTAAACGAAGCATCAAATGAAATGTCACCTCATTCATAGGATAATCAAACATCCAAATTCACTGAGCAAGAATCAAAAACTCAACTAAACCTGGGTGATTGATTCATCACCATGAAACTAACTGAACTTAAAATAATCCCTAAAATGTTTAGGAAGATGTTCAGAATTAAGTTCCGAGCACTTCTCTAACTTGATGGGATGTTTTAAAAGAATAGTGAGACTTCATTGGTGAAGAAAATCATCCTTTACCAAACCGAGAACCTAGACGTCATAGGAATTGACTAGCAATAGGATTAGGATTTTGGTAGATAACCAGAACCTTTCCCTTAGCTTTACCTAGGTGTTTATTGCAGATATATAAATGCCTTAACATGAATTTTATGTGTAGGAGAAAATAACGGGAATGCCCTCCAGGTAAGTGTTTAAGTTTATTGCAATTTACATTCCACATTTTATTAAATGTCTTACTTTCCCGCACTTATAAATGCATGAAAATGATTGAACCCAGCATGCTTAAACAACACAAAATTTAATCACCAACAAAACAAAACAGCAATTACAACTAAAATTAAAATGTCTCTGTTGGATGATAGGGAATCCCTTGGATGATGTAACCCACGTGTTGCTAACGAGATTTCCTACAGTCTAAATGAAGGTGTGGAACTCATTCAGTTGAGTTTAGCAAATTCATTTGGACTAAGAGAATCTGATGAAAATAGTGGTGCCGGGATGATGGAACCGTAGGATCTTAACCGTTCTGCTTAATCAACTTTAAGATTTGGTTTCAATTAAAACACTAAGTCATCTCAATTTCAACCTCTCTAAACCAAAAAACTTCTCTCACCCCCCTGATTGTCACTTATAAAACTAAACCTTCTGCAACAACAAGGAGCTTGGAGCAAGCGCGGTGGGCAGCACGGTCATCTTCAACAGCAAAATAAGTCTTCACTAGCTTAACCTTTCCTTAGTAATAAAATAACCAAGCCATAGGATTTCGAGGTAGTTTGCCTAGTGAGACATAAATCCTCAACTTCTCTTTAGGCATTTGCATAATCATGTCATGCAAATTAAGCCCTAACTCATCTTAGGACTCCGAGGTAGTCGTTTGGTACGACATAAACCCTCACATTTTCAAGGATATTTCTATGATCGTGTCATACAAGTATAATTCCTAATTAATTAAAATTTGCAGGATTGAAACATTAAATAAACTCTCAAATTGAAGCTAAACAATAGGATAGTCGGAAAGTCACCGATATCCACTTCAAGTCTGTGACATCCCCAACTTCTCTTTTTTTGAACTCCTGAAATAACTGTTCCTAATTTGATCTATTCTCTATTAAAATTTCCTAAATTCAATCCTTTGAAACCTTAAATTTTGAAATTTCTTGAAAGCGAAACCACTGATCATTATCAAGAGTTTCCTTAAGCGACTCCCGTCATTTAAGATGTAATAATCATAGGGGTTTGCCCTTGTAGGGAACTTCAAAACCCAAGTAATATAAAACCTGCTTAATTCATTTATATTAAGCAGGGAAAATTGTCGGCTTATAAAATTGGTTCGCAGACTAAACGGATGTCACAAATCTCTTAGTTTATTTAATTGAGCCTCATTATCAAGCAGTGTGTCCGTTCCTCGGGATAGATGCTCGGTTTGTGATGTGGTGCTCGTTTATATAAACTTTTTGAGGTGTAGGGTCGGTTTGACTCCGTACTTTAAAATTTTCAAACTTAAAACCTTTTTCAAAAAATCAAAATGTTACTTTCCAAATTATATATATATTTTTTAATTAAATTTAAAATTTTAAATACAACACTTAACCTAAAATATGCCGACAACTTTCTGGAGAATCTGCTGGGGATTAGTTCCTCTCTTCATTTTGATCAGATGGTTTTGCTTTCATAAATCGGTAGTGAGTCCATGCCCCTAGTGGATCAAACTACTATTCTTTCCGTTGGCATACCATATTCATTTCTACCTTAAACAGGTACAGTCAACTCTTCTTGGATTTTGGAGAGGTTCCAGAATCATTCTGCCTCTCTGAGAGGTTCTAGAATCATTCTGCCTCTCCGAGGTGGGGTGGACCCCCAATACGTGTTAGCTTAGGAGCCGTTCGTAGAGTTGAGAGTCTTGTGAGATTCTCTCTTCCTTTCCGATTCTGGATTGGGTCCTTTACCTCTTTGTACCCTTCCTCCTTTAATTATTTTGTTCCTAACGAACCTTTTAAATTACAATCCAACGAACTTTCTAAACTACAAGCTAACAAATAAAATGAAATTTGAAATGCTTTATAAACAAAACTAAGAAAATGGATAAGAATGTGTTCGGACTCTATTTTTGGAATGATTCTTTTTCGTCTTAAGAGTTTTATGATGGAAGGAAGCATAGTATGGAACTGAAGTTCAGAATCTACCCTGTAGAAGATGTCTGCACCAAAGCTGATTTTCTCCTTCACCAATGGATTGGACTTGGCAGTCAGTAGGGATGAACTGCTTGACGATGCGATCATTCGCTTTAGACAAGGATTCGATAGTATGGACATCAAGTTCACAGACTGACCCTCTTTGCACTGATGGCTAAAGTACTAGAAACCGTGGAATCTATAATTGACCTCAACCTGAAGTCAACGCAAGAGTTTCCTCCCCTACAAAGGGTCCCAGCTGAGGAAAACACCACTGTCCGTAAGAGACTAGCTGCCACTCCAAGGACTATTGTCTCTACCCCCACTGGTCTGGTCATCACTGCACCTGCTCCCGCCAAATGGAAAGGGAAGGAATTTCAAATGAGTGATGAGCCCGCTACCGCGGAGGGTACGAATTTTACTGCGATATCGTCTGTCTTCGAGATTGGGTCTAGTTCTATGTTTGTCCCCCTGACTAGATCCTAAAGGAGGAATAAAAACAGAAGAACGGCCAAGGTCAGGAAAACTAAGGCCGCTGAGATTACCATTCTTGTAGAGATTCTGGAAGAAGAAGAAGAAGAACTGCCAGAGCTTTCACCCCTGTTGGAAGGAAACAGATTTTACTCACTTTCTGCCACTCCTGAGGAAGAAAGTTCTTGAAGGATTGCCGCCGCGTTACCCCGACCAGCATATTATGATCGTAAGGAATGAAAGGCAAGAAGTACGCCCTTACTTAATTGCGGACGATAATTGAAAAGTTGGCAAGAAAGGATTATTTTTCTGTGTCTGAGATTCTGAGAAGAATGGAAAGAATACCTGCCAAGGCACGTCTCAGACCGAGGGTGCTTGCCCTACCGTTCAAAAGGAATTTCTACCGAAGAGGAGGGAACTGAGTAACAATAAGTCACCTGCTATGGTACCTAGCCCGCATCTTAGTAGGCACACCACCTTTCAACCTACCACTGATGAACCATACGGTCTAGGCACCCAATTGAAAAAAGGATGGTGTTGCGACCAAAAGTCGCGGAGCCAATACCGGCAGAACAGCCATAAATGAGAAGTTTTGATGCCGAGTCCAGAACTAAAAGGAGTACTACCATTTTAGAGACGACTCTGGAGGATGAGGTTCATCGAGTACAGTCTAGCAGTCGTAGGACCTTCAGAGGAAAGTCACTCGAGGTTACTTTAGGAAAGTTAAGGTCAGAAATTCAGCAGTTGGCCAAAGAGCGGAAAGAAAGATCAGAGAATGAAGGGGATTCGTCAGAGTTCATGGATGACAAATTTTCCTCGATCAACATGGTCGAAACCCGAGCATCGTTAGCTCTACAAGTAGCTCCATCAACTTTGGAATGAGATGACCCAGAGGTACTAAGGCTACATCTTCGGGAAAAGGACGATACAATTTTTTGAATGGAGAAGAAGATGGAAGAGATGGTGGCTGCTCTAGCCACGCTTCAAAGTCAGCCCCAACCCCAGAAAGAAAAGCCCACGGAAGTCATTCACATTGCTGACGGAGGAAAAGAAATTACATCAGTCAATGGAGATGAGCAACCAAAGAAGGATTATGCACAAAGTATGATACCCGAAAAGGACATTAAGAACATGGTGGAACAACATGTGCGAGAAGCCCTAGCCCAGTCTAAGAGTGGAACATTTGTTCAGATGGGTAGACCTTACCCTGAAGAATTTGATGCAGTTCAACACCAAAAGGGCTTCGTACCACCTCTATTTATGAATTTCGATGGAATGGGAAACCCCCGACAGCATGTTGCACAATTTCGTGTGAGTTGCTGCAACGCGGGGGGTAGCGATGCTTTGCTATTTCTCCAGTTCATCAGCAGCTTGTCAGGGATCACCTTTGATTGATATGTAGAGTTTCCAAATGGTTTGGTCAAGAATTTCTCAAAATTGGAAAATCTTTTCGTTAAACGATTTGCTAGGGCTTAGCAGCACATCACTATTGGTGATTTAGTAGTGGAGCAACAAAAGCCAAACGAAACCTTGGTCGACTACATCATTCGATGGAGGAATCTAAGCATGAAATGTGAACCATAACTTCAAGAACAGCATGCGGTATCTTACTAAAAAGTATCCACAGCCTAAAAGCACTTCTTCTCAAAGGATTCACAATTAAGACTTTCAAAAAGTTACTTAGTAAGGTTGGGAGCTTGCAAGAGGAGGCAAAACAGTTGAGTTTCATTGATAAAGCTGATAAGCAGAAGCCAGTGAAGTCATTTAAGAAGAAACCAGGAATTGTTGCAGCACTGGATAAAGGTAAACAACCGATGCAGATACAGCCAGAACGGCCGCAGCCATGTTATCAACCACGACAACGGAATTATCAATAACCTCAGAAAAATTATCAACAGCCTCAGCCGAGCTATCAGTCGCCATAGCAGCATGATCAGCTGACGCCTCGCCCAACACGTGGCCTGAAGAAGCTTTTGAATAAGGAATACCCCTTCAAGACTGAAGCAGTGGCCAAAATGTTCCGCAGTTTGAGTAAGACGCCCGAATTTCAGTTTCCAGAGCCCAAAAGGCCAGAGGAAGTCGTCAAGAAAGATCATCCAAATTACTGCCCTTACTATAGGATGCTCGGACACAAAATAGAAGACTGCTTCACCTTTAAGAGCTGGCTCGAGTATAACCTTAGTCGAGGAACATAACGATCCCAAATGAACACATGAAGGAACCCCGAAAAGGAGGTTCCGTTAATGTTATTTCAATGGATCCTATGGTTCCAATAGACTCATACACGACCGACGATGGATGGAGTACTATTTCGACAAAGTCTTCGGAGAAAATATTGGATCACATCCAAACTGCTTCGGCGTGCACTTCAATTCAAAGTTCGAAACCCGCTAAGTCGGCACTATCAATTGCAATTGAAGAACCACCCCAGAAGGAGGAGAAGATCGCAGAAGAAGAGAAGACCGAGGCACCGAAGGGTAGACTAGGGGCTGCTTTTCCTAGGATGGTTATTTCTGATTCAGGGGAGAAATCCCTCGAACCTCTGACTCTGTATGATTATTTGCTCACCCCGGCGGGATCTTATAATGATAAGAGTTATGGTGTTGACTATGTTTTAACTGATTTTGATGATTACGTAACAAACAACAACCAACCTTACCTGGATCTCGATTTTGATATAAACAACAATTCTTAAATCATATAAAACCTCGACGACACCGACGAAGGAGAGGATGTCCACAAGAGTGGCTACAAAAACCCTAGAAGTGACGAGTTCATTTATGAATTCCAAGGAGCTCCGATTACGATTTATCAGGTTCCAAAGAAACTATAGAAAAGCCAGTCGTTCTGATTCAAGAAGAGACACTGGCAAATCCAACCCCAGATGCAGAAGAGATAACAGAAGTTAATTTCAGAAGTGGAAAATTCCTACCCTCAAGAATGGGACCGAAAGATAAAGGAAAGTAGGTGGTTGCTTAAGAAGAGCCAACCCCAGTAGAAGAATTACCCATTCGGGAAGAGGCTGAAAAGCCTAGTAATAAAGTGGATTCTAATGTGCTAGCACATCTTTGGAAGCTACCAGCTAAACTAAGCATCTACAACGCTCTGATCCTATCAAAGTAGATGAGAGAAACTTTGATCAAGGTTTTACTTGATCCAGAAATTTTCTTAGTTCAGATGGCCGGTAATTACTTAGGCGAGGTTTACTCGTTAAAAAGATAGTACAGTTTTACCTTTACGGACAATGACCTACTACTCGAAACAGCTGATCACAACCGACCTTTATACATTTCAGTCACTGTCGGAAATTTCACACACTTCAGGTTGTTAGTTGATCTAGGAGCATCGATCAATATAATGAATCTTCGGACGTTATCATACTTGGAAATTGATGCCCTCGAGCTCCAAGCAGACAGGTTGTTACTAAGAGGTTTCAATCAGAAAGGAGAAAGAACCCTTGGATCAATAACACTATCAATGAAGATCAGTGATTTGGCAAGTACAACCGCAAAATTCCATATAATTGATTTTGAGACATCGTTCAACGCTCTACTGGGTCGACCATGGATCCATGAAAACCACATGGTACCAAGATCTACACCAGTGCATAAAGTATTATGAGGGAGGAGAAGAACAGTGCATCAAGGGTGACTTGCAACCGTTCTCCATGCACGAAATTGGAATCCACAAAGATGCTACTTACTACGCACCTCCGAAGAAAACTATCTTCTCTGGAAATGCCAAACCAAATAAAGCAAAAGAAACTCAAGGAAATGAAGAACCTCAAATTCTAGTTCAACAGTTATTCACCACTCCCTTACGGCGAGATGGTGAAGATTTCTCCAGAACTCGCACCCGAGGTCGAGGCCGGGGATGAGGTCGAGGAAGAAATGGTGGAAAAGTTGAACAGAAGAATCCAGTAATTAACATTGATTAGGGGAGCAACTCTGAAGAAGAAGAAATCAAGAAGGAAGTAATAAAGATAAATCAAAAGAAACCACAGTTTAAGATCTCTCTCGAAGGTGAAAAGAACGAAGAATATAAATCAATGTACGAGAAGATTAACCACTATGTACATACTATGACCCTAACCCTTATATATCCCAGTAAGATTGAGGGTATGGTGGTCAAGAAAGTACATGGTGGAACTGTTAAACCAATCAAGTTCTACCGAGGTGCTTCTTCTTCCAATACTGAAAATGATGTAAAATTTGAAGATGTTGCTTCATCTTAATTAATGGAATTGTCTTTTGAGTGGTATTCTCCAAGTGTTCAAAATTTGATTCAACATGGTGTTTTACCTAAGCATTGGTCAAAAGATCAATCATAATGCTTTGAAAAATTATGGAATAATGTCAGTCGGCCTCCCAATTCAAAGTACGGTCTCGGATTCGGCATAGTAGCACCATTGATGAATCAAAATTTTGCTTGGTTGTCACTTGCGAGCCTAATGAAGGCTGCCTGGAAGCTTCAGATGATCTCGAGGAATTGCCAATCGGAGATGCTCCACCTGAATTTGAAGAAGAAATTAAATCTATAATAGACGAGTTAATGGAAGTTAACTTAGGTGCTAGCGAAGAGCCTAGGTCGACCTTTGTTAGCTCCTTACCCAATAAAGAAGACTTCAAAAATATGATTAAGCTACTGATGGAATTTAAGGACTGTTTTGCTCAAAGTTATAATGAAATGCTGAGTTTAGCTCTAGAAGTTGTAGTTCACAAGTTAGGAGTGGATCACACTGCTGTTCCAGTCAGACAAGCTCCCAAAAGAATGCGTTTAGAAATCGAACAACAAAAAATAGCTGAAGTTAAGAAGCTAATTGACGCTAAATTTGTCCGTGAAGAACAATACCCAACTTAGTTGGCCAATGTGGTACCGGTCAGAAAGAGGAATTGTCAGATCAGAATCTGGGTGGATTTTAGAGATTTGAATAAAGCATGTCCAAATGATGAATTCTCGCTACCAATTCCAGAGTTAATGATCGACATCGCTTTGACGCATGAAGTCTTTTCTTTCATGGATGGATCATCAGAATACAATCAGATAAAGATTGCACCGGAAGATGATAAGCTCACAGCCTTCGGAACGCCAATCGGAGTATACTGCTACACAGTAATGCATTTCCAATTGAAGAATGTAGGAGCGACATACCAAAGAGCAATGATGAGGATTTTTTATGATCTCATTCACAACCAAGTTGAGTGTTACGTGAATGATGTGGTCATCAAGAGCAAATTGAAAGAAGATCACCTGTATGATTTGAGAATTTTTTTTGAGCGATTAAGACAATTTAACCTTAAGAAGAATCTCCTAAAATGCGCCTTCGGCGTCACCTCCGAGAAATTCTTAGGATTTGTTGTCCGGCATCGTGGAATTGAAATCGATCTGGAGAAGATTAAAGCTATCTTTGAAATGCCTCCTCCCAAAGTTTTGAAATAACTACGATTCTTTCAAGGGAAGTTGGTATATCTTCAACGCTTCATTTCTAATCTGTCAGGTAGGTGTCAGCCCTTCTCGGCATTAGTTAAAAAGGATGCCAAATTTGTTTGGAAAGAACAATGCCAGCAGGCCTTCGAAGATATCAAACAATATTTAATGACTCATCCTGTCTTAGCAGCCCCAGTCTCAGGTTGACCTTTGATACTTTATACTGTGGCTTTAGACGACTCCCTCGGAGCCCTACTAGCCCAGATCAATGACGAGGGTAAAGAAAACGCTCTCTACTACCTAAGCTGTCATCTATTTCTGACGGAAGTAAAGTATCCTCCGATTGAGAAGCATTGTTTGGCCCTGATCTTCACCGTACAAAAGCTCAGGCATTACATGCTTTCTCATATATCACTTTGGATGACAACAAGAGAAATTGGCACGAGAAATTATTAGAAGTCTTATGGGCCTACAAGAAGACTTTTAGAACTCCTACTCAGTCTACACCTTGCGCTCTAGTGTATGGGTCCGAGGCCATCTTGCCCTTGAAAGTTCAACTTCCGTCGCTCAGAATTGTGGTCGCAAAAAAGATTACTACAGAAGAGAATGCCAAATTATGGCTAGAAGAATTGGAAAGCTTGGAAGGAAAATGACTTTCAGCACAACAGAATTTGGAACTGTATCAGGCCAAGATGATCCAGGCCCACGATAAACTAGTCTGCGCAAGGACGTTCAAATTCGGTGACTTGGTTCTAGTTCTCAAGAGACCTATTCATGCACACAGCAAGATAAAAGGTAAATTTGAACTGACGTGGGAGGGGCTGTTCGTGGTCGAGATAGTCTACTCAAGAGGTTCTTACCAACTTGTGAATTGCCGTGGAGAACGACCTATGCTTCCAATTAATGGATGATATTTAAAGAAGTATTACGTAACCTGATGTTTTGAAGGATTAACTTTAAAAATGGACTCTCATTACTGGAAGCACGGGCACAGTAATCACTTGTAACTGGGACCGAACCCAAAATTGATAAGAAAAAATGATGAACAAAAGAATATATATGTTAAAAAGAGAAATATGTGAAAGAAATCATCTGAATAATAAATTTTGAACTTTCCTTTCAAATCGAAACTCATTCCTGATTTTTTTTCCCATCACCCGTTCCTATCTTGCCAAGAAATCAAATGAAATAAATAAATAAAATTTTCCATTAATGAATAAATTTTCTTATTGTTCTCATTCTTGATACAGCCTTTGATCCCTTCCTTGTTTTCACAGGAAGATGTCGAACTGGTGGTTGATTCTAAACTTCAAGAATGGCGTGAGGCTAGCACTCGAGAAAGAAAGAATGAAGGATGGGGCCGTGAATGAGATCGACTCTGATTTCACA